>KZ505990.1:0-119955 GCA_002844005.1 Limosa lapponica baueri
CAAGTTTTCCTGTTTATAGGCCAGCCTTTACTCTGTGCAGCAAAGTAAAGTGCTTCTTTACCTGTGTGGCCTAAATTTTGATGTAGCCATTCTCCCAATCGATACCATTTAGAATCTAAGGTGACTTTCCTAATTCTGGTTAGCTCATCTACCTTCTGATTCCACTTTGTGGCTGGCTGATTATCCTTAGCATGAGCTTAGTCCAAGTTCTTCCTTTGTCTTTTCCCATTGGACAACTTCATCACATTTATAAGGTATACTTGTGGCATTCAGCAACTTAGTTCACCTTTTCCAGCTATGCTTATGGCTTTTTAAGGACCTTGATCAGACAACTTAGAGCTATTCTTTTGTATCACATTTGATATACCATATGAATAGCAAATGGTGTACTGTTATATAAGACATATTGTTTCCTTGAACTTGTTTTCCTTGCCTAACTCCCTAAGAATCAGCACATGGCTGCCATTGCTTCTTTCTCTACAGTCCCTTCTAATCCAACAATGCTCTCCCGCTCAAAGGGGGAGAACCGTGGACTGTCACTGGCACTTAGGACCAGCCAGGCATACCGCAAGTAGAGTAAATGCTGATCCCAGTTCTGAATATGCTAGTCCATAAATATGTGACATATTATTTTAAAGTTCCCTGTCTTCATTAGCCTACCAGCCTGAAGATGCTAAGCGATGGCCCAGAATCACCTAAACTCAGAATTTTTTTCCTAAAAACGCTGAGGAAGAGATGACATAAATTTAGCTCTTTCATCTCTGGGGGCTGTCAAGTTACCCTGCAGAAGTCTGGCAACACAGAATCCGTGACTGCTTCTTGTCTCTGAATATCAAACAGCAAAATATATAGGCACCGTAATTCAGGTGTACATTTGCTACAAGCATCCCAGGAAGGGATCTGAACATGCATCTCAGAATTACTCATAGGAAACAAACTTTGATTGATGTACTAAATAGGGCTCGGCAGACGTTACCTCAGCCCCTGTACCCTGATACCACTGGACACTCTTCCTGCCCAACTCTGCTGTGATCATGCAGCGTTTCCCCCCTTTGTTTGCTTTCAGTAACCACTGCTGTTCACACAAGTGGAACTCACACACGAGAAGCAAGCAGGCAGCTTGATGAGTTAGCAGCAAAGCTTTTCCCCTTTCCGACTCAAGCATACTCTTGGCCCTATAGCCATGAGAGCAGACACTTCCTATATGAGTGTTTACTAATTTAACTCTTTGTGGGTCCATTTGTTTCTGAGGCAGCTTCCTCCCATCTGACCTATCTGACGGTATTAAATCACAGGTTGCTATGACCTCTCTGCTTGGGTCAATGGATTTACCTAAATTCCATTTCTTGGGATCCTCTCTGTGCCACTCTCTATAATCTCACCTACTTTCTCCCTAATTTTACTGTAACTGATTACTATTCAAATGTTCACCTACCACTGATGAATAAATCATTAGCTTTCCAATCAACAAATCACTTTTTTTTAGAGTGTAGGGACATATGTAATTCAAAGAATTGCTATAAACTTTCCAGGTCATACAAGTACTGATATGTATACAGCGCTTTTTGAGGAAATTCTCCTAACATGGTTGCATCTTCAGTAGTCATCACTCTCTTACTGTTTTGTATACACCAAACTTTTCTCTCTAAACATCAGAATATGCACGCTGAAGGCTTCTGAAGAATCTATAATCTTTCCGAAGTTAAAAAGTTCTATTCATTTAACTATAAGCCTTTTTGACTTTTGGACCCATTAAATGTCCGACCCATTAAATGTTAGATGGAGACTATCTGAAATGTAAATTTGAGTTTTCTCCAGAACAGTAAAATAGGAATCAATATTCCTATTAAGCATCCAAAATTGAAATAACATACATGCCATAATTCTTGCTGCTGTGTAGTTCCTTGCTATGGTTCTCCCTGGTTTTCCAACCTGGGTGCTGAGAGGCTGAGAGCTGTCCTCCTTATGCTAAGCCTCCACCTAGCAAGGAGTGCATACTTGGACCCTGTGGAGTTCTGTCCCAGGAATTTTAGACTGAATGCTCTTCATGATCTGGCTAATCAGCTATGTCCTGGTTAACTTCCCAGTGGTTAAAGCTTTATCTTTAAATAGTTCTGTAATCTTCCCCTTTGGGAAATGGGTATACTCCCTTTCTCTCATTGTTTTCTTTGATTCAATTTGTTTCTGTGGCTGAAACACTAACTCAAACTGCTGATGTTATATTCAGTTCACCGTCTCCTAGCTAAATATTAGAGATATGCAAAGTTTTACTCAGCAATCTCGTTTCCAGTCTCTCAAGTTCTCCTCGAAGCTTCTAGGCACTGCTGCTTTGTCAAGGGCATGTCTCTGCCTCCCGTGAATGGGAAGATCAGCCCTTTGGGACACAGCACCATCTAGTGAAGTGAACTAGCTCAGATCTTCATAGGGACTTGAAACAGATGCTGCTGGCAGTACTCACAGTGGCTCAAGCTGCCTTTCTCAAGAGGCCACTGTTTATTAGTCATCTGGAATCCATCACAGGAAGCTCTTTGGTTAGCGTGGCAAAGCATAGGCAAAATCTTTAAATGTAACAGTAATTGCTCTCCAAGCCAAGTTCTCGTATTTCAGTTGTCTTGTAAAATTTGTCTCTGTACCCAGTGATTTCTAAATCCCAGCATCAGCACCTTTGTGCCATGTCTTTTCATTGCAGGCTTCGTTTTCTACTGCCCCCACAGAAATCTGAGGAACCTGCTCCTTCTTGCACTCAACCATTTGCTCCCACCTATATGCCGTTCCACCATTGTTGCTGGAATTAACTCCACACATATGAATTGCCTGTAATGATCCCTGCTAACACTTTCCCGTAGTCATACCATACCTGTTGGGCAATGGATCCACACAGCTCCCAGGAGGTAACAATACAAAATCAGTCAGACATGTTGGTCATAAATGAGTTAAATTTTTTGCATATTCCCCATAGCATCTAAATTATTCCCATATCATTTCTCTGGCCTGGCTAATGCAGTATTTTCTGGTTCCCATCATTCAGCATGATCATGCTGCATCTCTCCAGTTGTTCAAAGGATAGTTCTTTACTATCATCTATGAATTACTTGTGTGCACTTTTCAGGTATTTCTTTGCTTTATCCCTCCCTATTGATCCTTTTCCATACAACGTCAAGAAACTGCCTCCAACTGGACCTGGATGCCAGGATTCATTGCTCACTCCCCACATTTCTAAGATTTCACTTTCATGTTTTCAGTTAAACTGTCCGTTATGCTCATCATGACGATGAACATGGCAGCATATCTGGTTTCCTTCACATCCCACCCAAAACCCTTTATGATAATGCCTATGAAGAAAACACATCGGTTGCTATGGCTGCCTCCTATAACATTGATAAATATGGCCTGGTTGTTTCATGGTTTGCCACCTTTTTTAATAGACAGATATAATTGTTTAGAGGATTACCACACTTTCTTCTTTATCTGTAGTTGTGCAGTAGGCAGGCTCAGTGATGCAATTAGTAAGTTCAAGATATACATTATTGAAAAACCATTTCATAAGGTACCTCCTGGCCTTGTCCAAGCTTCCTCCAGCAGCCTTCACACGGCAAAGAACCTCAACACGGCAATGCCTTTTGGTAGCAATGGTCCTAGCTGCTGCCATGGCGCATGGTGCCATGAAGCCTCTTCAGCTGCTTCTTGGCAGAATGTAGCCTCAGAGAGAGAAAAAGGCTCTCTCACCTGCTGGAGAGAGGTGTGAGGACCCTTCCAGCTATGTAAGGCCCTTCTGCCTCCTACAACCCAAGCCCCAATTTGAAGACTCCTTCCCCAGGGGATAAAGGCAGATTTCACAGAATCACAGAATTGTAAGGGTTGGAAGGGACCTTTGGAGATCATCTAGTCCAAGCCCCCTGCCTAAGCAGATTCAACTAGAGCAGGATGGACAGGAACGCATCCAGGCGGGTTTTGAGTATCTCCAGAGAAGGAGACTCCACAACCTCTCTGGACAGCCTGTTCCAGTCCTCTGTCACTCTCAAAGTATAGAAGTTTTTCCTCGTGTTGAGATGGAATTTCCCGTGTTCCAGTTTGTGCCCGTTTCCCCTTGTCCTGTCGCTGGATACCACTGAAGAGTGTCTGGCCCATCCTCTTGAAGCCTGCCCTCTAGATACTAACAAGCGTTGATGAGAGCCCCTCGCAGCCTTCCCTTCTCCAGGCTAAAGAGACCCAGGTCTCTCAGCCTTTCCTCATAAGAGAGGTGCTCCAGTCCTTTGATCATCTTTGTAGCCCTCCTCTGGATTCTCTCCAGCAGGTCTCTGTCCTTGAACCCGGGGGCCCAGAACTGGACACAGTACTCCAGATGTGGCCTCACCAGGGCAGAGTAGAGGGGGAGGATGACCTCCCTCGACCTGCTGGCCACGCTGTTTTTAATGCACCCCAGGAGCCCACTGGCCTTCGTTCAACCCTCCGCCAACCCCTCCTGGAGCTCTCATCCTGAAGCCGGGCCCCCGAGGACTCCACGGCCGCCGTTGCCCAAGGCCGTTGCCTGGCGACGCCGGCGCGTTCCCGCCGCGGCCGGGCCCGATCATGGAGGATCCCACCGGGCTGCCGCTCCCCGGCTCCGTCCCGCAGCCCCCGCCGGCCACTTTCTTCGGGGCCGTGGCGCCGGGCAACCCAGTGGTGGACAGCTTCGAGGCCGAGCTGCGGGACGTCCTGAGCTTTCTGCGGCGGCTGGGAGGCGCGGGGGAGGCCCAGCCGCAGCAGCACGACCTGCACCGCCGCGGGTAGGAGCTGCTCCGCCGCCTCCTCGTCGTCCCCGCGTCGCCACCCGCTCCGGGAACCCCTGTCTTAACCCCCACCCTTCCTCCTTCTGCAGCCCCTTCCCCTCGGCCGCCGGCTCCCCCGGCTTTCCCCGCCGCCTCCCCGCCGTTCTGGGCCTGCCATTCCCCCCGGAGCTGCGCCTTACTCGCCCCTTCCCTCCTTCTCGCCCCCCTCCTCACACTGCATCCCACAGGCCAGGGAGCCCCTTCCCTCCTGCTCCCCCTGGCCTTGGAGGTGGCCAGGAGGTTCTTCTCCTGGGTCAGTTTCTCCAGCAGCGTGCCAAAAGACGGGGCAATCCTTTTTTCCTTTCCTTTTTTTTTTTTTTTTTACATTAAAAACCCTTCAAAATCTGACCACCTCCTTCTTCAACACTTCCTAGAAGTTAATGCTTTAAGGGAAAAAGCGCAAGGTGTTGTGGAAGTTGGCAGTGCCACTGTTTGCTGTATATTGGAGCTGCCTGAGCTCTCTGGTAGGAAAATCCCTTCATGGCATTGGAGCCACTGGCAGCCCACCAGCCTGTGCTCCTGCGTGCGAGGTGAAGATAGATGTGTGGGCACGTACGTGCCTCTAAAAGATGGCGCTCACAGCAGGGCCACTTGAGGATAACACCACACAGCTCTTTTTGTGCATACGTCTGTGTCTATGCTGGTATATTTTTATACACATAGATGCGGGCAGAGCATATGGCAAGTATACTTGTGCATCTTTGTTTGCTCACATATGTGCATATCTGTGGGTCTGCATAAATCTAGATTTTGTACTGCAGTTAGGTCAGAGCAACTGGAATCGATGTATGATTCATAGTGCATGCATATGTCTATTATAGACTGTGCATTTCTCATGTAGCCCTCCCTGCTGCATTTAGGTACATTATGAGATAAGAGTTTGACTGCTTCTTTTGAGGTAAATGGTTGGTTTTCTATCATTATTATCTAAGCAGTGTTCTATTCTAAATTTGCAGGTCTTTAACAGACGTTTCCCAGGTTATCACAATTTCATGCAAAACCAGCATGGGAGTTAGGTTACGGGGGGGTTAAGTGCATCACTTAGGTGCAGCTTCTACCTTTACGCATTTCACTTGGTACTTTCCTAGACGTAGTCCACAAATGACCCCTCTCTAAAGGAGCTGTATACATTTTCAGGAGCTGCTCAGATTCTGCAGCCTGGCATTTGGCTTCACTGGAGATCTTTCCTTTTCTAAGCTGTCTGGATTTCTAATTTATTTATGTGGCCTGTTCATCATCAGGTATAGGCCTAGATCTGTCATACAGGTATGGCTTTTGCCTCTAGTGTTTTGAATCTCAGTATATTGGCTTTTTATGTTGCTTCAGCAGCTAATTTCAGTGCTTTGCTATTTTTAAGCCTTTCTGTAGCTTCAGACCTTTTTTGTTTTAGCTGATCTGTATTCTTACTTTGAAAATTATCCACTCTAGGCCCCATAGAAGAAGGACAGCTCAGCTGCTTGAGACACACTGAAATTGCTGATAACAAACACACTCATTGTGTCTTCTACATGTTCATTATATCTCTGGTTGGGAGTTGGGCATGCTGAATCTGATCTGTTTGCAATGTCATGCCAAGTTACCAGTGTTTGCAAACAGTGTCTCTAAGCCTTTGTTTACTTTACCCCCTGGAACAGGACCTGAGTAGGCTCTGTCTTATTCAAACTGGTATTTTGTGGATGTGACCCATGTCCACACATAACACGGCTGACATGAGAGCATCCTCTCATCCAAAAAGTTCTGCAGGGTTCATCACAGAGATGAGAACTCAGGCTACCTGGGTTTTGATCCCAGAAGTCACTGGTAGTGATGAGGCATACCAAAATTCCAGGGCATTGAGAATATTGCATAACATGAAGCTCTCAGTAGCTCTGCATCCTCTGGCATTCTTCATTTGTCTAGGGGCAGTACAGAGGTAGAAGACTGGAATTCTGATTGTTAGCATAGGTTCAAGCAGCTAGCGAAGTCATGGGCACTTATTTGTGACTGTGAAATTTCAGGGTTGTTTCTCCCTTGCCTCTCATTGTTTGATAACTCAAAATTGGAGTGTGTGCTTCTTGCAGAACCAGCCTTAGTCTAATTGATCCTAGGAATTTCTGAAGGTAATGGCTATTACAGATGCTTTCCTAAATGCTCTAAAGACTTGCTGTGTCATTTGCCAAGCTACTTTTCCTGGCATGGGTTGAGATCAAAGTGTTCTTGTTATTCAAGGAGCAAGAAAACCAGCTTCCACGCGGCCAGTATGTTCAGTTTAGAAAAATAAAATTGTCAGATTCATTCCTCCAATGCTGTCAGCATTTGGTGTTGATAAATCAACAGTAAGGCCGTAATTTAGGCACTTAAAATGTTACAATGCAAGAAACAAAAATTACTGAGTACCTGCCCTTACTGGAGTCATGTATCTTTTCAATTAGAAGTAGCAATCAAAAGTACTTTCCCCTCAACTAAATGAGAAGTTGTTTTACCCCATTTCTCTTGGCAAAGGAGCCATCAAAGGATTACCTTGAACTACTGATTTTATCTCATGTTCTCTCATATCTCGTGTGGCTTAGCTCCCCTTATTTAATAAGACATCTTTTGGTCAGTATCAGAGAATCCTTTACTGCCTGTAGTAAAGACTTTTGGCCCAGAAATATAGCCATGGGGGCCTTGCCTTGTGCCCTGTTGCACACTGTTATGGGTTGACCTTGGGGAAATTTTTTTTTATTATTCATAGAGTGGTTGGAAATGAAGAAACTTCACCTCTGAGCTCCAACAGCCCAGTATTTTTTTTAATAATTCACTTGCTTATCTTGTTATTCTGGTGTCCTACAGCCTCTTTAAAGGAAAGGCTGATGAGCTGTTTGGGAAGTGTCTCACTCTCCTCCTTTGTCTGTGTCAAAGAAACATTCCTGTGTCATGAACACACTTGTAGTTAGTCATGGCATTGTAGCAGATACAGTTTACCTTAATCTTCCTGTTGAAGTTGAAAGTCTAGTCAGATTTGTCACTACTTTACTAAACTAGTTTATTACATATTTGTTACTTGCTTATTGCATCTAAGAATTGCATGTGTTAATATGAGCATTCAAAACAAAAAATGAAGACGACCTTCACTGAGGACTTTCCAGCTGATCAGTCTTAAGTTTATTAGTCTCACCTTCCCAACTTTATCCACGGTCAATCTTACTATCAGTTCCTTTACAGCCTTACAACCTGATTTACATTTTTTTTTTCCCCTTCTTTCTCCCTCGCCCCCCAGCAGTATCCATAAAACCTCTTGGACTCTGGAAGTCTTTTCCTGAGTTTTTTCCCTTGATAGTCCAAGGGAACTTGGCTCAGATGCCAGACATATTTCTTTGCTTTGGAGCCTCTTTACAGATTTATCCCTACTAACTGGAGTGGGATACTTCCCTCAGTATAAGAAGTCAGTAGCCACCCAGACTGTTAATTGCTTATGGATGAACCAGGAGGAACTCATTCCCCATTCAGAAGGTGCTCTTCATTAGATGAGGCTATCCTTTCCTTTAAAAACATAATGCCTTAGAACATTTTATTCAGATTGTTGCTTTTGGCCTAGTTTGTGCTGTTACTACTTTTTTCCTTTAGGATACACCTCTAGAATGTCCTACTTATTTCTTTGCTGTTTACTTTTAACTGAGAATTGTGCTGAGATGATACTTTTAGAAAAAAAAGAGGATTATGATGTTGTAATTCTTTGGTGTAAAGATCATTTTGACAGGTTTCTCATACAGCCATCTGTTTCACCTTGAAAATGTGAAGGTGGGTCACTGTTTTCTCTGTGGAAAAAATGATGTTACTTATTGTGCTTTTTTTACTGGGAATCTTCTTATAAGGTGAAATGAAGAGCTGTCAAGGAGACTGTGAGAATGTATTCCAAGTTCCTGAATGTCAGAAAACAGCTTAAGAAAGTGTCTTACATTCTAGTCTACCATCACTCTGTTAAGAGATTGAAAAGTTCCAGCTACCTCACACCAGTAAACATAGAGTTTACATGTGAGAATTCAGCTAGAAGGTTATTTTAAAACATTAATTCCTCTCTATTCAGTTGTTTTCTTTCTTCATAAATTGCTACCAGTAAATAATTTAGCTGTTGTGATTTCATAAGGCATTCTTTGCTGAGGTTTCTGTACAAGTGTTTTGTTAAGAGAACAAATATAAGATATGCCTGGCACTGTGAACACTGTCAATACTATTAAAAATTCGGTAACAGAATTCTTTCCTGAAAAATCCCTGTGCTTATTATCAGTCTATCTGATCAAATTTTGTTTTCCAGTTTGAATATAGCTTTCCTAAAGAAGTCTAGGGTGGGAAAGTTGTACATGTGAAGGTACTAAGTCACCAAGCAGCAATCAGTAGGGACCATAACACTGGCATTGATGTAGTCAGTTCCTCTGTAGAAGAAGCAAAGTTACCAATTATGGGAGGCTTGCTAGTTCAGCCAAATCAGTAATTTGTTACACAAAGTCATCCTTGATGACAACTGTGGCTAGAATAACAGGCAGAGGCAACACAAGAGCATTGCAACTATTGCCATAAAATCCTTTCAATTTTAACGAACATGTCTTTTGCTTCTCTCTGAATCCTACCCTTTGTGATTTAAAATTCCTGAACGTTTCACACCAAATGCAATTCATCCTAGAGGCTTTCTAATGACTGTCTTCTTTTGTGTTTCATGGTACAGCTCTATACACCATGAGCTCTATAGCTCTATATACCATAGCTCTATGTACTCTATAACTCTGTGGTTTCTTCCATGTCTACCAGTTCCTAAGTTTGCTGCTGCCTGAGGTGCATTGTTAATTTGGGATCTTTTTCCCGCTCTTAGCATTTGTAGTTTCCAGTCCAATAATTGCTGTGAGCTGTAAACCGTTGAGTTTCTTTAAGATATGAAATTGTTTCTTCAATCAAACAGAACCTCTCAAATACTAGCTCAAAGGTGAGGCAGATTTTCCACTTATGACCATCTTTGAACAATGCAAGGGGATTAATACTGAGATATTTTAATAAGAATTTGCACAGGAGATAACTCATCCTGTTTTAAATGTGTGTTAAAAACTGGTGACAGAAATGAAACCCAGAAATGTCCTTGGCTGCCTGTTATATCCAGTTTTAATGATCACTTTTTTTGAAATACATAGAGGTTCAAATAGATTTAGAAGAAAGGAGTTTTCACAGTTTGAAGTTTTCCTGATTTATTTACTTGTTGTGACAGGTCTACTGCCAGTTTAATCTGGAATCTTTTCTTCTGTATCTTTTTTAGAGCAAATACTTTGTTTAATATTTGGATCAAATATAAGCCTCGACTGCCAGAGTGGTATTACAATGAGAAGCTTCTGAAAGTTGGTGATTCCCTTGCTCAGATCAAAGTAAGTTGTATGAAAACAGAAAAGGCTCAATCACAGTCTTTGCTTCATTATGTTTCTATGCTACTTTAATTTTTAATCATACTTAGTGAAAGCTGTTTAGAAAGTAGGAAAAACTTTTACTAAATAATTTCAGTGAAAGGTGTGGTGGTTTGTATCTTATTGTAAAATTATCCTGATTTCTTGATATATTTTCTATTATCTGTATTTTCTATGTGCTCTTTGCCTTTTTAAACACCCCAAAATCTTTCTTTAATATTTGTTTGATGTTTCAGCACGGTACAGTACAATATCTGACTGTGCCTGACAGACAATGATAGGTGGTTTGTTCCACTGAAATTTCAACTCAGGGCTCAGTTAGCCAAATATGAATGTAAGGCATTGTCAGGAGACAAGCAGAGAACAAAAACCGGAGTGCAATTCCACATTATACAGCTATATGTATCAATGATGCTCCTGCACCTTGAATTCCTTGTGCACTTCTGGTCTCAAAAAAGGTAAATTGTAACTAAAAAAGATTCAGGAGCTAGATTGTTGAAGACTTTGAGAGTATGTGGGGGATGTTTCACTACATGATAGCTGTATTTTTATACTCTTACCTAGTCAAGTGTTACTGGATACTGTTGGATGTGAGACCAGGCTAGTAACTAGTGGTCTGACTCAATAAGGCTGGTTTTATGTTATATCCTTATATAATATTTGTCCTTTGTGCATGCTGGGAGAAAAGCCCTCAAAGGTGTGCCACTTATTACCTCAGTGATGTTTGTGTCAGAAGATCATGTTGTAAAATCTGTGCCTTTCAATAGTCATTACTAAACAACACTCAGAAGCATCTCAAAGATGTAAAGCTGAAAGCTAGTTGTAAGGGATTCCTTTTAGGATTGAAGAAGGGTGTGTGGTCCTGAGTGATACAGTTATGAAGCAGAAATACTGAAGAATCACAGAATTACAGGTTAATTTATTATAAAGGTTTAGTACTTGAAAATTTGCTTGAGAAAATACACTTGAAATTTGTAGAGAACTAGCATTATTTAGAGTAAGGGACAGTTCCTAAGTAGATGCTATCTGCTTAGTGTAATTTTTTGTTTGTAATGATTCGTTGCTGGATTTTTCTACTTTTTGCTATGAACATATTAGAAGATATTTATTTGATCAATAATACTTTTCTAGCTTAAAACTGGCTATTTGTTCTGTCTGTGTTATGTGGCACTCAAGTATACATTTTAACTATGTTCTTCAGTCTTTCAGGTCTATTTCAGACATAGCTTTTTGATATTAGCCTTCTAAAAAGTTGCACAAAAGTTAGTGAAAATCTATAGTAGTAGATAGTGTAGTAGTAGAATTCTTCCATGCTTTTGGAAAGGTTTTTTGTAACTTCTATTTAATTTTTGAACATAATGGGAATAAAAAATTAGGTTAAACCAAGTTTGTATTTTTTTTTTCAGAATGGGAGTATTAAATTTTAAATTCCCCCACCCTGGAAAGAAAACCAGATAACTGACATTGTGTTTAAATTGAAAATAATTTTTAAGAACAGTCTATTGACTTTTGCATTATGAAAGCAGTTAAATGCCAATTGTCACCTGTATTCACTCTTTTTCATTCTCTGCAGCATATAATACTATTAGATTCCCTCTTTTCACCTAGAAGAGTGTATAATTAGAAATGTACCAAGATAGTTTGAGGGGCTACCTTTTGGAGGAACACATCCAGTGAAATTGTTTTCCGCTATTATGTCCTTCACTTATGGAATCCAGCAAGAATAAATGCTATTTATGCTATTTATGGAAAGCGTATATAAGGGGCTACTGGGGGGTGCTTTTCTGCAGACCTGGGCAAAGGTATGAGTATCATGCAGATGTTACAAATTCTTATATATCCTTCACTGCCCTAATAATTTGGGCAAAAGTGTCCTGCCTCCTGAATAACAAACAGCAAGCTAAAGCTGATCTTCAGCAGCACTCAACTCTCACTGGTAGGCTGAAGAAAACATATAGAAGAGTCTGGAACTGTGGAACCATTATAATTGAAGGTATAGGCTCATGGTATACATTTAGGAAGGCTCACAGGAATTCTCAAGGAAGCTTGAGTAACTGCATTTATTAATAGACCCTTTGTTGCCTAGGCAATTCCATTAATGGTTTCTTCATGTTTATGTTTTCCTCAAGTTTTCATAGCTTCTGAGCCTTAGGAATTGCTTGGAATATTGCATTGAGGTTGTAAGTGTTTGGGAACTGCTGCTCTCAGAGTATGCTTAGTAAGGTTATTTCAATGGCATCAAACCCTGCTCTTTGTACTTTGCATTGGCTTCCCATAGCACAACTCAAATGTAGTAATATGGTCCTTATCTTCAAGGTGCTTCATTACCTGGGCTTAGATTGCCTAAAAATAACCTAGAATTTTGAGTAAAGACTTCTGCTTGCAACTTCAATCCTCTAGTGTAATGTGGTTTTCTATGAAAAAGGTAAAGTTACCAATGTCGTTGAAAAAGTTGTTTTGCTGGCCAGCCTAAAACTTTGAAATGAGCTGTCTTTGGAAGTCCCCTTTTGAAGTGCATTTCTTTGACTTTACAAGCTTAGTTTTCATTCTATCCATTTTTTTTCCCTGGAAAAAAAAGAAAGAAAAAAACATGAGATGGATGCTAGTTATAAATTTTAATGCATTACTGGAAAGATGAATGTGGTATAACACCAGTCTCTGTGATAGGTAGGGTAGAGCCTGTCCCATAAGTACCTCTCTTGACTCCTAGGTGGAAACTACTGGTGATTATTTTAAATTTTAATCTGCCTTTATGTTCTATAATACTTAATGATTTGTAGTCTTTAAAAATGAATTATTGAATATGAGTAGTCAATAGGTAAGCACCAACTTAACTTTCTGTCTTCCTGAATTTTTTTTAATGCCATCTCACTTTGGATTCCTTCCTGTTATACATCTGCTATGCATCTTTTAGGACACACCTAAATTCATTATGTCATATATCTGGAAATTAGTTAGCCCATTAGTCATCATACTGATCAGTACTGACTCATTTTTTCCCCTCCCTCACTGCCTGTATCTGCCTGTTGTCTCTGGTCTTATACATATATTTTAAACTGTTTGGGAGAGAAATTACTTTTTTGCTGCATATTAGTAACTAAACTAATGGGATTCTGATCCATGACTTCAGATTCTAAGAGTTATCACAGCCTGAATCTGTGTATTAGATTACACAAGTGACCAGCTGCCCATAGCTCTCCATGGAAAGTAAAAGTTTCTGTGTGTGGCTGCTGCTTTCACACAGCAAAGAGGACAACAGGGTTATATGAGTTGGACTCCTCAGATGATTAAAAATTATGGGTAAGTGTTTCTGTGGCTGTAGGAATTTATATTGAAAAAAGTGGGTGCAAGGAAATACTTCTGAAATTTCTGTGATTAATGGATCAGTTTTACAAATACAAATAAGTTACTTTTTCCCCTAGAATTTATCATGACTGATGTGTGTGTGTGCTAGAATTAGTAAAGATGGTAGAGAAACTTCTAAATAATCTTTGCTGCAGGAAGTGGTGGAGGTGATTCAGTAAGTGGCTCTTCCACATCTGAGTCAGAGCTGAACCATAGTCTCAGCATGATGTTACAGTGGTTTGACATGCTGCTGGGGAACTGTATTTTGAATGAGGCATAAAACTCAACATCCTGCTTGTTAACAGTTCTTAAAGACCCACTGGCAATTTCTGGTCTATTAGTGCTGACTTCTTGGCCTTATGTAAATTCTGGTTGTCATTTCTTTTGTTCTTTTTTAGTGCATCTTATTCTGAAGTGTTTGCTTTCAGATATTAAGTCACTCTTCCTTCTTCTCTGCTTTAATAACAAAAAGGCTTTGACATCAGGGAAACAGGGGACAGAAAAGTGATGATGTCTGTGTATTGTTTATGAAGTTCTATATTATGAAGTACTTTTCTCAGAAGTGTGGTATCATTATCATTACTGTTGCAAAGCTGCAGGACATTCCAGGAACCCTTTGAGTTTATTATATTAACCCGGGATAATACTTTACACATATATCCTATTCTAGATCTCTGATATGTCATATTTATGATTAAAATAAATAGAAACTCCCAAACCACAAGCTCTTCTTTTAAGTACTTCAGCTTTTCATATGCTGAGTGCTCACATTAGAAATTACATTGCTGAATGTTTTTATGAAACTTTAGTGCTGTACTTCCAGCTGTTCTTTCACAGTGATACTTTTTTACATAAATATAGTAATAAAAACCCCACATGTTTTACAGCAATAGAAATGTAATATACAAACTACAAAAATAACATATTATTCGTTCTTCAGGAATATAAGTTGGCACTTCTACAGTGCTATGGAAGATACCTTCAGCAGTTTGTTTCTGTAAACTCTGATGACATCATAGATGATGTGGATTGCTTTAAATCCACCTTTTTCCCAAATGGTCTCAGAGATAAAAAAGCAGCACTTACGGTAGGTTTTGGCTTGGTTTTTTGTTTTTTGTTTTTGTTTGTTTGTTTGTTTTGTCAAATACATTCACAGATTCAAAATAAGTAGCCTATTTTATCCTCCACAAATATACTTAATTTTATGTTAATTAGATATTGATATTAACTAATCTTTAATAGTTTCACTGTATTTCACTGAATTATTTTAGAGTTGTAAGGGACCATATAGGTTTGTCACTATAGATTACCTTGAGATTTAAAAGTCAGTGATATGTATGAGATGAACATCCAGAATTGGTGTCCATTTTAAGAGGATATAAGTGCTTATGCTTTTGTGGCATAAGCCAGCCACTATCAATTTAACGTTAAAAAGGCAATTTTCTCTCAACAGGTTATCCTGTAACTGTCTACAGCAGGTTTTGCTCTAAACTAGTTTCTATTTATCATACAATCAGGATATGGGCAAAATTTGATAACTGTCCTCCAATTGTTGTAGAAATTTCTGTACAGTGTAATCTTAAGGACTGGACAGAGTGCAAGAGAATTAAAAAACCATACCGTAATTTGTACCATAAATGTGCAAAAAATACTACATGTGAAAAAAGCTCATGACATAGTAAAAAAAGCAGTATTGCATTACTATTAGTAGCTTATTTGCTCACTATGGAAAAAAAAGGCAAAATGTTGAATAGTTTTTTAAGTTCTCTGAACTCTGGGGAGCTGAGCAACCTCAAGAGTACGTTGGGATCCTTTTGCGTTAATTGCTTATTGAGGAGCTTGCAATTTATCATTGGAATTTATCCATGAAAGAAAGTGTTTCAATGGGTATAGAGGTAATGCTAAAAACATGTTAGATTTTATCTTAAGCAGTGCTTTTCTGAGAAGGTCTATTTTCAGTACATAGTGGATATTTCAGAATAAACTAATGCAAGTCACTCTGTGATCAAGAACAACAAAAGAAAATCATAGGAATCTCCTGTGTATTGAGCTAATCAAATTCATATTTTTCTAGTCAGAGTTAGGTTGTAAATAGGTGTTTAGTGAGGAAAAAAAAGCAGACAGTTTGCTTCAAAGCTAGAAGCAGATGTGATGATAAAAGAAATACTCAGTTTATATAATTTTTTTGTTTTTCAAACATAGTTCACCTTGCTAGAGAGAATATGATCAAAGACTAAGTTGATCCATTTTATTTTGTTTTTTAAAAAATGCTTTGTAAATAAATTTGAAATTCCAGAGGTGGTTTATCCTGCTTTCTATATGTCTGCCTAGACCTCAAACCAATCATAGTGCCAGATGTTATCAAGAGTCTATACTAAAAAGCCCATTCTATAACTTGGCCTTTAGACACTGAGATATCCCTAAATTTTCAGATGTGGAATCTAGTTTGACAATGATT
Organism: Limosa lapponica baueri; assembly: GCA_002844005.1. Taxonomy (NCBI): domain Eukaryota; kingdom Metazoa; phylum Chordata; class Aves; order Charadriiformes; family Scolopacidae; genus Limosa; species Limosa lapponica. The sequence continues at coordinate 16,014 of KZ505990.1, forward strand.
TCTACAATTGGAAATGAATGATGATAATGTAAATGTAAATGATAGATGTAAATGATTACATCTAAAGGCTTTAGATGTAACTTTTTTTTGGCCACGTTTCTGCAGGTAGCTTTTGTTTTTCAATGTAACACTAAGGAAATCATAGAAACAGAGTTCCAGGGCTTAAAACTTCCAGTTTCAGTGAATTAACTGCAAAAAATAATTTAATTCCAAATATTAGCAGGCTAGTAGGCTCCCGAGGGGTGGATAGTTACTAACTGGTGGTGTCCCACTTAGCTCATTTTCTCACATGTTGGTTTTTTCAGATGGTACTGTACTCCAGACATGACTGAAATCACATTATGTGAGTTATTACAAGTAAGAGAAGGAACAATGCATCTGTAGGAGAGAAAAGTAATGGATGAGATTGAGAAATAAGAGCTATGATACAGATGAAAAAGTAAAGTGCAGAAAAGTTAAGATTTGCCTTAACTTACAGAGGACATCTACAGAGAAGCAAAGAATTAAAGCCAAATTCTTTGAATATCAATTTAATGCCTCATTCATCCTTTCTCCCTTTCAGCAGCCCTAGTGCACTGGGTGCATTTTCATCCTGTGACACAGTGGAAACTGACTCAGGCTAATGGTACAGCAACCTTAAAGCTTCAACACTTCCTCCTTATTCTAATGCTCATTTCAATGTCATGCTGATTTTTTTTCTGGTATATTTGATCTTTTCATACTCATCATTTTGTTGTACTTCGCTGATGAGAAACTGACATACAATCTATTTTAACTATATATATTAATTTTATGTATGTTTCCATGTCATTTAGTTCCATGCTTTGCAAGAGAGAGACGGTTGCATTTATCAGATGGTTTGCAGCAGTGACAGAAATCTCCAGAATCAAGAGTCCCTGCAGACTTGTTTCAACATCTTGTCCTCATTACGACTCACTATGCAAGTGGCTCTACCTCAGGAGAGTTTGTGTTGGCTTATCTACAATGGTACCTTTGGCTTTCCATTTACATTTTCTTGCTAAGCAAACCTGTGCAGGGAAACTTTATAGATATTCTTTAAGGTCAACCTAATGGTCAGGAATAAATCTATAGTTAGTCTTTCATCACAGTAGGCTTTTCTGTTTGTTTGTTTCTCTGGGGTTTTTTTTGTTTTTTTTGTTTTTTTTTTTTTAATAAGCAATTTTTTAATTAAAGTTTCTACATAGTGTGCCTTTTTCAGGTGGAGTGATGTAAAACTGATACCATATTCATCATAGCTGTGGATAGAATGTACAAATAAAATGAACTCTAACAGCATTATGAGGGTATTTTTTGAGTGAACTCTGATTAAATAAAACCCTCAAGACTTTTTTAATCAATACAATGTTTGTGTTAATGAGTTTGGTTTGTTTGGGGTTTTTTTGAAAAGGGGCTAGCAGATATAAGAGTAAAAACTGATTGCCTGGCATTACATCTTTGTGTTTTTTTAATGTTCTTTTAAGGCTAGAGTTAATAATAAAACTATTCTAAAAAGTACCATATCAAATGTAAGAATTTGAATCTCTGTATATGATTTTAGTGTGCTACTTATAAATGCTTGAATTTGGAAAAAAAATGAGGAAAAAAAGGAAAATCTGTGAACTAGATACGCAGAGAATGGTGTATCAAGTTTTTTATTTCAAGAAGAACAACTATATATTTTTGCTTTTAAAGGCAACATTATTTAGTCAGAAGACTGATGTTAATTTGTTCTACTATGGTCAATTGTTGCAATATAAATTGAGGAGATGATGTGGTTTTAATTTAACTTTGGAAAATTTACTTTCTGTGAGCTATAATTGGTCAAAATTCTTATCCTTTTGTTTTGTTGGGACTGCCATTGCCCTCAGTCCCTACTTTTGAGGTGTGGGTTTGGTTTGTCTCTTTCTACAGGAGAAGAATTAAAATTAAAACATAATCACCTGCCATTCTTAAGTCCCACCATATGTAGGACAGGTCTCTATACCAAGCCTGGCCAATAATCTAATCTAATTAGAAGCAGGCAATAACTCAGATTTTACCCAGTTCCTGAGCTTTTTCTGCAATTTCTGGCAGTAGATTTTGTGCCTTATTACACATTTGACTGATAAAAAGAAATCTTCCTAATGCTTGCTCCATTCTTGCTTATTGGGATAATAACACCCTTCTAGCTATGACAGTTGACATTGTGATGCCTCCTGCTGCCACAGGTGTCCCTTTCTGAACATTTGTACAGACAGAAGAATAGGCTTCTCCCCTCTCTTCCCCCGGCAAATTGCAATGTCTTTTATACTTCTAGGGCTGATTTTTGAAAAGCAATTTTGTGATATAGCAGAAATTAAGTAAATTTTTGACAGGATTTTATTTGTAAGTGACTTTGATGCTCTGGAAAGCTCTAGTCACAATCAATTTTCTTCATTTCACTTATCATACTTAATATCACATAATAGTGGTGTTGTCTGCCAGGACAGTGCCATGACAGACTAAAAGAATCATATAAGGTAAGGTCTGCGAGGAGAGGTAATATTTTTGTTAAAGAAGCTGGCATTTATGAATAAAACTAAGGTTTTTCTCTCTGTCAGTTATTTAATAAAAATTTGATGTAGTACCTTCTTAAGATTTTATTCTTTTATTGGACTGCTTCATTGTGTAGGTATTTTTCAAGCTAATATCACCCAAGAATTTAATGACTTCATACTTTCTAATATAAAAATAATTATGGAAAAATCATTAGTTTATTTTTCAGCCTCTGAAAACAACAACCCAGATATTAAGAACAAGTTTCAGTTGGTTAGCATGATAAATTTTGTGTAGGATTATAAAAATTACCTGTTTTTTATTTATTTTAATTTATTTCTGCAGGTACCATTCATATATACACCATATGCAGACATTTGATGATGATAGGTCAGTCTGCTAAGGTACGGCAAAATAAACAGAAACATTTTTAAAAATTGCAGAAGAATGGAAAATGCACTTGTATTTTGCATAACACTGTATCCTGACTTTTCTATTTCATTGTCATTGACAATAATAGCACTTTGTCACAAGGGAATAAAATGTCTAGATTGCAAAATGGCTGATTTCTAAGTCCTTATATGACTCTGCTCTTTCCTCAGTTGTGTAATTCAGCCCAACATAATGGCTTGCTGGTCTTTGAGACAGGATATGTTAGACTGTTTCAGAGGGTTCTAGATGCCTTTTTTTAGACAACTGTTTCAAGTCCCAAGAATTGGTCTTTTGTTTCTTAAAATATGGAAATGTACTGACACCTGGTGGCTAGGTTTTTAGTTGTAAATACTTGATAAAAACGACCTGGCCTTTCCCCACTACCCTTTTCTTTTTAACTGTGAATGTAATTTTTGTTTGTCTTTGCTATGCTTTTTTCTCCTAAAACTTGAAAAAAAGTCTGACTAAGCCTTAATCCAGTATATTTTCTTATCTGTTTGTTACATTAGTCTTTCATTAAGCAGGAAGGACTTTTTTTTCTCTTTGAATATCTTTTATTGCACTCAGAAGTGATTTAGCACCTCCTTTATTCAGGCTTTTATTATACAGGAAATGGAGGAACTGATTGTAGGTATTTCAGATTCTTTAAATTCAGACAAAAAGAATATCTGTATGTTGACATAATTTAGGACTAAGGTTGTGCATATTTTGTGTACCTCAGAGAATAGTTTACAGAAAGAAAATACAAGGGGAAGATACTGTTCGATCAGTTTGGTAGGACTAATTCTTAAAATTAGACTGCTGCAATGACTATATTGGCCGTAATGTTAAGAGCTGATTATGTAGTTCTATGGCTGTCACCAAAGAAGACAGACTTCATTGCAACCCAGATAAGCTTGCTGATCTAGTTGAAAACTAACTTAGGAAAAAATAATCACTAGAGCTGACACAAAAGAGAGGGATAACTCTCAAGAGCAGGTGAGAGAGAAGGGCAGCAGCTCTGTCACAGTGGCTAGGCTATAGTGAACTGGAGTGGTTAAGGTAGGTTGGAAGCTAAAATATAGTGCTTGATCACAGTTTCAGATGGGGAAAAAACCAATAATATGCAGGAGGAATGCTTTGTAGTCAATAAAGCACGTTAAAAATTAATACAATTTCTGTGATCTTTTTTTATCTTTTAATTTATCCCACCAGATGAGGGAGGGTCTTTGTATGTGTCCTTTAGTAATAGGAAGTACATTTATATGGGGTAAAATGCATTCAGTTTAAAACTGGATTTCTTCAATGCAGGTCCTGGAATACTTACTGTGGGCTAGTATATGTATGGAATCATCCATTCCGCTTTTATCTGTACATTATTTGACATGGAGAGCAACCCTATATTCTGCAGTTTCTCAGTGTTATTTTGATTGTCAAGACAGCATTCATGGAGAGGTAACCTCATTTACCATACATGTCATTTCAGATGCAATCAAACGGGAAACAAATATTTATTTAAATATTCCTGCTTATTATCAGATCGTATCTATTTAGAGTTCCGTCCAAATTCCAAAATTTAACTGCAGAGTGGAGGTGTGTTTCCATATGTAAATAAGTAATCAATTCAAAGTTAAATACAGTAGTGCTTTGTAATATAATCATAGTCAGAGACTTCTAGCATTAAGTAGTGGCCAGGCCCCATGCATATATACAAAGAGTATTTTGCAAGTTTTCTTTTCCTTTTCAATTGCTGTTCATGACTTTGGTTTCATAGCAGCTCTTTGCAGTTGTCTGAATTCAAGAACAATATGATTCTAAAATTAAATACCAACATATGGAGCATGAAAACAGAGTATAATTTTTTTTTTTAATACTTTGGACAGATATTTGCTCGCCGTGGTCTGATTAAAATTGATGAACTAAAGCAATTATCAAATATCAGCTCTTCGTTGGAAAATTCAAAGACACAAAAGATTTTTAGAGAGGCCACTCTAAAGGTATCATTCTGCAATTCATTATAAACAGAGTTACAATCTCTATGAACAGAACATGTAACAGTTACTTTTTTCTTTGTGTCAGATGTCAGTAATGATTTTCAAGAGAGCAGTATATGAATCCAGAAGAAAGCCGAAAAGCCACTTTCGATCTAAGTTAGGAGGTAGCCTGAAAGAAGCACAAAATGTAAGTCTAACATTTTGTATAATCTTTTTCTTTGTTTACGATTTGCATGTTATGAATATGTGATATAATTCTGTTTAATACATATAGTGCTATTCACAAGGAGAAAGTTTTACTCTTTCAGTTTCAATTTATTATTAAAACTCAGAATAAACTTGAAAAGAGGGAAGATGTAGTAATTACTACTTTAGAAAATACTGATTTTTCTAGCATTTTTTTCCTTTAGCAGTTATGTTAGCAATAAAAATAACTCTTGTTCATACCAAGAGTGTGGGAGTCCGGAGTTGGCCCTGCTGTGTTAAATTATTGTGAAGATAAAGGGGTACTTTGGAAAAAAGCTACAGTGTTTTTAAATTTTTTTGTACTTACATTGGAGAACTCTCTTAAGTCTTGAGAGATTGTTTTGGAATCATAGAATGGTTTCGGTTGGAAAGAACTTTAAAGATCATCTAGTTCCAGCCCTGCCATAAGCAGGGATACCTCCCACTAGACCAGGTTGCTCAAAGCCCCATCCAGCCTGGCCTTGAACACCTCCAGGAATGGGGCATCCACAACTTCTCTGGGCAATCTGCTCCAGTATCTCATCACCCTCACAGTAAAGAATTCCTTTCTAGTATCTAATCTAAATCTACCCTCTTTCAATTTAAAACCATTACCGCTCATCCTATTGCTACATTGCCTGATAAAGAGTCCCTCCCCATCCCTCCTGTAGCCCCCTTCAGGTACTGAAAGGCTGTTAAAAGGTCTCCCTGGAGCCTTCTCTTCTCCAGGCTGAACAACCCCAACCCTCTTAGCCTGTCTTCATAAGAGTGGTGCTCCAGCCCGCTGATCATTTTTGTGGCCCTCTGCTGGACCCATTCCAATAGGTCCATGTCCTTCCTCTGTTGAAGACTTCAAAGCTGGACACAGTATTCCAGGTGGGGTCTCACGAGAGCTGAGTAAAGGGGCAGAATCACCTCCCTTGACCTGCTGGCCATGCTTCTTTTGATGCAGCCCAGAATGCGGTTGGCTTTCTGGGCTGCAAGCGCACATTGCCAGCTCATGTTGAGCTTCTCATCTGCTGACACCCCCAAGTCCTTCTCCTCAGGGCTACTCTCAATCCATTCTCTGCCCAGCCTGTATTTGTGCTTGGGATTGCCCTGATCCACATACAGGACCTTACACTTGACCTTGTTGAACTTTATGAGGTTGTCACAGGCCCACCTTTTGGGCCTCTCAAGGTCCTTCTGAACAGCATACCTTTCCTTCAACATGTCAACCACACCACACAGCTTGGTGTCATCGGCAAGCTTGCTGAGGGTGCACTCAGTCCCACTGTCCCTGCTGCCAACAAAGATGTTAAACAGTGCCAGTCCAACCCCTGAGGAACACCACTCATCACTGGTCTCCATTTGGACATCAAGCCATTGACCACAACTCTTTGAGTCCAACCATCCAACCAAGTCCTTATACACTGAGTGGTTCATCCATCAAATCCACGTGTCTCCATTTTAGAGACAAGGATATCATGCGGGACCGTGTCAAATGCTTTGCGGAAGTCCAGGTAGATGATGTCAGTTGCTCTTCCCTTGTCCACCAGCCCTGTAAACACATCACAGAAAGCCACCAAATTTGTCAGACACAATTTGCCTTTAGTGAAGCCATGTTGGCTGTCACTGATCACCTCCTTATTTTCCATGTGTCTTAACATAGTTTCCAGGAGGATCTGTTCCATGACCTTGCCAGGCAGAGGGGTGAGACTGACCGGCTTGTAGTTCCCTGGGTCTTCCTTTTTCCCTTTTTAAAAATGGGAAACAGATCTAACTTGGGAAAGTGCCAAATAAATAGAACTGAAGTATGGATGGATTATGAGCAACATTTTAAAGTACTGTATCTCTGATTCACTTTATGTCTGGCAGTGGTTTGATAACCATGTAAGCAGAACATTGAAATAAAAATTTAAAATATTTTCTTATATCTATATGAGAAAAATCTATCTGATTTCTTAGTGTCAATAGTGCAAGTATATTTTTGTGTGTTCTGCCTTGTATTTTTATTTTATGCTGTTTGAAATGTGCAAGTGAGAGAATATAATAGTGTTTTGCTTTCACTGCAGTGCTGAGCATCCTAATCTTTCTCTGATTTTCTGCAAAGTGTGTAGAACTTAGCTACTTATGGTCAAGTCTGTATCATTTTAAGGCAAGATCTTTAAACTGGCTTTAAACTCCATGGCCTTAATACTCTCACTCATAATTTCTATAGTATTATTTTCTAAGTAAAATACCATGCAGCAGTGTGTGTGGTTGCTATGCAATTATGGCACTTCTTAAGTATTGTACCCACTTAGCATGAGGCTTTGATATGCCTTTGGAGCATAAAATTCATAACATTAATATATTTTACAGTGTATTATTTTCTGTGTACTTCCTTTCTGAAGGTAAACTGTTTTGAAAGAAATCTTGCTTTATTGTAACTCAGCTTAGACAGTACAAGGCTTACATTACTTTTCCTTACTTAGTTGCCGTGGCCTCGCACTACTACTGAAAGGCTGCTGACAGAAATGTTCGACGGTGCTGCAGCTCAGTTCCTTGCCATCCTGGAAGCTCTGTCTGAAAGTAGCAGGCATGTGTTGTGCCCTGCTCCACCTGTTTCTGATGAAATTGAAATTCATGATGTCATTTCAGAGCTTTTTTTTGCAGGCCTGGAAATCCTCTCAGGTAACAGCATAAAGAAACAAAAAGAGTGTTGGTGAGGAGCCCAGATCTCAATTTCACTAATTTTTTTCTTTTCTATGAAAGAAAGAACTATCCTGAAGACATATATTTCATTTAACAATAACATCTCTAAGAGCAGGCAATCTTTTTTATCTTCATAAAATTTAAGATAAAACTGTGGGCCTGTCTCTGTTGTCTATTATATCAGTAAAAATCTACAGTAATTTATGCATATCTTTTCTGAATAGAATGGAGTTCACTTTCTTCGTAGCAACCCGTACAGCGCTGTGCCTTGCATTTGTGGCTAAAGCAGTGTTGATAACACACCAGTGTTTTGGCTTGCACAGCAGCAAGACTGCCTCTCCAGCCCTCCTCCCAGCAAAGGCCAGTAGGCTGGGAGTAGGCAAGAGGTTGGGAGGGGACATAGCTGGGACAGCTGACCCAAATTCACCCAATGGCTATTTCCTACCATATGATGTCATGCTCAGCAATGAAAGCTGGCAGAAAGGGGGAGGATAGGGGGACATCTGTGGTTATGATGCTTGTGTTCCCAAGCAACTGCTGTGCATCCTGAGGCCCTGCTTTCCAGGAAGTGCCTGGACATCTGCCTGCCAATGAGAAGTATTGAATACATTCCTTTTTTGCTTTGTTTGCACACACAGCTATTGCTTTTCTTATTAAACTGTCTTTATCTCAGCCCATGAGCTTTTCCATCTTATATTCTCCCCATGTCCCGTTGAGGAGGAGGAATCAGTGAGCGGCTGGTTGGGGGTCTGGGAGTCAGGCAAGGGAAACCCATCATTGTGTTTTCATATTTTTTTTTTCAAAAAAAGTCATTCAAAGTTAGATTTAAAAACTTGGGAAAAAGCCTGGACTTGATTCCCTCCAAACCTTTTTTTTGCTAGGCTCTGGACTGAATATAGCCAAAGGTAGAGAGATATTTCGTTAATAAAAGAATCTATAGAGACTAAATACAATTCAGAATCGTATTTTCTTGATATGTTTACTGGCTAGTTAGAATATAACAAGTCAAATACAATATAAACTGATTTAATGAATTGTCTGTATTAAAGGTGGAATGAGCAGCACTGATATTCAAGGAAGCTATTGCACTGATCATTTTGGTATAATTAATTCATCATCAACCCTTCTGCAGTTGATACTAACAGGTAAACTAGCTTTGAATTTTCAAAGGATTCTATACACAGTGATGGAAACGCTTAGTGAGCAGAATTCATTTCTATGTTAGTAGCAGTTCTATGCCTAAAGGAATTACAAAATGCAGTCCTCTTTGGGTGAGATATGCTTGTTTATATATATAATGTTAGGGCATTCAAAGGGGATATTATGTACAGATATCATTAAGTTTTTCTTAACACAAGTATTATTTAAATATCATATAGTAATATATGGTCATTGTGATCACATACTATTCAGCATAGCAGTTCATGTAGATATTTTACCGCCCCAAAACAATCATTCAAAGGCCAAATTCGGCAATGATGTCCTGATACATTCTTATAGAAGAGAAGTGGGAGGCAGCAACAGAAGGAATTTCATAAGCTTGTTCAAATCCTTGGATCAATCATTGTACTGCTTTGGAAAATAACAGCTGTCTATTATCAAGTTAATATTGCTAACATATTTCAGCTGAGTTACCCAGGTGATATGACACTGACTGTGGCACATTCATTTTTTTTACTAAATTTCTGGGAAGAAGAGTCATTATGGGGTGATACCCAGATTTAACCTTTTTCTGCAAAAGAAAGAACTAGGTCCTTGATATCCTCTACACAGGTATGTTAATATCAATAATAGTATAATGTCTTTGGAATGTAACAGGACATTGCAGATACATGATTAAAGTAGTATATAGCATAGACATTACAGCAAAATAATAAAGCTATTGTATCTTTTAGAGCTATTATTTCAAGATTATCCTGACTATTCAAAAACACGTGTAATTTTATCTTTCTATTTATCAATACCCAAGTTATTGCTTAAATTAAACTTCTGGAGATATATATATATATAAAACAGATAAAAAATTTTTGTCATCACTGCAGGAGAAAAGGGGGTGTCTGGAGATGCTGCTGTGAAATTTATAAAATTAGCTTTCAGCTATGAAGAGTGGGACGTGTTTGATTCTGCTATTGAATTTGTTGTTAATTTTCTTCAGGTAATACAGATGCTATTTAGACATTCTTTATGTAGTCTTTTCCTATGAGGGTAAGGAAGACTATTCAAAGCACATATTCTAAAGTCAAATTTCTATTGGCTGTTTCTGTCAATTAGGCTCAAGATGACCCAACATGGAAGAAAGCTGAAATGGAACTCAAACTTCTTACACTGATGCAACCTTTACTGTTTCCAAGAAAATTTAAACACAGTTTTTCTATTAGTGGTGGAAATAATACTGAAGAAGCTAGGATGCCTCGTGGTTCTAAAACCAAGCAAACATTCGGAAGTGAGTGTTGTTCAGTTATAGCTGTGTTTGCATTTCAAATGTTTTTACAGCATGAAATTTTGTTTATTATTTAAAAACTATATAATATGGTGCATGTGGTATTCCATGACAAAAAACTAGCAACTGAGAAATGCAACCTACTGATTTTTTTCCAGTTTTCGTTTGCTAAAACATGACTTTATACCATTTCCCTTGAGTATGAAATACCATGCATATTTAACATACATCATGCTATATGTTTTCAGCCAGTTTTTCCGGAAAAAAGTGAAACAGACACGTTTGACTTTTGTCCTTACACTTCATTTATGTAAAATTTCTTGGCATCAAAGCAAGAAAATCTTATAAAAGCAACTGTAATTTAATTGTATAACATTCCAAAAACTGGAAATATCTTGAAAACTTTCCATTTCTAAAATTAGCAATGCTCACTTTTCACAGAAAGTGAATAAATTTGGGAATATATGTCCCCTTTGTATGTACTATTTCTTAAAGTGTATTATCTGCTGGCATAAGTTGGTAAGTTGATTCACTCAAATGTTTTCAAATGTAAGTTTGTAAGGAGAAATAATTTCTTGCCTTTCCTTTTCTTCCTTTTTTATAAATATTGAATGTAGAGGGTTCCTTAAAGCACGGAGAGCCTTCTCATGATCTTATGATTTTGGCAACAACAGTGTTTTCCTGTGTCTCCACATCTAAGCAGGTATAATAAAATTAGAGACATTTCTTCTGAATCAATCACATAATCTATAATGAATGTGTATAATTTAAGACCAAAGGAATCAGTTGCATGATTAACAAACTACAAAAATGACATAGCAAAAATGCAAAAAATATAACTGTAAGATGTGATCAATTTCTGATTAAATAAAAATTAGTATTTGTTTCATTTTTTTTAAAATTTTATTGGTGCTATGTACTCAGGCTACTTTAAAAATGTTTAATAGCTATTAGATCCATTTGGAACATCATAGAGCTAATTACAGTTTCAGCTAATCAAGCAGAGATCAAATTTCTTATATTAGATTTAGGTGGGCAAATATGCTCAGCTGTAGAAGACATTTCTGCAATAGTTATAGAAATGGGAACACTGCCCCTAAGGAATGATATTGCCTTTTTAGCAGCAGTATGCCTGCAATTTAAGTTAAATTCTCTCTGCAAACAAGCAAGCAAGCAAACAAACAAACAAGCAGCAGCAACAACAAAACCAAAGAGAATGGGACTTTTTGTGCCGAAGTCTGTACTGCAGAATAATCCCATTATATATCTGATAGTTTATTTCCAGAGTAACCACTTTTAGCTTACTTGCTCAAACTGAGATTTCCCTTAATGTGCTACTGTGAGGAGAAAAAAAAATTACAGTGCAATGTCTCCACTAGCAGTTACACCGAAGTAGTTTAATATCTAAAAGACTAATGAAAAATATTCCTTAGAAAAAACATGTTCTGCTAACATGGTATATGTCTTAACTGCAAAATTAATTTTAGATATAATTTGCATATTGCCCCAGTTTGAGTATAACTGGGGCACACACATTTTTTAACTTTAGTATAATATTTTCAGTCAAAATACCCTGCCTGTGAGGTAATTATACCTTTAGATAGCATGATTTGTCATTTTTTTTTATATGATCCCTGTATTATAGAGGTAGGTTACCTGGATTTAAATTTTTCTACAGTTTCCCCACAAATCTGCTTGGTACCGAGTGTGTCTGGGGAAGAAAGACAAATTCTCCCCTGATTACAGTGAATTCACTGATGGTGAAGTTACATGATATAGCTGAGCCAATCTAACAGCTTGCTGCCACCAAACGAGTGGCAAAAGTCATCTTGATTTACTTCTTTTTCAGTCTTCTCCTCCCCCCGCTTCTCAATATTAATATCCCTAAAATCTCATGCTCATACACATATGAGTGTACAGATAGTGTGGATATAGCAGGCTTGAGTTTCATTGCACCTAAGATACTAGTCCAACTCTGATAAAAAAGGCAGTAAAAAAGTTTATTGATCCTTAATCACTGTTCACAATGTGTTTAGCACAGTGTAGACGGATTCTATTGCCTTTTGAAATGTGTTAAGTAGGAGGTTAGCTGCATAGAGTTTTGAATTTGTTAATTTTTCTCTTCACAAGATGCAGATGTGTTTTAGCATTTCTTTCAGCTGTTAGATATGCCACTCCAACCCTTTTTCTACTTGTTTAAGTTGTTCTTCACTGCTCCCTCATCTGAGATGCAGCAACAACCCATGGAAGCTCTCTGTCAATACAAAATCAAACCTACTAATTTAGATCTTCTGCAAATATTTAAATAATGTAATAAAACAAATAAAAAATGTTAAATTAAATTACTTAGTTTTCCCATAATTTATTGACTATTATAACATTCCAGAGATAGTTAATTTGCTTCTTTCTCCCATGTAATTTTCATTTCATTGCTTTCCTTATCTGTGTTACTTCTAAGAGAAATAATAAAAAAACCCACCCTCTAAACCCACTTGTTTTGTTGGGAGAAGAAAAGCTTGAGTGGTCTACCAGAAATTACTTTTTAAAAAATCTTTCTTAAGCTGTCAAAATGTTGTTATAATGATTTATTTACTTTGAAAAATTTTAAGACTGTTTATGTGCTGAGCATTTTGAGAGTGTTTATATACATTCCTGTTTATACAATTATGCTGTTTTTCTTTCCAGAATATCCAACCCGACAATGAAATACTTGTTGATGTAATAATGTTTTTGTGGCAGAAGTGTAAAATGGGAATTCAGCAAATCCAACTGAGTGGAAGTGACTACTTAAAATATATCCACAAATATAAAGCTTACCAAGTACTCCTTTATTATAATGCATTTCTCTTAATATAAATGCAGTCTGTTATAGTAAAACCAAGATAAAATACTGGTGTCTGGTCTACATGCGTTTTCTTATGGTAAAACGCAGATGAATCTTCTTCACTGAGAATGTGAATTGTGTATACACTTTGAACACATTGTGCTGCCATATGCCACTATCAAAATATCTCTTAGCCTTTTCCCAGTGAAGTAACCTATTTTCTGCCAGGGGGTTGTGATGGAAAGAAGCTAAAGTAGTGAAAGCATTCAGGCATGATGTAAGGAGACGCATTTGATGTGTTGTGGTGGAAAATATCAATGTATTTCAAGAAAGTTCCCTAGATCAGTTGAAGAAAGGGGCAAAAACCTTACAGCTTAAGAAGAGAAGGGAGATGGGGATCAATTGTGTTTGGCCCACTGTACAGAGCCACAGCCTTACCTTGAACTTTTCCCGAGAGTGAGAAGCTCTTGGTGAAATACAGTCTTCTGAAGGATAATTTACACTAGATTCTCCAGGCTGCCAGCTGATGCTGACTAAACAGTTTCTGGAGGAGCTCATTTGTGGCCCTGAGCCTTCTAGTAAAATTGTTCAGAGATTCACCAGAAAGTAGTGTACAGTTATTTTCCTCTGTGTGTACAACAGGAGCATTCGGGTGTCTTTTATACTGTTTAAGTGGGAAGATACAGGGATAAAGGAAAGGCAAATCATCATATCTGCTGGAAGTCTTTCCACAGTATGAAAAGATATAGAAGTTAAGGCCGTAGAACATTCATAAACCTTTATAAAATAATAAAAAAAAGTTCTAAAATAAAAAAAGTCTGCTGTCTGAAGAAATAGGGGGATTGGAGCAGCATAAATTCAGCATCTTAGTCCGGTGGCATTTAAAAAAAAAGCCAAATCCAAGAAAGGGATTGTGCCTATGTTTATGAATCTTTTTAAACAATTTTGAGTGACAAAACCTATCTACCTCTGTAATACAGAAATATCTTGCAAAAATTTGTTTTAACTCTGTCTTGATTCTTTTTCTTTCCTGTCCCCCCATTTTTAGTGGGTTCATGTACTCTGGATAATAAATGAAGTAGTTCAGAAGAGCATCATAGCAGACACTGATGTTGTAATGCCTGCAGAGGTAACCTTATGTCTAACTGCAATTTTGGAAAACGCAGCTGATTCTACAAGTAAGTCTAAGAAAAAAGCAGGTAAAGCTTTCAACAAAAATTGTTTTCTTTCAAGAATGACTTTCAAGATTAGAACTTTTCTGAGATGAAAACATTGAAAAATATACATATTCAAAAATCATTGCAAAGACATTGTTAAGAGTAGAACGATAAGTTTTTGTACACACAACCTCATCCATAATCAGAGCTAATGAAACCTGGTTTTCAAAGGACTTATGCCATATTTCCTTAATTTCCAGTTTGACTGAAGTAACCCCATTTTGAATCACATCTTTTATGACTCACCCTCCCTACAGGTCTTCTACATGTCTCTTAGCCCCTTCAGAGTAGCCACAGATCGCTCATATGTTCCCTGAATATTGGCTAGGCAGAAAGCAGCATGCGCTGCAGCTTATTTGGAGCATTCAAGTGCTGGTTGACTAGTGGCAGGCCAGACAGAAGAGGGAAATATTGAGGTCATACTGAAACTTTTGCTTTTATTTGGTCATTAATTTGGATCTCTTGTCTACACAAGTCTTCATTTTTGTATAGGAATTCAATTGTCTTTGAAATTGAATTTAACTTGGCTGACATTATTGGGATATAATGCAATTGCAATCACATTAAACAAATTTCCTTCCAAAACTGGACTAATGCTGTAAAATATGAATACTTAGACGTACTTTTAAAAGTTTTCTGTGGCTGTGGATGTGGGATCTTGGAATATGAATCATACTTCTCATAAATGTTTTACAGTAACTAGAGAGTAGATTTTAAGGATTGTTTTAGAGCATATCTAGGAACAGAAGAGAATGACAATACCTATTACTCTTTTGAAAGTAAGAATATCTTGGAACACTACTACTCATTATAAAGGTACAGTAGGTATTGTTTTCTGTGATGTTATAAATTTCGTACCATTATAATGGAGATTGGATGAATCTTTATTGTAGCATCACTGCTATTCTTTTTAATTCAGTTTAAAAGTCTTTTTGGAGGGAAAAAAGCTGAATAGATAGGAGTCATTGGTCAAAACAGGGTGATAAATAGCAAATCAAGCACGTTTATGTTGAGAAGAGTCTTTTTACTGAATGAATGCTGAGTGAATATAGGTTTTCTTATTTACAAGAAAGAGACAGTAAACCAGCAGAAATAAACAGGTAAAAGTGGCACAAAGAGTACAGGAGTAACTAGAAGGTTGTCCCTCTGACAGGGCAAAAAATGAATTTATTTTGGTGAAGAAATAAAATTTTGACAGGCTAGAGGGCTGCGAACAAGATCAAAGAAACTGCTTCCTCTTGTTCTGGCAGCTTCCCCTTGTTCTGGAAAGTAAAACATAATTCTGGATGCATTCTTTACAAGTGAAAATAATTTAAACAATCCAAAAGAACATTAAAAGGGTGATAATACCCCTTCAAGGAATATTAAATTGAAATAGTATATATATCATAAAAATATGACCTTACCTATTTAAAAATCCTCTTATAAGTTAAATTAGCATTCGAACTACTGTGAATTAGATAACAATAGATCTGAATTTATTTAAACGTGGAAAATTGGTATGAATGCTACAACAATGTGAGGAACTACAAAATTATTCCAAGTTTCATTGGCTTGGATATAATGTTGCTATGAAATACTGGGTACATTTAAAAATGCGTTGTTATTGGATAATCATACACTGAGTTAGTGTAATTGTACATATGTAGCTATTGTGTTTAAACCGCAAAAAGCTTTTGAAGAAATGATATAATTACCTCTCATAGTCAAGTACAGAAGAACTGAATTATGCCAGACTTTTAAGTTAGTAGTAGAGTTAATCAAATGGTACTAAAATTTTCTGAGTATATTTCATTTTCACTTTCTGATTTTCTTCCTACAAAAAAGGAGTAAGAAGTGCCTCTCTCTTACAAGATGAAACCTGTGATATTCCTGAAATACTGATGGTAATGTCTAATTCATTTTCATTAATTCAGTGTTTTTGAATAGCATAAGACCACTTATTTCGCTTGAAGCTTTTAATACAATTTTGTATTTATTCATATAATATTTATAGAATTTTGTGTTTATAAATACATTTGTAGTTTTATGAAGCTGAAATGTTTCACACAGTCATGCTAGTGCAGAGGAAAAAAACAAAGGTATTTTTCCAAGAGAAATAAAATCTGAAAATTTTCCTGTAGTCTTTTATAGTAATCTGTGATACAAAAGAAATTTTATTTGAAACTTTTTTACAGTGTGATCATGCTGATTTCCACTCTATTTTACGCCAATGTATAATACCACCTTTAAATGGCTTAATAGTGCATTTTTTAAAGATCATACAAACTTTAGTCCTTGCTTCATTTAGGAAAATATTTTGGGTTGTGCTTTTGCTTGTTTGTTTTTGTAAGAGTGATGAGGAATAGACAGAACATCCTGAGTGTCCTTGCTTTATTCAGTGAGTTCCATGCTCAGCACTTTGCAGAAGTGGCCAATCAAATAGTTCAAAATTACTTACTAAAACACGTTAAGAAGAGAAGACATACATTAGTCTGAAGATTCAAGAATTTTGTTAATGATATGTCTTAATGCTCATGCACATGGAGAAGATTTAACTCAGTGACAGTCTACTTAAAGGTGTTATTTCCTAAAAAATCAGTGAATTTTTTTTTTAACAGCATCCATCTAATGGAACATTGAACTGCTTGTGAAAAATACTGTGTTGACTTAATTCTCTAAGTTCAGTTTCATTCTTCTATAAGCTATCTTTTTGAGTTAGTAAAATAGTTTTTGAGATCTGAAGGAAAATCAGTCCTTGAAAATTAAAAATACTTGAAATATAAAACATTGGTATTAGTATATGAAAGCAATGGGAGCAGTGGCTATATAAAGATTATTAGACAGAGTTTAAACTGCAATAGCTAAAAATAGTCCATATTTTTGACAGTCCATATTATAGCTTTTAATGTTGTTATCTAATAAAACACGTTTGTATGTGTTTTCAGAAAAGTCCTACAGAACAATTACAAATTGCTTATGAAAGTCTTGAGAAAGCAATTAATGGAATGAACACATCTCGCTTAATGACCCTTCTACCAGATGGAAAATCGATATTTGACAACTGCTGTACAAAGGTAAAGTCTACAAAAAGCTACACTGCAACAAAATCTATAAATAATGTATTGGATTTTGATGACACACAACTCATATTTTCTTCATATTTAGAAATCTTGTCATTATCAAATGTACCTCATCTTCCTGCTTCATGTAAGAAGAGAACAGGAAAAATAAATCTCTGTGTAGTAGAAATAGTATTTTCCTCTTTCTGTAATAAACGATAAACTCTTTTAGATTTTCTTTGTCATTTTCTTTTGGGAATAATTATAATTTGTAGCTTTTTCTTATAACATAAAAGAAGAAATGCTTTTCATATTTATTGCTTACAACTGTCTATCATTAAAATTAATTTTTGCTATTGAGGGGAGTTCAGATATTCTAAATATTATCAATCTACACCAATATGATCTTTGTTTTGTGGACTGGTAATACAATAAAACATTTCTTCTGCAGTTTCATATTTATTATTAATCCAGTTTTCGCTTGATTCTAGTTTTGTCTAGTTTTCTTTGTCCATCATCCATGCTTTCTCCATATAGTAATTTTCCTTCTTTCAATGTTTTCTTAAATGACTGTATATTACACAGATATGACAAATTCCAGTGTTTGCAAATTTACTGAATAATATTACTGAAAAAATACTGAAATAATAATATCAATGTCAAGATAAATGCAGTAAGCTGAGTAATAAAAGTTTGTGTTTGCTTAATTGCTGCTTCCTATTTATTAGGTGGATTCAAATGATCAGTATTTGAATTCTGTTTTGGGATGTGGTAATGATAAGACAGGAACAGATAATGGTTTTGTAATGGATTTACACTTGGAGCTCATTCAGACCCAACATCGAATAGCTGTGAAACTTCTTAAAATCACACAAGGTAGGTTTCAGTAAAGCTGAATGATCTTCATAGCTTGACTAGAGTCCTCTATTAATATAGTATCTAGTACTAAGAAATAAAGGAGTATCTGCTTTCTGAAGAGGAGCTGATGTTGAGCAGTTTGTATGCCACGTAGAGACAAAAATAATGTACAGAATTTGCAGAATTTAGATTTACCACACAATGCTAGTCTCTAACCTCTGCTCAACCAATGGGAGTTAAACTTTGCTAACAACTACTGAATTTGATTCCTAGACAGTTTGCTGTGGTATTTCAGTTATGATATTAGCTGTTACGGTGTCAGTAATGGAGAATTGGGGGATGCTGTGCAGAATTTTTTCTTCTGTAATGCAAATTTTCTCTCTAGTGAATAACTTGAATATTTTATTCAATGCTCTTTGTAATACGAATTTCTGCTCCTGTGAAATTGTCCTTATCTCTTCCCAGTCAGCAGATATTCCACTCTTGCCAAATGCCTTCTGAAAAAGCTCTTCTTGGTCTCCTATTCCTGGTGTTTTGTTATGTTTTGTTTTTTTAAATTAAAAGCTAGTATTAGTATGACACTGCAGAGCTCCCCTGTGTTCCCCCTATGATCAAGATCCCTTTTTTCCTTTGATGTTAGTATAACTACTGAAGGTGTTAGAGCATGAGGGTGGAATATATTTAGTGGCATGATCAGTCCAAGAAATTCTCCTTGAACCAAAGAAAAGAACATGAGATGAAGCAGAGCTTTACTACAAAACTATGTATTAACCCCTCTCACTGAAATTTTCTCAGCGCTGTCAGAATTAATAACTAGGGATTTCCTTCCCGCATAGGTGCTCAAAAGGGTGACAGAAGTCTTAAGTCTAGCAAGTCTCATGTGAAGAACATTAAAGATTTCCATTATTTAACAGGTAAGGATTATTAATTAAGATTTTAGGAGTATAATAAATTATTGCTGCTGTTTTATAAATGTCTTATCTATTTTACAGAGGCACTTATAATGAGAAAAATAAAAAAGAATAAGCTATCTAGAGCAATCTTTTTGATGCAAAAGGCTGCACAGAAGTTCCCTGAAGAGTTAACCACTTCTTCCCAAAGGCAGCTACTGGAGGTAATAAAAAAATCTTATGGTAGAAATTCTATATCATTATCACAGTTTTTTGTGTTCTGTATAATTAAGACTTGCATTACTCCTTACGAAAAGAAGAAAAGTGGAAAGAACTTCAGGGCCATTGGGTGTTTTTAACTCATGCTGTCAAATTTTCACTGAAAAGTTTCATTATGATGAAAGAATGAAGTGACTTCAAACAAGGAAAGAGCACATCCCCAAATTTTGTGCACACATGCAGATTGCAGGAAACCTGAAAGAAGAGATGATCTTTCTTTCTACACTTAATCACCTCTTGAAATTATGAACCTATTTGTTGCCAAAATGTCATCCATGTTTCCTTGTCCCCATTGCAGCCTTCAAGATCTTTCTTTTTCTGAGATCTATAAGTTGTCTTAGATTACTTTGGCTGGTGATGATGATATGGACTTTATTTTGTTCTTATTAAATGAAAAGTTTAGAAGTTGCAGATTTTGGAACTTATTGAGGCTAAAAGATTCTTCATGGGCGCATTTCAAAGTCTTTTGAAATCAATGGGAGTCTTTCCATTAAGCTTTGTACCAGCATCTGTCCGTGAAAATTGCCTTCTTGTCAGTGGGGCATAAAATTTCTTTATAGCCTATACAACAGATAACAGAATCTGCAATTCTCACTATTTAATATATGAAAAAGTATTTTAAACAAAAAGTTACTAGAAAGTACTTTTCTTTGAAGTGCTACAAATTTGGAAGCATGGTAATTAACATGCATATCAAGATCAGGCTGGATGGGGCCTTGAGCAACCTGTTCTGGCTGGAGGTGTCTCTGCCCATGGCAGGGGGGTTGGAACTAGATGATCTTTAAGGTTCCTTCCAACCTAAACCATTCTATGATTTTGTGATGAACTTTTATATCAGAAGAGTGCAAAAACTGGATCAGAAAAGACATACACTAAAAATCTCTCTCATACATTTGAAAAATGCATGGTATTTATGAATATAAGATGTAGTGATATGGTATGAAAGTTGTAACTGTAGTCACCAATGAAGATGTACAAGCAATTCCCAAGACTTTGTGGTTATCCTGAACAAACATTTGCAAAGGTCTTATACTGACCTTCACTATTTTTTACTGTTGTGTGCTTTTCACAGACAAATATGTTGTTAAAAGTATATATTTGCAGCCAGTTGCCAGAAAATGTCAGAATTAACTTTGCCTGGACAGACTTAGCATGATCTTCTTTGATATTTGTACTATGATGAAATATTTAATTATATGCTTAATTAATTTTCCTTCTTGAGATGGGTGGTACTCACTTCATGAACAGCAAATCCATACCTTTCATGCTTCTGAGTAGACAATTTTGCCTTTTTTTATCACAGAACATCATAATAAGAAATATGTCCTCAGAGAAGAATGAGTCTGTGATTCTTTTAATTAAAAATTGTATCATGTATCATAGTAGAGGTTACTACAAAGAAGTATCATTTTTAAGGAAGCAATGAAGTTTCTAATTACTGATTGCAAAAGTTGAATATAAGAAGTATAAGGGAAACAGTCATTCCATTTTGTTCTTTATCATATATTCTTCCTTAAACATTTCTCACTAGCGTGGATGCAAACCTAGTTTAAACAGAGCAGGTTGAAGTGAGGGGATGTGCAAATTATGAGCTATGTGATGTGATTAAGGCTTTATTAAATCTTAGCTCCCCATTTCTGTATAAATTATAGGACTGTCACTGAATAACCTATAACTTGCAATTTTCTTTTTCGGTTTATCTTTCAGACGCAGTTCAGCCTAAACCCTTGGTCCAGTGTATTGTACTAAAATCTTTCAAATAAAACCCCGAGTTGTAGGAATATATCATCTCTCCCTTCTTCCAAAAGAATGTAATTTGTCCAAGGCATCCCTGATTTCTTAATCTCTGGGAGCTGGCCTTTTTGGCTTTGATTTGTACCGGACAGCTGTCACAAGAAAAGATATAAAATTCCTAAGCTCTGAATATTAAATTTCCAAGTTAAGTTTCTCTTATCCTGACAATGCAAACAAGGTGAAGAAACCTACCAATTTGCCATTCAGTCCAGAAAGAAGGAAATGTACCCTGATCTCCAACCAAATGGCCACATAATTGCTGTGTGCAGGAGGCCCCCACGTTTTTGGAAGACACTAATAGACTGTCAGTCAGCTCCCACCAAGGGAAGTGGTTTAGCCCTACTTTTTCCATCCCTGCATTCTCCTCCCTTTTCTTTATTTCTGGACTTTATTTCTTTCCTCTAATTCCGGAGTACAGAAAATCAGTGTAATCACCTCCACAGCTCCTTCAAGAATTCCACAGATTAGGTCTCCAGCTCTCTCCTAAATACGAGTTGATATCTTCTTTGTTTCTTGTTGAAGCTAATTACTGGTTGCCACTAATTGCTAATCAACATTATTTGTGATCACCATCTTTTTTCCTATAGGTTCTTCCAAAACTGGATATGCCTCAGCCCTGCCTCTTTCACATGCAACCCTGCATTCCCTTTACTGTACATTGTGAAATTAATCTGCATATGTAAGGCTTAGACAAAGTATCCTTCATCTTAATTTAGGATGTAGCATGATATGAAAATCTAAAAAAAGATTTCTACATAGCAGTGAATTTTTATAAGGTCATTTTGAAAACCATTTCGAAGTGTTAAATCAGTCTGGTTGTTATATTCTAATATTTCTTCCCTTTTGTTTTCATTTAAATCATAGGAAGCACTAACTCTAATTGAGCAAGTTGAAGCTGAACAAAGTACATTATATCACAGTCTCATAGAAGCTATGAGCAGCAAGAAAAAAAGCAGGACTCCTCCTCCTCCTCTGTTACTTTCTAGATCACATTGCTCCATGACATTTAAACCAGCCCCATTCTCTTCAGATATTCAGGTAATGTTTTTCATTATGACTGCATAAGAAATAATTAAACAATACACAAGAGAGCAACAGTGCTAAACCATCATAGTTCTCTCTGTTGTTCTTGAGAAGTTTATGTTATTCTGACTTAATGAAGTCTGCCTTTTTCCCCCCCTTCTGACTCAATTGTGACTCATTGTTTTGATCTTCACATTTGCATGAAACTTTCTTTGCCTCATGCATCATGATCTTCTTGTTGTGTAACACTTACTTATTCTACTTGCCAAAAGCTCATTCTCTCGCTTAGTGGCTGAGATACTTCTAGTTACCCTCAGAAGAGATGCAAGGCTGTTGCATCATATGATGCAAGAAAGCACCACACTGAAGTGCCACAGTTCAGGTGGAAAAAAATCTACCTTCTGTTTAACATGTAGAATCACAGAACTACTTGGTTCTTAAGGGATTTTAGGAGAGGTCTCTAGTCCAACCTTCTGCTCAAAGCAGGGTCGGCTGTGAAATTAGACCAGGCTGCTCATGGCTTTATCCAGTCAGTTCTGAAAAACTCCAAGGATGGAGACTGAACAGCTTCTCTGGGCAACCTATTCCAACAGGGCAACCTGTTCATGGGAAAAACTTTTTTCTTTATGTAGAATTGGAATCTCTCTTGCTTCAATTTAGGTCTATTGTTTTTCATCTTCCTGCTCTGCACTACTGTGAAAACCCTGGCTACATCTTCTTCATCACTTGCTTGCAGGCACTCAAGGGCTCCTGGTAGATACCCTGAAGTGACCTCTTCTCCAGGAAGAATAAGCCTAGCTCTCTCAGCCTCTTCTCACAGGGCTAGAGCTCCAGTTCATCTTGGTGGTGCTCTGCTGTAATCACTCTAGTTCAATATTTCTTGTTAGAATGATGGGGGGCAGGAGGGAAACTGGCCTTGGTATTTAGATGTAGTCTAATGAGTACTGAGCAGAGGGGAATAAAAACGTTCCTCAGTCTCCTAACTGTACTTCTGTTAATAAAATTCAAGATGCTTTTAGGTTGTTTTGATGCCATGGCACATTGCTGGCTCATGTTCAGCTTCCTGTCTAACATGACCCCCAGATCCCTTTAGTGCTGCTCTCCA
Source organism: Limosa lapponica baueri (assembly GCA_002844005.1). Classification (NCBI taxonomy): domain Eukaryota; kingdom Metazoa; phylum Chordata; class Aves; order Charadriiformes; family Scolopacidae; genus Limosa; species Limosa lapponica. Next base: position 39,305 of record KZ505990.1, read on the forward strand.
GCCAGTCAGTCCCCAGCCTGTATCCTTGCAAGGGATTCTTCCTTCCCAGGTGCAAGACATTGCATTTGTCCTTAAATTTCATGAGGTTCCTGTTAGCCCACTCCTGTGGGCTCTCTAGATCGCTCTGAATACCAATCCTGCCCTTAAGGATATCGACTGTTTCCCTCAATTTGGCATCATCTGCAAACTTGGTGAGGGTGTGCTCACTTTTTTCCTTAGGTCATTGTAAAGACATTAAAAAGAACAGATCCCAGGATAGTCCCTTGTAGTGCTCCCCTTGTTACCACCCTCCAAGTAGAATACTACCATTAACAATTACTCTCTGAGTCTGACCTTCCACCCATTGTTTTACCCATTTATCTGTTCACTCCCCCATACTGTATCATCCTAACTTGAATATAAGAATGCTAGGAGACAGTGTTGAAAAAAATGCCTTGCTTATGTCAAGGTAAATGGCATCTACTCCTCTCCCTTCCTCTGTACATCAAGTAATTTTGTCACAGAGGCCAATCATGGTGGTCAGCCGTGATTTGCCCTTGGTAAATCCATGCTGTCTGTTCCAAATCACCTTATTCTCCTTTATAGGTCCTGAAAGTGTCCAAACAGGCTGAAGTATGAAAAATTTACTAGCTGCAGTTTCTTGAGGGAAAGAATTTCATAGTGATTTTGCAAGCTGCTTCAAAATAACCATGTGTATAAAACCAATAGAAACTCAAATCGTACTAATAGTCTTAAGAAAGTTTATATTAACATTTGTTTTATAACTTGCTGTTGTATTGCAGTGTGATTAGTGAATTTTAAATAAATCAATTAGGGCAATGTTTATCCCTAATGAACATAAAAAAATACAATTCTTTAAATTCTGTTAGTTCATCTGTTTTAGTTAAGTGTTAATACTTCATTTTGTTCAATACAGACGAGTGAAGGTAACATATTGGGCCACTAGATGGTGCAATGAGATTATTATTCTCATAATCTGAGCCCAGATATTCTAGAATTTTTTTTTTCCTAAAGATTCTGCCTTGGTTTCAGGTGGGATAGAGTTAATTTTCTTCCTAGTAGCATACTGGATTTAGTATGAGAATAATGTTGATAACACATGTTGTTTTAGTTGTTGCTAAGTAATGCTTATATTAAGTCAATGACCTTTTCAGCTTCCCATAGAAGCTGAGAGGGTGCATAGGCAGGACAAGATGGCTAAAGGAATATTCCATACCATAGGTGTCATGCCCAGTGTATAAATGGGGTTGGTCAGGGAGCAGCAGTCCATGATCGTTGCTCAGGACAGGCTGGGAATTGATTGTTGGGTGGTGAACAATTGTATTCAATTACTCATTTTGTATATTCTTTTACCATTATTATTATTATTATTAATTATTCTCTTCCATTATTGTTCTATTAAACTGTCTTTATCTCAACCCATGAGGTTTTTTTTTTCCTTTTTCTCCTTCTTCTTCCTACCCTACTGGGGGGGCAGAGAGGAATGAGTGAATGGCTGCGTCATCCTAGTTGCCAGCTGCAGTTAAACCACAACAGATACATGTAGCTGTTGAACAGACATGAAAGGTAGTTTTTATGAAGAACTTATTAACTGGAAATGGATACTTAGGATTTAATTAGACATGTATAGTTCTTGTACTAGAAGTTGAATTATCTCTAAAATTTCCTGATCTAAAAGTTGCTCATTTGCTGAAAATAATCTCCTCTATTTCAATATCTCCTTCTGAAAAAGTCAGGATTCATTGCAAGAAAAATCAGGTGAATGAACAATTTAGCTGTTCAGAATTTTTACATGTTGAAAAATGACATCATCTGCTGAACCTCAAGTCTGTTTAAATGTCTACTGAAAGTAAATAGGAAGTATAGTACTTAATAGAAGTTCAGTGCAAGAGAACTTCATCAGATGCATAACTTACTGAAATCCATCTGCCCAGTTCTGCAGAGATGAAATCAAAATTTTTGTCCATATTCCATGATCTCACTGGACATGCTTTAGCACTGATACAGGCACGCACGCTCACATCCTTCCTTGACTGAAGACATCGAAAAGTGTAGATTATATGCCCAATGAGATTATCAGCAGCTCGATGGCCTTAAAAAAGCATTGATTTCATCAGGAAGTAAGAGCATAGATTGTTCAGAAAATATTACTGCATTAAATCATATCTGCATTTCTGTTGCCTGCTTTTAAGGATTTTTCCTCAAGCAGTTGTTGAATCAGAAGCTAATGTCAACTTTAGAAGAAAACCATTGCAAGGCTCAAATAAGGGATCTAGATTCCTTTAAATCTACAGGAGGGATAGGGTAGCTCAAAGTAGGAGATAGGATAATAGGGAGTCACCTGCTTTTATTCCCACTGTAGTGTATCTAGTTCTCCAGCTAAATCAATTAATGTTTCTAGTGCAGTTGGACTATACATTTTTGTAACTAATTTTTTTTTTCAGAGACTGTTTTCACAAAATTAGTACATTATGCATTAGGCAAAAGTTGGAAATACTATTATGTAGCAATTCATTTTGTTTTTGTTTTCTTCAAAGGTTTCATGGTACAGTATTTTTGGCTCTGTAGCAGAAGGAAGTAATATGAAAGTAAGGTTAAATAACAATAAACTTCCAAATGCAGGAGAAGAGGTAAGACAGAGGTAGAACTCCTTTAGGTCATTCTCTCTTCCTTTATAAACCTCCAACTTTCTAAATGTTTACATCTGACATCTGTTTTAATCAAGTAAATGGTCAAGCCTTTCACAAACCTTTTAATCTTTATTTTAAGCAATTGAAATTTTGATAGGCTGAAGGCATACCGAAACCCCCCCAAAAGGTCTAGGAACCTTTTTTTTAATAATGAATTAAATGATTCAAAAGCTTCATGTTAGACAAGTCTCTGTCCCTTCTGTTATTTTTGAGAGATATCTAAGAAATACAAAAGAAAAAAAGTACATGATTTATTTATAGAGTGTGCCCCAGACACTACTCTTTCCAGGGATACAAAAAAAGGGAAATTCTAAACAGATATAAGATTTAAAGTTTTTCTTAATTGGGTAACTTCTATCAGCTATTTCTTCTTAACAAGACCTTACTGTACTTAATTCTGGCACCACAATAATGTAACTCCTTCAATAACCTTCATGTTCAGACATGATTGACTTCTAGGTTCCTGCTCCTTCCCTCTCACGCTGTAAACATGTAATACCACAAATCAGCCCACACATCTTTGGTTGCTTATCTGATCATGTGACTGTGTCAGTATTCTTTAATATTATTTCTCCGCTACAATTTGTCATTTTATTTTCTAAATTTGTTTTGGATTTTTTGTTTTGTGTTAGTGTAGTTTTTTGCCTTTGGATCACACTCTGATGTTCCTGCACAGACTGAGAAAGTTTTTTTTTTTTCATTCACTTATGCATGTTATTGCGCTGTCCACCTGAATGAGAACTCTGATCCATCCAAATACTCTGCATTTTGGGTTTTAAGAAAGGGGCAAAAAAGCTTCAGCACATGCTCTCCAGCAAATTTTACTGTAGTCTGAAACCTGAGTGATCACTTTTACATCTGGAAATCTTCTTCATGAAGAGTTCTGTTTTTTGCAGGGCAGGTCTCTATTTTGCATTGTGACAGAAAAATGATCTCAACAGCTTTTGCTCAACATTTCAAGCTTTCCTGGTTTTGTGAGCGAGCTCCATACTAACACTGATAGACTTGTGTTTGGTGATGGAAAGGAAATCTTCCCCTTGGCACCCATTCTCCTTATCTCCTCCCCAAAAAGGAAGGTGTATAAAAAGAGGGGTGTGTAGCTACTGGCAATAGAGGCTTTGATGTTGTTCTTGATATTCGTATGATCAAATCCAGAGAATCAAGCTTCCTGTGATGTCCAGTGGGCTAGTTTCAATATACTATCTCACTCCCGGGGAATTAAGTCTTTTGTTGGAGACTTTTACCCTGCTGTTCTTTCTGTGAACTCACTGCAATCCATCCAAGCCACTGACTGTCTAAGCTCTGGCAGGCGCTGGAGATGCACAGACCTGAGGTTAAGCATATGTCTCAGCAATGGAGCTTCTGATTGCTTTAGGATACGCTTTAGCAAAATCCTGATTTGCAGACGAAGTCACTATCTGCTTGCTCCACAGAAAAGGTTTAGAATTCTTAGTGGTTGAATGATCTATCAACTTACCAACATGAGAAAAGCTTGCTCTAAAGGAATATACAGACTGTTTTACACTAATTTCTGGTCTGCTGGTTCAGGATTTAGCCTCAACATTTGAAGGGATTTCTTTTGTTCAGAGGTCTCCTTATGAAGGCCAAACAGTATTTCAATAGCAGCACAGCGTTGATGCTACATTACAATTATCTCATTTCTCATGTTATGCTTCAGTCACTGTGCCAGTTGTTTGTTGTTTCAAGACCCTAAAACTTTCCTTTGTGTAAGTTGTGCTGATCATGAAGGGGAAGGTGCAAAAGCCTGTTAGGAGTGAACCATGATGTTAAAGTTCAAGTGGACAATTACTTGAAGGGAAAATGAAGAGAAGATCTTGAAAATACATTGTTTCTATACACATTTACAAACTCCAAAGTCCTGTTAATGCTGCTGAGAGGATCTGAAACATCCTCTGCCCATATCTAATACACGCATGTGACAGGTGTGGAGGAGATCATACGCACTTTCTCTGGAAGCATAGGTCAGGGGTAGAATGTTTCCAGCTCAGTGACTGCAAGCGTGCATGCTCACTGTATGAATGTGCAAATGGACAAAAATGTTTTAGAGAAACTCCAGGTCCTGGTACTTAACTGTTCTCTTAGGTTATGTGCTCTGTATACTCAACTGCATTCCAGAGAAAAATGATACTTTTTTTCCCTGTCATTTCATTGTTTTCTCATTGTCTTCAAGAACCTAATATTATGTGGAAACATGTCATGTCTGTTAATTTAGGTTGTACTTTGATCGTATCCAAGACCGTGAAATGATTTATCTAACAATAAAAGTTTAGAGTTTGAGATTTGTTTTTGATATGTACAGTGGATGTAACTAGAAAATATTTTTATTGATAGATACCAGCTGATGGGAAAAGCCTCTTGGAAATACAAGGCTTAGATCCCAATGAGAAATACATATTTGCAGTTGCAGCATATTCTTCTGATGGAAAACTTATTGGTGATGCCATTGGGGAAACAACTAAGCCAATCCTCGCTTATCCACCTCTTTCTGCTACTACTGTTCGAGCCTATCTAACTGAGGTAGGGTTAGGGTCTTTGATAATAAACACGTACTTTAGTTTGGTTGTAATTACTTGTTTTCACTTGTAGCTGTAAAACTTCTTCAAGTAAAAATTCAAGAATTCCTCCCCAAAAGCTTGATAACCACAAATCACAATTTTAACATAGCAAATGATATATTTGAGTAACTCGGTTCTTAGTTCAAAATTATTGGAAATTCCAGTTCAGGGGGAAAGATGTCTTTCAGCTAGTTTTCTTATCCCAGCTCCTGTTTTTCAGCCTGCATTTAACATCTTTCTTCTTTTTATCACTTATTTTTTTATTTTTGTGATTGAGACCAAGTGCTAGAAATCATCGTATTAGTCATTACAGTATAGGATGAAGAATGTGATTGAACTTACCAGGTATCAAATCCAAACATTTTCATATTGAGATTATTTTTGTAGTGTCTTGTGGAAGACCACAAAAGCTCTGTCAGACCTTTATTATAATTGTCTGTATTCTTAATAAGAAAGTTTAAAACTGACTGTGACATGGAGAAAAGTGAAATTGTCTAGCCCTATAGATCAGATCATAGGGAACTGTTAGAAGATTTTCTAAAATATTCTAGAGTAAGAGGTATCTGCATTAATTTATGCCTACTTGTGTGGCTCTGTTTACATCCCATTATCCAGAGCAGCAGGGCATTTTGCAGTAGTAGCAAAAGTAAAATGAACCTAGATGAAATAATATGCCTTCAAAAACTGCAGCACAATACCTGTAAAGTATTCCACAAAGGGCTGTTAGATCCATGGTTAACAGTCAAGAAACACTTTTGCCTTCTCTGGTGCTAATTCTGAAGGCAAACTAATATTAATAGAATAAGATTGTGACTACTGTTCTATTCAAATATTTTAGAATATTCTTACAGAAATTGTAAATTTAGATGTTGGAGGGGGAGTTTTAAAACCTTTCTTTATACTATAATCGTATTTGGCTTGGTTATTTGTTGAACATGGAAACTTGCTAAATTTTTTTTGTTATTGTTTTTTTTTTGTAGGTAGCCTATCAGACTGGCAACTACACATTAGCCAGAGAAGCATTTGCACCAATGTGGGATTATTTTGTTTCAAATTCTTCTTCACTGCCTGCCAATGCAGCTGTTATTTCTGCAAGTAGTAATTTGACTATATCTGAAAACAGGTAACTGGTGAAAACAAAGTTAAAATAATAGTTAATTACAGATGGGCATATTTCATTTTAAAGAGTACCAGGTTGTGAAATTTGATCAGACTTGTGATGTGAAAAACATTCTGAAAAAAAAAAGGCATGAAATGTGTTATAAAAATAGTGGTTTATAATTAGCAGAGGATTTTTGTTATTTATGGAACTGCTAGCATTTACACACTTAATTCTTTTTAAAGATTGTTTTCTTAAGATAATTGGGAGACATTTATCAAGTGGCTCTTAATTCTGTGTGATGCATTTTCATATGCAAACTATGTAATATGCACTGTGTTCTTGACTTTCCAATTAAGGGAGCAGTAAAGTTCGGAAATGCAGAAAATTTTGTCAAGAACACCAGCCAAAATGGGTAAATCCTTGCTGATTTTATTTTGGGGCAGATAGACATCTGCCAACATTCTTTGAATGTACTTAAGTGCTTTAGAAGATATATTTAAAATTAATTCATTTATACATAAATTTCAAATGTTCAGTCATAATATTATATGCTTTTCATTATGACAAAGCCCAGCTAGAAATTTTGTGGTTGCATTCACTGAAATTCAATAGATCCAAATGCAAAAGCAAATCAAATCTTAATTATTTCCCAGATAAAAGAAAGAGACTTGTATGAAATGATAGACATGAAATACTATAATAAAAAAGAATACTTTTAGATGGTAGTCAACTGCTTATAATTTGATAATGAATTAACATCTAATCTTCTCCTGTGTGGAATCCTTTTTAGACTAATTCTTTCATTAGGAAAGTTCTGGCAAACTTGTAGGGGAAGTACGAAGAAGTTTTGCAGCATCTCTTTTTCAGTTTGACAGACTGGCTTGGTCTTCAAACCATAATGACAAGAAGCAACCTTACTGCATGTGTATCGATAGCTCTTGAATGTCTCAAGAAATAAAGATTTTTCTTTCAAGAAATAGATATTAGGGGGATTTCCTAGCACTTTCGTCATAATACTTCCATTTCCACTTTACAGACAGAAAAAACAGTAATCAGCTATTTTGAGACATATAATGTAGCTAGAGTTTTCTCTGTATTGTTTGGATTTACTTGCATCAGAGCCCACCATTTTCTCGTGGTAATGCTGTTTGGATGCAAGCAGATAGCGTAGGCTTGTATGTACTTTGAATCCCGTTACAGGAGAAAGTAGTGTGTCTAAGCATACTTGTTATTTGGGGCTCAGCCAGACCACTGGCGTGTATCCTGTCTGTCCTTCAAGTGCCACCATGTGTCTGATACTAGGCATACAAATTGACGGAGGGGCTTGATGTTACATACCACAAGAGCATTTGGGATTTACAGACAGCCTGTGGACTGCATTGATGCAGGCAGATAATCACTAGACATCCTATTTCATGACTATGTGGATGTTTTGAATCTATCCTTGGGCTGGGCAACAAAGCAGCAATACAAGTCTGGTCATTGTGCCTTTTTTTTTCTTTTTTTCTTTTTTTTTAAAAACACATACAGCTCTAGAGATAACATTTCAATCAAGCTGCTTTCAAATAAATAAAAAATCGAACGAAGATAGCAAATTTTAAACAGCTAAATGGAAAGCAGTTCAGGGATTTTACTTTTCTGACAGCTATGTCCAAACCTAATTTTTTTTTTTTTCCAATTAATATGGAACATTTTCAAAGCTGCAGCATCAGGCCTGAAATAAGGCAGTTTCAGTCTTACTGATTGGTACCTGAGAAATCAGTTAGACTAGGTTGAAAGTACAGAGGAATTAAAGTGGCAGTAGAGGGAGCTGGAAGGAAAGGAAACCTCTTGTTTCCATCCGGAAGCCCTGTTCATATCCTGGTAATGTCCAGTATGTGAATGTGTCTACTTGATCTTCCTTCGTGAGTTTCAGTCTCTTTTAGGAAATAGAATCGAGGAGAAGGAGGAATTTACTTCTTATATTTCAAAATCATAGGATTTTTCCTGTAGCAAAAATATTTTAAAAAAATATAACAAGGACAAATGTCCCCTCGCCCCCAGGGAAGGAAAAAAAAAAAAAAACAAAAAGGCAGGTAGAAGAAAGATTCTTTTGATACTTGTAACATGAGACATCAGTGATGACAAAAGCAGTCTGCTACTAATACTTAGTAATGGACTTCACAACTGCATGCATCATCGACAGAATACAGAAAAATAATTGTAAAAGAAGACAGTTAAAATAAATTAGTTGTAACATCCCAAGTTTTCAAAGAAAGTTCAAAGTAAGTTTCACTGGATTAGATGAAACAACAAAGGAAAAGCTGTCTTAAGATAGTAGAAGATGGGCAACAATTTGAAAAGGAGTGTTAGCCCTTTTATTTATTTTTTTGTTAGAAATTTTAAGCAATTTTTTCAGGTTTACATGTAAGTCTTTCCAGAAGTAGTACAGTAATATTTTTTGTCTGTAATTTTAAAATTAAAGACTGCATTTTAATATAATACAGCTTCAGTTATGAGATGTCAGAATCATCATTAACATGCTTTTACCATTCTTTTGCCTTTTTATTTTGTAGGTTACGTTTTGAAACTGTAACTCAGACTTCTCCTATTAGCTTGCACCTCTTTCTGAGGAATATATTTGCTGTCTGTGACATTAATGTCATGGAAGGAGCACTGTTCTGTGATTCCATCTGTTCCAATGAGATACTTTATAAGGAACAAGTATGTATGGCTTAAAATAATATAGTGAGATTGATTTTACTTTTTGATCAGCTTTAGTTCATCGTTGCAAGATAGATGTTGCAGTGTAATAATCCTATTTACAGAATACTTCATTTTCTGTGAGTTATTTGGTCTTCCTTTCTGAAGTATTTTAGTAGCTGTTGGTTATTTTGTATCCTGGTGGAAAGATGGTTTCTGAATCAGTTATTACCTAATCCAAAGCCCACTGATTCCAACTGAGGAAGGATTTTCCTTCACTTCAGTGGTGGTAGACTATAATTTAAACAAGAAATATAATAATTATTATTTTCTCCACTAAGATGCCCCTTGGATTTTTAGTTATAAACATTTCTGCTATTTAATACATATATGTTCATTAATATTGAATTTCTAATGGGATTTCATGGTTTTAATATACTAAGCTTCTTTTATCTTATTTCAGACTTTCTTATAGTATAATGGCATGTAAATGACACAAAAAAATTTTCTTTTTTATTTGGATAGTCAAGCTTTGCCTCCTGTATTATTACATTCCTATTCCACTCTTTCTTTGCTGAAGTCTTTGTCTTGTAAAAATGTGAGCAGTCGATTACTCAGTGACTTTACTGGATCTGCTCACACCTGCAAGGACTGCAGCAGATAACTGGAAGAGAAAGGAGCAATTGTTATCTTTCCCTTACCTACCATGAGAGGTTAGCATGTGAAATTTCCACTCCACACAGGTTGAGGTTGTTAACCAGGCTTTGTAAATTATATGTGTAAATTCAATTAGGTCAAGAACAACCGTTTCCTTTAGAATCATGAATAATGTTGCATTTGTTTACATACTTAGATGTCAATGTAAATTCATTTTTAAACTTTTATCTTGCTGCTTACACTGCGTTTTAAACTGCAGTAACTTTTCACTCTCAAATGATTTAAAACAACAGAATTCACATTTGAATCAAAACGTGTATTTCTTTTACAGGTTGCTAGATTAGCAGAATGTGAAAGAATGACTGTGGCAATTGAACTTAGCAATTGGTTGAATGATGCAAGTTACACCCTGCAGTCTGTTGTACAATGTTACGGTCTCCTTGCTCCAATTATTTATCACAAGATTTCTTCTGTGCCAGTAGTTCAGGTGAGAGCATTTTAAGACAAAGCAGCCAGCATCCAAGTCCTGCAGTTACAGTGATTCAAATTAAACTTATAATGGAGTGTACAGTGGGAGAGCTAAATATCTAGGCTTTGAGTTCTTAGTAGGTGCTAAAGGAAAGCCTTTTATGGTTTTACATGTTCCCAAGGTGTATATGTTCAGTGAAAGCTGCACAGATTCTGCCTGAGATATGCTAAAGTAACTGCAGAATATTGATTTTTTCTTCAGGATCATTTTTTGGTATTTTTAAACTAGAGTGGAATCTACAACGTAACTTCCACTTGACTGCTATTTGCGGATGGCAACTTTGAGGAAAGAAAGGTAGCATTTGCCTGTGGCTTTTTTTGGAATGTTTGCTTCATATACAGTTTTCTTCTTAAGAAAAAAAAAAAAAAAGAAAAAGCTATTCAATGTTCCTATAATGCAGTCTTTAGTTTTCAGACCTGTGTTCCTTTCCAAAAACAAGCATCAGAAACAGACTTCCTGAATCCTTTCCTGCCATTTCTGCAGCAGCAGATGTGTTTTTTGGATTCAGCAAGGATAGAGTAGAAACATGCAACTTTTTTCCCCATAATGAGGTAGTTTTGTCAGGAAGCAGCAGTAAGAGCATGTTTGCTCTATGAGGAAGGATGAGGTGACTGCAGTGCAGGCAAGGCACAGACTAGCAGTGTCTGAACATGTCTGACAGAGCAGGGTGTTGGTAAGCAGATCCACTGAAAGTCCAGAGAAGGTGAAGTTATAGGGCTGGCCCATGTTCCATCCAGGAGAAAAAGTCAGAAGCTGCAGGAGCTGGAGCCAGAGACTGGAGACAAGGCTACAAGACAGGTCCAAGGTCCATCCAGGAGACAGAACTGAAGACGAGCACACTAATGCCATAGCTCAAGCAGGGACTGAAGGCTTGTGTCTGAGCTTAATTGGGACTCCTGGGCCCCTGGGTAGAAGGTGTGGGGGGAGGCCTCAAGTGAGGCTGCTCACAGAGTGACTATTGAGGCACTCAGGGCCCTGAAAGTTTTTAGGGGAGTTTACTAAAAAAAAATAATAAATCTATTTATGTGCAGGGATGGCCCTTTGCTTAGGTTGTTGTTGGCTGTGATGACCTACCAAAGGCATAGCTAGCCACTGGAAATGGCTCCTGTTTTAGATTTCCTAATTAAAGGGAAAAATAATTTAGTCACGTGTTCTTTTCATGTCTATTAGACAAAAATGGGTAAAAAAGTCTTTTTTTTTCAGACCCTACTGAAAACATTTTTCATTCATTTAAAACTCTGACCAGCTCAATATAGTTTTAAGTAGTCCTCTACTAGTACTGTCATGTCACTGAATTAAGCATTTTTGATTTCCTGTTAATTAAGTCAGCAAAATTGTCCATTATGTATCTGTAATTTGATATCTGTGATTTTATGTGAACATGTCATTTATTCCAAAGGGTTGTGGTTGAAATCTTGACTTTGTTAAATTCAATGGAAATTTTATTGTTGGCTTTTGTAGAGCTAGCATTTTATGCTATCCGCTAGTTTTTAAAATATTTTTAAAGTTTGCCATCAAATTCAATAGGCTGTACAGAGGTACAAGCTTGTAAGTGTGTTGCAGACTCCAAACTTTGTTTTAACCCCTGTATTTACAGATCCTCATTAAGTGCTTAGCTGTCCTTCAAGAAATTCCAAGTGCTACTTTGCAGAGGAGGCAGGCAGGATGTTACGAGAGTATTCAGCATATGATAGCTTGTGCTTCATTTTATACAGCAAAGGTATAGTGTGGATTATTTTGCTTACAGTTTATTTTAAGATATAACTCTTGTCATTTAGAGAAAAAAAAAGATTTAGTAAGCTGGCCTTCAGAGTGGTATCTTAGAAAACGAGCACTTTTAAATAGCAAAGGTATAGAAATGTTTATTAGTATCTTTGTATCACAGAATTTTATATAATAATGACATTTTGACCTTTTATTAGAACTGTGAATTTTCCTTTGTTCAGAAAATAGACTGTAATTATTAGCCCATGACATGAAATCTGTATTTTATATCATTGCATGTATTTTTACATTTAAGGTAGTATTATTTTCAATAAGGCATATATATGATATATAAATTTAGAAGTTTATTTACTGCATATAGGCTATATTTATAATTTTAATCACAATAAAATATATGGTTTATTTGCTAGTTAGATACAAGAGACTTTATACGATTTGGTCCCACATGCTGGCAGGAACATAAACACCTTGACTTTCAATGATAATACATATCCGTAGATCACATCTATGATTTAGATATTCAATCTATTTAGTGAGGTAAGGAGAAATGTGGTATAGGTAGGATTTTTTTCCTGAGGTATACAGGCATGCTAAAGTACCTGCCACGGAAATGTACGATGCTGAAAAAGTCAGCTTTCCTCTAGCTTTGAGTACATTTGAGCTAAGAGCTCATACCAAAGCTGAGCTGCGGCTGGTGCTTTGAGGGGCTCCTCTGTGTTGTTGATCCCTCACCCTGGTCTTTATAGGAGCTGGATCTCTGTGCTCACCTCACAAGACCAGATCAGTGTCAAAAATCATTAAAAGTGCACTGCAAGAAGACATGGTTTCCGGTCTTTTGAAATGTATAAAGATGAATATTTTAAGCCCTGTGTTGCCATTTTCGTGGTATGAACGAATTACTTCATGGGTGTGAGGGCAGTGTCAGGGCATGGTGAGGGCTGGGAAGCCAGTAGCTGAGGGTAATGACATGGCTGGCAAGGAAGCACCTGGCTGGCAGGTTCAAGCAGGAGTCCAGATCATCAGGTGAGTTTGTGGTGATGAGGCAGGTTCGAGGTGAAGCTGGGAAGTCAATCCACATGTCAGGATCAGGTCTGGAGAGAGTAGCCAAGGTCAGACACAGCCCAGCAGGCTGGTCCATCATGGTGGGAGCAGTCTGAGGCCAAACTGAGCAGTCAGTCCACAGGTCAGGTGTCTAGACCAGAGGATCCATGGCCAGGCTCAGGCATGGCTTGGAGTGTGCTGGAGACCAGCATTCCTGTCAGATAGGGGCTGGCAGGGATTGTAGGCTTAGACGCCTGAACTGAAAGGGAGCTCCTTGCCCCATGGGGAGAGAGCCCAGGTGGAGGCTATCAAAGCCAATAAAGCCTATTAGGAACCTTGAAACCTTGATATAGTGTCTGTTTGTTGTTGGATTCCCCAGCTAAATGACTATCTGCTTGTACTACTGATATTTTTTTCCTTAGAGATAGCATTTCAACAGAATAGTCAGGCTATGTACTGTATTTATCCTAAAGTAATCTGTACACTTATTTTCTATCCCAAAGACAAACATCCTAATGTGACATTACCTTGTATATAGGAGAAGCACTTTGGCCTTTAGAGCTCTATTTAAAGAAGATAAAGCCATCTAAAAACATTCCCCACACTGTCCATTTATAAATTTCATAATTTTAAAAATAAATTTCACCACTCCTTTCACTAATACAGTTGAGATTTACAAATGCGCACTTGATAGCAGAGAGGTAAATGAGGATCATTTAGTTACCCTTTATATTCTTTGATAGGGATGCTGCCTGAGAAAAGGGAGAATGTCAATCACAGAAATAGATATTTCTGGTTAAATCTTTCTATTCTCTGAGGGATATGTTAAGCCAAAGTAGAACACACAGATAACATATCTGCAATTCCAATTACTTTAGAGGTCTGTAGTCTTGGGTTTTTTATTAAAGGAAACTTCAATATTGAGTAATTAATTTCTATTTATAAAATATTCATGCATTTTGACAAGTATACGTAGACAATAATGAAACATTACATACTATGCAAAACAAAAATATATAACATGATTCTTTAATAGGTACTGCGTTCATGGAAAGAATATGAACTAGCCATAATTATTGTTAACTACGGGAAAAACTTGTTGGATACCTCACCAGCAATCTCACCTGGCCAGTCACGAGCTATGAAAACTCAAGAAACACACACTAACAAAGAAGTTAAAGTAATTGCTCTGATTTTCACTTTTCTTTTCTTTAAATTCTGTGGTTATTATTTTTGAAGACCTCATTTATTAACTTTTTGTTTTAGAAGTGATTGTATGAAATAAGAGTTTTCTCATAGAATAAGAGATCCCAAAGTACAGTTGAGAGGCTTCTGTTTAATTGTATCTGTCTTTGTTAAGACCGGTTGCAGATTGCAGTGGGTACAGGGTCTCATCTTGAACTTGAGAGGGGTTATCAATATTACAGTTCAGAGCCATGGGGATCCAGCAGATATTTTTACAAGCATCTCTAACTGATCTTCACATATAGTTTGCAGGAATGCTTTATAAGACAGAAAAAGTAATTAAAAGAATTGCCTAAGTAAAGAAAAGCAAAAATATTCTAAATAATGTAGAAACTTAGCCTCTCATTGAGTGTAGCAGCTGCTTGAAACTGAGTCATAATAAGAGAGTAACTTAGGAAATGTAAACTGAAAAATATTTCTCAATGGAGGAAGAACTTTCAACCTCAAATTACAAAAAGATGCATCAGGTTGTGAGGATATCCTACAAGTTAGAATCAGAGTAAAGTGTTGATTCTCCATACTTTCCTGCCTGTTTTTTCTTTGAGTAATTTTAGAAGAGATTTTACTGGAGAGGAGACTTGAAAAAGAGGTAAGAAAGGAATTATGAGAGGAAGAAAGGAAGTGGTGTGAGCTTGAAACTGAGATATATTGGAGAGAGGGACAGAGAGTCAATCAGCTTATAGGGAAGGATTTCTGGAAGAAAATTTGTAGGACACTGATAGGATCCAGGACAAGTGATTTTCTTCATTGTTTATTCCTGAGTTTGTGCTAGCTGCTCCCAAGTTCAAACCAAAAAAAAGGCAAGTAATCTAAGTCCATAGGAACAATATAATATCTTGAGCCAAGTAGGGCTGACTGAAAATTATATTTTCGGAAGTGAAAAAACCCCAAACTTTCCAGAGGAAGATTTTGTTCTCTGTAGGCAGCAAATAATCTACAAATGATTAATCTTTCTGGAAAACAACATATTTTATCAAACAATCTATTCAAATATGTTGTAATAGCATGTGGGAATTCCCTAAAAATGTATTTGGTGGCAGAGCAACTCCACTCACTCCCTTGGAGATCAGTCAAGAATTATGCATGGCCAGGTTTTTTTCAGTCATACCAAAAAGTTTATGAACATCAATTTTCACTTGAAAAGAAAAATAAGACAATATTCATGAAATTATCAGATATAGAATTAGAAGACTTGGGATCTAACCCAAACTCCACTATTGACCTGCTGGGTTTACGTAGGAAAAACCTAAGTTTTTATGACTAAGTATTGGATATTTCAGACCACTTCTGCAAAGAAATCCCATTTAGCTGCAATGGAAAAAGCAACAGAAAATCTAAGTGCTCTTGAATCAAATCTCCTCAAACTGACAAAACCAGGTGAGTACACCATTAAAACTCTTCTGACATTTTTCTCTGGTTTATTTGTAAAAATTATTTTCCTATGAAGTACTTTTATTTCATATATCTTCCATGATAATTAATTCCATAATAACCAGTCATAATTTCAGTGATCTTATTTATCTCTGGTAGTGATGTGTATAATGACTTTTATTCATTTTTTCCATTATTTGCACCAAAACACTCATTCTTTCTTAGAAAGGAATGGTCATTTTTGTTCTGTTCTGCAAATGTATGTGTTCTCTCAATCCATGTAAATTGGGTTCTATGTTATTTAGGCTTGCTTTATTTTCCTAAATCAGAAAATGCAGTGACAATGACCATTGTCCATTTATAGCATGTCTGACTATCCTACCATTGCTAGTAGTAACGACCACTGCAGGAAATTTTAGTGGAGAAAAGACTTCCTGAAGAAAGTTAACAGAAATTGTCCTCATTATGAAGGAATTGCATGTATACTAGCATTACTTTGTAACTCAGGAATGAATATATCAACTTTAAAATATTTTAGAGTCTGGATTAAGCACAAGAATTTTCAGGCTCATAGTTCTGCCACAGTTAGGTGAATAAGTAGGACTTATAAAAGAAATTTGATTAGAATTTATAACACAGAGCCACTACTGAGTTTTCTTCCATGATATTTACATGACATCTTGTACTCCTTGGAGCCTGGATAGAATCATAAAATAATTTCGGTTAGAAGGCATTTCTGGAAGGCATTTATTCCAACCCCCTGCTCAAAACAGATAAAATTAGATTAGGTTGCTCTCAGGCTTGTCCAGTCAAATTTTGAATCACTCTGAAGAAAGAGATTTTGCAACCTTCATGGGCAAGCTGATGCAATAGTTAACCACCCTTATGGGTAAAAAGGTTTTCTTTATAAGTATTTGAAATTTTATTTCCAACTTGTGTCTATTACCTCTTTTGACATCAATGAGAACAGTCTGTCTGCACATTCTGTATTCTGCCTGTTAGGTAGGGGTAGGCTCCTTTAGCTTTCTCTTCTTAAGATTGAATAAACTCAGTTCTCTGAGCCTCTTCTTGTTTTGTCATGCATTCTAGCTCCATATCACCTTGGTGGCCCTTCTCTGGACTTACTCCAGTATGTGAGTCTTGTACTGCAGTGTCCAAAACCAAACTCAGTAATCTATATATGGTCTTACAAGCACTGAATAATAGAGGGGAATAATCACTTCCCTTGACCTGCTGCTGGCTATGCTGTTTCTAATACAGCCCAGTATGCAACTGGTCTTTGCCACAAGGGTATGCTGCTGACTCGTGTTCTAGTTATTGTCCATCATCTCTAGAATCATAGAACAGTTTGTGGTGGAAGGGACCTTTAAAGGTCATCTAGTCGAACCCCTAATGCATTTGTCTAAGAAGAGAAAGATTTTCTGTAATAAATAGAATAAAAAGAGTGATGCAAAAATTCCATTCATCTGCATACTGATTTGTTGCTGCTTACATTGATGCCTGCATTCCTGCAGAACAAGTTACAGAATGAATGAATTCTGTAAGTTAATCGAAAATTACATTGATTGCTTAATAAAATGATGTTCCATTTTTACTTAATAGAAAGTTAAATTAATGCGTTGATCAGTTAGAGAAGAACACATTTTCAGTAGTGGCAAATACTTGACGGCTGAAGTCTGCTCTGTTGCTGAAATAGCATACTTGTCAATAAGTTTCAGGATACAAATTGAAGAGGAGTCTTGCTGAGGCCATGCAAAACAAATAACAAAACTTACAGCTGTCCTTATAGATACAAAAATATGTGTAAATGGTTTAGGACAATATACGCACCTGTAGGGCATGCTGTTAAAAATATTTTGGAAAAAAACCTGTCATAAGAAATCCTTAAAAGTGGATCAAGACTTAGCATTCCATTGATGATAGTCTATGAGAAAAATACAGAAGAGCTGAATCTGCCTTTTTCATAAGGACCTGGGAAAAACAAAATATTTCATACACAGTACAATTTAAATTCTGAAATGTTAAATGTTTTACCATTTAAAAAATTTTAGGAGGTATTCTTCTTTGTGAAAATGCTCATTTGAAGCAATGTATTTTTGAACTTGTCAAATAGGAGAGAGTAATAGTGAAGGATGTGACTTGTCCTAAAAAGGAAATAAAAAAGATCTGCTTGTCCTGCTGGCTGTCCTATTTAGTTGCACGTTATTTGCATTCAACAGACTTCAACTGACTGCTACCAGTGGAATCTGTACCTGTTGATCCACTTATCACAACTGGTTGTTCCAGAGCACATTTTAACCTCGCTTTTCTCAGGGACTAGTTGCACTGATTTTTTTCAACCATAGAACTTGCCTAAGCACAAAATTTGTAGGTCATGTTTGTTTATTAAGGCAAAATAGCAACTAGCACATGTAGCATTGTTCTGGCGCTCATCAGCTGGTAATGCAGTTGTGTTTAACTCTCAGAAGCTTGAATCCAAGTTATTGTTCTCCTCCTATACATTACATATACTATTTATATCTATATATTGTATATATTATTTACACCTATATCTAATATATTATTTATAGAATAGAAATAAATTTGTATACATATATTTATATAAATATTTAGATGAAGAAAAAATAATTCCTTTACCTACTTATTCTATCCATTTGGTGAGCATGTATGTAAGCACTAGTGACTGGTAGCACCATGGGTTCAGTTCATGCTGTATAGCCTTAAATACGTTTTTGGATGTGTCCTGACTGCACATCCTCCACAGATGATTTGTATGGACCTTTGTTAGACCTCTGATGAACTCCAGACATCCTGCTCATTAGTCTAGTAGCTGGAAGTTCATCAGTCACATTCATAAGCTCTTCTTATGTTAGAACAACAAAGCAAGCTTTTGATTTTCTCTCTGGATGACAGTGAGAGATTTAAAAGCAAACTCTGTATGAAAGAAGGATTTTTCTAGTCTTCAGTTACAATTTCAGGTAGAGTTTCTATTGTACACTATCACTGCTTGTCATAATGGATTTGATTTGGTTATTAATGTAGTTCGTGGATCAGAGCTTACAGGACAGGAAGATCCTTTGTTTCTCTACCCTGTAATTACATGTTGGACATCAAACCATGCTTATCGAGAAGGTAGGATAATTGTCGGTTATTTTAATTGTAAAGGCTTCTTTATGTCAGAAAGTTGCCAATAAAGCTATCTACTTCTTGCTTGGAATAAGTTCTTAATAACTTTCTCTTCATTTTGTTCTCAAATATACAAAATTGAGTAAAACATAGCTTAAAAAAAGTTTTTAATGTAGTCACATTTAGAAGTGTATGAAATACTTGCAACAAATTATTTTAGAGGTTGACGTTATGTATATAAAATATTAATATTTTAAATAATTTGAATAATGTTTATTTCCTAATAACCTTAAAAATGAGCTCATTTTTTTTAAAGTTGTGTAAAGTTTTCAAAGATTCTATTTGTGTGGAATGTTCTTTTTAAATTTTTAAACCCTATTTCCACATTAAATTATATTACTGAAAGAGGAATTCCGAAAATTCTGAGTCCACTTGTGTTTTTGAAATAGGATTTATGATTCTTGTATGTGGCCTTTGTCACTGCCTATTTTTTTTTTTTAATACTGGTGTTCAAAATAACAATGGAGCCTAGCCTGTAAAATTAGTATAGCTTTCAGATAGGATAAATATTTATTTATTTCTTGATGGTAAAAAATTACGAAGACAGACAAACAGTAAAAGCTGTTTTCAGCAACAATTTAACAATTGCAAACAATTAAAAAGCTGCCTAAAATGTAGACAAGACTGTTCACTTCTGCAATGAGAACTGTGTGATGCTTTTAGACTAATGTGACTCTCACTGAGCAGGGCAACCTAAATGATTAGGATGCAGTTACTCTGTTTATACTTGCTTTATTGTTTTTTTCAGGATTTTCAGGTATGCATACAGTTAGGCAGGTTGAATATTGTTATAAAATATTTTTGCACTATGTACTGCATGATACAAAAATAGTTCCAAACCTGTTTTCTCAGTCCCTAGAATATTTGTCATTCTAGGAGTGTAAGTGGAGTGAACTTGTGATTCTTGATGCCCCTTCACAAGAAGTATTTAGCAACTGCTATTGTGTAACCTACCCTATTTCAGTATCAGTATGCCTTTTCTTCATCAGCATGCAACATGGCATAAATATGTGCTTTGAGACATACATAGCTGTAATTATAGCTGAATTCAGAAACTTTTTACAGCATAAATACAAAAGCTGTGCTAATTATTTATTACTTTATTGCAGTGATGAAATTCAGAAAGAAATTACGTTTTCTTGAGTTCTTTGTTCAAGTTTTGCACAAAATCCTGAATGAAGAGAAGTTTCAAAGTGTGCTGGATTGGGCAGGCAATGTGCAACTTTACTTGAAAAGGTAGAGCTCTATTATAGCAGTAGTGAAATCTTGTACTTAGGTTCACCAGTGTCACAGTTACAGCAGAAACTGTAAATTGTACTACTTGGCAGAAAACCCATCTGGAACCATTTCTGTGGCTCCTATTCTGCAGAACTTCCATGAACACAGGGGATTATATAGCTACAGAAAATATTATATTGTCACCTCGTTATACATGGAGACTTCTCCCTTGGCTGTGTTTGTTCAAAACTCCTATCTACCATCAGCAGTTTCCAGGATTTTCCTTTTCACAGACACCATTCGGTAATATAGCCATTTGCCATATTATTATGAGGCAGTGGGATAACTTAGAAAAGTATGTTGGGTTAAATCAAAAGCCACTGATCAGGTGCTACTGTAGCATCTAAAAAAATTCAATGCAGAAAAGATAAGTGGAACTAAATTTTAGACACTTACCTAAAAGGATCCCAAAGAAATTGAACCATACCTTTGTTAAAAACACACATCAGCTTTTCTAAAATTTGAAAAGTAAATTATCAATGGAAAGGAGATATAAGGAACAGGAATTGCTGTTACAAAAGACCAAAAGAATTGGACATGAGGAAGTTCTTTGCAGAATTTCATAGTAGAATTTGGGTAATGAAACAAAATGTTTTGTTTTACCAGGAGTTAGGAAGGTGAGAGAGTTGTTATCTATAAATTCAGATTTCTATAATAAACTTTGAAAGTGAGAACTTATTTGTTGAAGGGGAAGACGGAAAGAAAACTTGCTGAATTTAAAACTCCTAATTAAATAGAAATTGCATGTGCTCTACCTGTTGCCAAAGATAACCCTTTAACTGTGAAAGAAGTTTAACATGATGATGATGGTGATGATTTTAACATTATTTATTTATCAGGAGGAATGACCAATTGAATGGAATTTCAACACGAGAAACAAGTTCTCCCACTCTGCCAGAAGGCATGGACAGAAACGCTACAGGATTGGTGAAGTTTCAGAAAGTGAGTTTTATTTTTAAGGATCCATGTATGTCTTTACTGGGCAGCAATACCATAAGCACAAAACTAAATTTTTAAAAGCTGTTTTATAAAAAACCTGAGGTAGCGATGTGCATGATTACTAAAATTTGGGATATAAACTCTAGTCCTCAGCTCACCTCTGCACTCCTAAAACCAGGAAGAAAAGTTTGCATTGGATTTATTTGAAAGACCAAAAATTGTGAGGAATTTGAGATGAGTCAGAGTAATGCATTCCAAAATCAATGAAAACTTGCCTTCCATCAGCTCTCTTTAGAAAAAGCTGTTAACAGGAAATGCCTTGGGTACCAACACATTAAGAAAAGGAGATTGATTTAGGCATTTCTGTACAATATGTTGTACTTCTACTTTTTCAGGAATAACTCCTTGTACAGATATTCTAATTGCACAATACAGGCTTTCTGTTCAGAACTTTTTTTAAATGAATTTTTGCTTTTATTGGAAGGTAAAAATAATCCTAATGGATTTCTGTTGTTTTGGAGGAAGAGTTTTCTCCCTTATAGCCCTCTAGTAATGCCTTAATACATCTAACATCTGAGACAGGTTAGGGAAAACTCTCTTGGTTTTTGCATTGCAAAGTTTTACTATTTATAATAATAGCAAAAGAACTATCTTTTTTTTTTTTTTGAGATGAAAAACACTCCTATATGAAAGAAAATATTGGGGGAGCTGGCTGGCTTCTTAGTGTCAGTCATTTGACATATACCTTCCAGAGAAATTGTAAAGCTTTCTGAAATATTAGATATTTCGTTTGCTGTCTTATTTTGACAAACAGTTCTAGAATTTGTTTTCTGTTCTGTTCTTGCGTAAGCCAAACTGCTGTATCAAGTAATTGATAATGTAGGTATAAATAAGTATGTGAAGTATATTTAAGATTTTCATGGAAGATCTTACCTTTAAAGAAACCAGAAGCATCAACTTTGAAGAAACCAAAAAAAAAAGCCTTGAGTCCTAATCTAAGAAGACAGACTCTTAGACAGTATTTAATGAAACGTCCAAACATAATGAAAAGTCCAGAAGCACAAAGGTAAATGAACATAAATCACCAGCTTCATATACAGAACCAAAATATTTTGACTGAAATTTAGTTTATAATTTTGTATTTTAAAACTGTTTTCTATCAAAGGAATGAATTTGTGCACAGTTCACTCACTTTTCTGTTTTAGTTTGTTTGGCTTCCACTCAAGAGAACAAAATCTATCTCATTTTTGTTTCAGAGAATAACTGTTGAAGATTGTGAGGTCTTTGTATTAATAATCAAAGACTGCATTTCAGTTATGTTAGCTTGAGCATGTTGATTCATCATAGTGGAAAAGCTATGTTAATCTTTATGCTATAATGCCTTTCAAACTGTGTTGGGGAGCTTACCTGTAAGAAATATAATAAAGAATATTTATTTGTTCCTGGTGTTCAAGTACTTTCAGGGTGATTTTTATCATCCTTTTGCTAGTCTTTTTGGATTATCTGTTCTCTAGCTTTCAGAAAACTGTTCCTTGACAAAAACAAATGAAAATTCATTCCCCTCTTCTTTTGGCCGAGAACTGTGTATATTTGGTAATAACAGTACCTTCTGACCTAAAAGAATTTGTAGTATTCATTACCTGTTCATTTGGTCACTTATGCTTCCAGCAATTAGCAAGTAGAAAACTAGAAATATATGAATATAAGCAATCTCATAACTGATTCCAGAAATGTTTTAAACAAAGAACCTCAAAAAAGTGTTCCATACACGATCTTCTAAATACTTACCTAGCTGTCCATTTTTCCTTCTTGCTGGAAAAAACCCACCTTACTTAACATGATTTTCATGGTTTTCAGTGGAAGAGGGGATGTTTAACTTATCCGGGGCTTTTTGCTCTCTCAGCTAGTCTTTTGTATATTACATAACAATATTGCTGTATAATATAACAACATTACATATGATATGCTGTTCTGCCCACATTTTATAGGTGGAAAACAGGCAGAAAAATAATTTAGATTGCTAAAGGGATCAATTTACAGTTTACAAAAAAGACAACGTGAGATTTTATTTGACTACAGCATTGTGTATATCTTCACAGAGAGAAAATGCCAGGTGAAACAGAATTGCTTGATCTGGCAGAGAAACATAAAAAAAAAAAATATCTATGGCTGGAAATTAAAGCCAGGCATCCGTATTTGAAATAATATGTTTTCTTCACATTGAGGATGATTTGCTACCAAAACACAGCAATAAAACAAATGATGCAAATTTACAGTGTAATAGTAGACCCTCTATCTACTGAATAGACTTCATGAAACACACTGTATTTGCTATAATAATCTATTTGGATGATTCAAGTACAAATAACTTCAAACTCAGAGATGAACTTTTTGTAAATACTAAGACAAACGTTGTATGGAAGTTGATAAAATATACGATAGGATTTAGAGTGCGTTAAGCGCACTTAAAGAGGGAAAACACAATTGCTCCTCTTGACTGCAGCAAAAATCCTTTTGCTAGAAATATGTCATATACTTCTGAGTTAATAAAAGTCTGTGGATATGCAATAGGAAACTTCCATGCATCTTCATCATGATAATCTTTTCCAGAGCTTCAAAAAAACAGTTTCATTTTTTGCTACTTCATATATTTTGGTTTAGAAAATTCAAGGAAGAGTTGCAAAAAGTAGCTCGTCACACCTTAGTGGTACTCCTGAAACCAATTGTGATAAATTACTTAAACCGAAAGAAGTTTCATCAAATATGTCTTGAAGAGATGCCCTGGAGGTCTCAGATGAATATCTATCTGGCAATTGCATGCTACAATTTATTTAGAAAGAAACTGGAAGAGCAATATAACATTGGAATTTGTGGTTCACAGCATCTGGACAGGTATATCTTACTGCATTATCAATGATTGCTATTAATATGGATTATTGTGTTATTACCATTAATGCAAACAGGTTGAATTATAATATCATAAGTCAGTTTGTCATAAGAACAGTTCAGCATCCAAATGCAAATTAATTTACTTTGTAACAAGTTTTGTTTTCCATCATATAGCACATGACAAAAGTTTTTGGTTGCTTGCTTCACTAATCAGTTTTGAAATATATCATACTGTGCTATTTTTTGCTTCCTTATAACTTTTGGCTATCATTCATTGTTTCTGATTCCTTAAGATGCTGGAAAGTAATCAAAACTCATTTTTGCAAAACTAATTTTGTGAGTGTATATCAAAATTCTTTTTAATATTATATCTGGGATTGGTTTTGGTACTTTGTTCTTTTTCTTCCATTCTGCAGGCACAATATTTTGGATCCTGAAACATTCTCATTAAATAATTCTGGCACTGTAGTGGTGAGAGAAGCCGCAGAGAATAACATGAGAACACCAACTTTTCTTCTTAAAAAGTCAGGAATGACTGAAAAACAAACTTGTAAGAACTTTTAATAGGCGCACAACTGGGATCAGTTTCAATTTACCTTTTCCTTTCTCTTAATTTCTATCCTGACCTCCACCATTAGTTTTCCACGTCAACTTTGGAAAAACACTCATGCCAATTTAAAGAGAAGATGTTTCTCGATTTCGAAAGTGTCGTCTGTATTTTCTCTTTTCGGCACATCTAGTATGAAAGAAGTCATAGTCACTAATGGGGCATTTATAATAACTCTGAGAATTGTTTATTGTATTGGTAAATAGGTTACTTTTTATCAAGAGGTTATCCTTTATCCTGTACTTTAGTAACGAGTTTATAAATTCTAATAAATTGGTGGTACTAGTTTTTGTTTTGCAGAAGCCATGTTACCGAGACTTTTTAAATTGATAGTACTCCAGATTATTCTAAATGCAATGATAATTTTAATCAGTTTCTGTGTTCGTTAATTGGTCTGTAGTTTCCTTTAGATTTCCTAACAGGTCAACAATTTCCTGGGACATTCTGTAAGTCTTTCTTAAAATTATAGGCTGAAGTTTATTATTGTCTTTCAAATTTTAAGTAGAATACTTCTCCACTGCTTGCTCCCCAGTGTTTTCCCATGGCAGAGGCTACCTCAGGATCAATTTTTTATCTTCTACCATTTTTACTTCAATTCTCTGTCTTTCACATTTGACTGTTCTATTATTGCAGCTATTTTTAATAACATCCTTTAAGGTTTCAACAGGAGCTGAAAGGCTCCTATGTGTAGGTAATTGTGAAATATAGGACTTTGATTACCTAATATGTTGGTGACAACTTACAAGTCAATGCAAAGTAGTCTGCTTAGCCACAATAAGTTCAAGAAGAAATCTGTAGCCTGGTCTTTTAAGTAGCACTTCAGGGAACGCATTCTTGACACAGCTGTAGGAGCAAAATTCTCCTAATGTTCCATTTAGGACTTCCTTAGGTAGGAATCAACCAGCCTCTGCCTTTTCCAAGGAGGTATGACAAAAGCTAGCAATTGAATTCCTGGTTCTTTTTGCAACAGCTTACTTTTAATTATACTCTTTTGTGCTGATACTTATAAGTCACTGAGAATTGAGTCACTGAAAGTGTCTGAAAACTAATGAAAATTCTGTTTTTTACTTCCTAGCCTTTGCAGTGATTCTGAATGAAAGAATTTCATGGTGTGTAGTTTGCTATAGAGTTTAGCTTGAAATTAGCTTCTGCCTGAAATCTATAGCTCAGATATTACTGTATTCCACTACCATGAACCTTTGTGTTTCCCCTTGGAGGATATTTGCTATGGAATAAAATAATGAAGCACTCCTACACATACTACAAAGTTTGTCATACATCTTCCCTTCTTCCTAAGTTCTCCTTTTTTAAGGGGCCTCAGTTTCAGAAAGGTTCTTAGGAGCTTGCCACACGGTGATTTTTTTACTAAAACTTCTATGAGTGTTGTGCTTTGGCTTTTAAGGATGAGAACTACTTGGTATACGTTATTATTTTGCTCAAACTTTTTTTTTTATATCTGCTTCTCCTAACAGTTAAGTAGAAGCATCTTATATTTTAAATATCATAACCTTATAAATATGATAACCTTAACACTGGCATTTGCTAACATTTCAGTATTTAGTTGCCAAAGAAAATCCTAGCTGGCTGATAATATTTTCTTTTTTACTTTTTTGAGAGCTCTAACTCATTTTTAACCAGTGAACTTTTGTCTTCAGATACAGATAAGTCTCCTGAGTACAGCATCAAACTGAGTGGAACAGATACTCCTCGAACTCAAATGACAAATGATACAGAGATATCCGTCTCTCGTTCCCCCAAAGAATGCAACCGGTTTCTGTCAAATACCATTTTATTGGAGCATTTTACAAAAATCTTTTTGCATTTAAGAAGAGCAGTGGTACGATAAGCTTTCTTATTAAACATTTTATAACTGAGCATCACGTTACAATACTTACTACTTCCTACATTAAAAAAAAGACAAGTCAGAAACTTCAAAAAAACTTCATTGGGAAAAAGCAGTGATTTCTCATCTTCTGCAAAATGTCCAAGTACAGTATATGAAATATGTCAGACATGTCACCTATCGTAATGTATATTTCTATCAAACATATAATAATTTATATAAATGTTTTATTTTTCATTTAGTCTTTGTAACTTTCCTTCTCATGTTTCTTAAATTTTTCTGAAAATACTTGCAGACTTACCTTTTGCTTTACAGGTCTTAGTGAATGCCTTGGTAGCATAAAAAAAAAAAGACCAGGGATTGAAAGGAAATGTAGACTGACTGCACTTCCCATAAAGCCTTCTAAAACCAAGTAAAAACACATGTATATGTGGTGTGAATTAATTTTTGTTTCTTATTCTCACACCAAAAGCAACAATTAAATTAAATTATAAATTAGTGCTTCTATGAAAATTTCCAAATTAAGGTTCTATAATGCTTTATGTAAATTGAAATATTGAATGATCTGTTATTAAGAATGATCCATAAACAGTAATTTTGAAAGATTACTTATACCTAAGCTTTGCAATAAAAGAATGAAGCTTTAGATTTCTGTATTTCCAAAGTATAATTCTATTTTGAATGATATGCATAGGTTCTTGCTCACCGTGGTGGCCACTGGACATTGCTTCAGAATGCTTGTCGAGAACTTTGGAACTATACTCAAGAATTACAGCTGATTGCTAACCATTCACATTCCCATACGGATGCATTTCCCATTACCAGAGGTTTTCTTAGAAACACTGTCTGGTTGCCATTTTATTTGGCATCAGACATGATCATTGATATGATAACTGAACTACAAGCAAGCGGGTCTCTTAAGGTAAAAATTATTTTTATTAAGACAGTATACTCTTTATTATCACATCTTGTGTAGAGATAGTTTTCTTTCTCTTGCATTGTATTCTGATATCTCCAAGTTATTCTCTGTAACAAGTTTTTAGAGGATTGCAGTATTTTCTAATCTTTATAATTAGATTTGTCCTAAAAACAAATTTGAAAATAACTGGTAGAATAATGTTTCTTTACTGTAGATTGTGGATCCTGAAGGAGACTTCTGCATTCCCAGTTGTTTAGGAGGTATTACTCATGAGAATGGTGGTTCTAATCTCCATCCACAGTCTCCTCTGGATGATGTGAATGTGGTTGACTTGAAATGGATATGTAATCTGATTCTTAAAACAATAGAATTGTTATATCAAATGAAGAAGTGGGAAGCACTGGTACACATTGCTGTACAATTTAACGTATTTACACAGTAAGTTACACCAATTCCAATAAAAACTGAAAAACAACATTATATAGTAAAATACACAGTTAATTTGCTTAATTGCTATAGCTTTCTTTTTTTTTTTTTTAAGTGAGAGATACACAGAACAAGTGAGTCCGCTGCTGGTGTATGCTCAGAGGCAGCTGCTGGAAAGGATACAGCAATTCGGGGGCCCTGACAGCCATGAATCTAATTTCATAAAATATCTATCTGATGATGCACATAAGGTGAACCACAAATTTCTTTTTTGGGTACTGACTCTTGATGTGAACAAAATATAGAGAAATACTTTCAATGAGTAGATTAATACAGTTTTCCACAATGTTCACAAATAATAAATTATAATAAATTACATAGCTGTTGAAGTGCATGAAAATGCTCATATGACATAATTCCAGCAACAGCAGAGGTCTGGACCTGATGACCCAGAGAACATTTCTTCCATGCATAATGTACCCATTCTATATTATGAGCCTAAATCTAATTTCATGTTCGTTCTTGATGCCACTCTTTTAACCTGAAAACATTTATTTGGATATTGCACAATCTTTGCGATTAATTAAATTAAATACAAAGAGATTGCTTTGTTTCTGCATTGAAACACTGCTCCTAAAGCCAAAACTAATCAAGCTGTTTCCTGCTGACTTTTTTTCGGGCCCTGCTGTTCAGAACATAGTCCTCTCTCAAAAAAAAAAAACCCCAAAAAAGTGGTGTGGCAAATCACCACATGCCACTGTAAACTGAGCAACGTGGAAAAGCAGTCATAGTTTTGAAAGACAATTTACAGAATAAAGACTAATGTTAGATAATAGTAGTAGGAATTGTTCAAAAAAGACATCATCAGATTAGAAATCTGGAGGGTATGGCTACATTTCACAATGCAGTGCCATTCAAAGAGACTAGAACTAGCTCTGAATTGGTTTTTTTGCTTCTGAAGTGATGTAGCTACATTAGCAAAATAAAATGTCTGTGCTGGATTAGCCCTTTATAGAAATCTGGAAGTTTGCTTCTCTGACAGGGCTAGAGCGCTTCTGTTATTTGCTTAGAGCTATTTGGTATATCCCTATGCAGCATTACATTGTGATTTACAGGCAGTGTGCCCTTTAGGCATACTTACACTGACAGGTTCCTTGCAAGCAAGCATTTACCCAGACAAAGAAAGATGGAATATATGCTGAACATCAACAAGTTGCTCATGATTATGGCAAATACCAGTATAATTCATTAATATCTAAACACTTATATGCAACATTTAGGTGTTGTGAATTTTTCACCTTTTACTGACATGGACAGTAGTTATGGGTCATGAGTGTCTTTGTAAATTAGTCCTCTTTTATTTTTTCATATGACTGTGTATTTAGATACTTAACTTTAAGCACCAAAAGTTGATGTTTTCTGAGTCTTATTCGATTATCAAGAAAGAAAACTTGCTTTTTAGATGAGTTGCAGAAACTACATAGGGCAGAAATTACCGTTGCCTGTCACCCATTCTGCTAGTGAACAGATCTTTCCTGGATCCTTTTCCTATTCTGAGAAGAAAAATGATTATACAGGTCAGAGCACGTTTCGGTATCATGAGTTCTTCTTCTTCCAAACTGTTTCCTTTTTTTCATACTGGATATTTTTTTCTTCCTTATCATGTCTTCCACTGCTTCTGTAATGTTTCCTTTAATATAAACTCAAATTTGTCTTCAAATTATTATTCTTGATAATTGGGATGGATAGTAATGTTGTTGAGACCTTTCCAAATATATTCAGACTGTATCTGAAAGCAGAGAAAAGCAGTTGTCATCCAGATGCCAGATGACCTACAGTATGTTGAGTGAGCTTGGTGGTCTTGGTCCAGTTTTCCGTCAGTATTGTTGGATATCCAGCAATATACCCAGAAGTTAATGTGAACCTGAGCTGTTATTGATAGAATCAATAGAAAAACTGAAGTGAACTGTAAGGTGACAAAACACCTCTTTTATCGACAGTTCTTGTACTTTCCAGTCAAGATTAAAGTGTTATAGTTCATTGATGCAAGTTTGTAAAGCATAGTTCCTCATATCACAGAGACGTCAAGGCATTGCACCCAAGGCTTTGTGTTGAATTCAACAGAGAGAAGTCATTAAACAATAAATAATGCTGTATGTAAGAGTAGATAATATTATGCATTCAGTGGAGAGAGAATGCAAACTCACAGGTTTGGTACATAGAAAATATGGGAATTACAGTAAATGGGATGAGCAGTTGTAGTAAAAGATGATTCCAGACTTCAGACACCAGATTTCAGAGTAGAGGACTGAGCTGATACATGCCCAGGGCAGATGTAATTCAGGGAATATAGATGTCATGTGACAACTAAAATTTAACACTGAAAAAGATATAAATGCTCAGAAGTGTTTCCGGTGGTTAATAATTTTGCTTTAATTCATAATCCAACAGGAAAAAAAAAGCTGACAATTACATTAACATATTTTAGTTTTGAAGTTGTGGAATTGTTCAAATACATGTTTTGCGGTGTGATTTACTAAAAATATATTTTTATGTAATGCAAAATTTTTCTTCATTATTTAATTCTTTTTAGATTGCAGTCAAGCAAAAGCTCTAGTTTATGTACCTCTTGATGTGAATGATACACTGAAATGTTTTAGAGAAACTCTACAAAAATCTAAATATCACAGCAGAGCACTGAGACACAGCAGAAAACTACTTTCATTATTTCTTGCATACACACAAGGTAAGTTATTTATTTAACTGTTTCTCACTTACTAAAGTGTATATGCAGTTAAAATAGTAAACAGAGAAAGGAATAGATTTTTTTAAAAATCAAGTTTTAGTTGTCATTGGCAATTAGAAAAAGCATAGAATATAAAGTTATGAGGTTCTGTAAGCACAAGCTCTAAGCCTGATTTTTTATAATTTATGTCTCATGGTTGGATGATAACATTTTTTTTTCATCCAGTTGTGTCACTTGTCTGTCTGCAGCCAAACCTCTGTCAGAGAACTGACTGGAAGATCTTCCCAAGTTTCTTTCTGTAACAGGGCACATATTTTCATTCGGTTGCACTGACAAATGAGTTATGTCCAACGAGTTTATTAGGAGGCTCACAGACAGAATCATAGCATAGGAAACCAGATAGAAATAGGGCACACAGGAATCATATATTTGTTCGAATAGTATGGTGCAAAAATACTTGTGGTCTGGAAATAGCACAATATTTATCTGAACTGACCATAAATCACTTTTCTGATCTAGAAAATGCTGGAAGACCAATCAGCAGTAATATCTCTTCGAATAGAAGGCTGGAATTTAGTCTGGGACCTGAAATGATATTTCTACCAACACCACATGACATTTCTCAAGAAAAATTTAATTTCTCCAGTATGGTTGAGAGTAAACCAATACCACAATCACAGCTTTCAGTCATTATCTCTTCCTATGAACAAACAATTGGTAATTTTAAAAATAAATTTATGTGTACAGATAACATGTAATATCATTCTGCCTGTTTGTGTTCATAAATGTTTATTCCAGCATTATTTTTCTGTCAGTTATAACTGTCTGAAAGGTGGTTTTAAGAAATATACAACCTTCTTCCTGTTGGTTCAGAAAAGCTGCATTAGATCCTAAACAAGCCACTAGTTGGTTCATAACCTCTACAGTTATCTCATCTTGTGAAAAAGCATAACTTCAGTGGAGTTATACTGATTAATCCCAAATTAAAAATCTGCTGTAACGTTCAGCAGATTTGTTTTAATTCCATGATAGTTTTTTTTTTTTTTTTCCTAGGGAACAGACCTTTTGGGGTCTGTGCATTTGAATATAAGACCTAGTTGCTTGGCTTCCATATTATATTTCAGTATGGCTTTACTCATACAGTTACGGCTTACCTGTTTTTGCTATATGACAAAAATAAGTGCAGGTCAACAGATGCCATAAGTGGTTTTATTTGAAGTAAGGGATCTAGAAATGACAGGGACAGTGCTAGTGTGCTCTATGCAGGCAGTGTTGTTTAGCAGGGCCCTGGTGAATGGCCTGCTTCCCCGTATATCTCCTGAAGATGAAGAAATTTGATAAATCTGAGAAAACAAAACCAAAAAAGCTTAGGTAAACAGGTCCATAAACACATCCTACTCTTGTTTTTAAAGTTAGTATAAACAAGAAATTGTGTATTTGAAGGTAAAATATGCAAGCCTAATAAATCTTTAAAGAAATATTCATGCATTTAGTTACATGTGAATGCCTGTCTACTTCTCAAGCAAAATTTGTTCAAGATTCAGTAACTGATTTAATGATGTGACAATATTTTTTTCTAATTGATTAAAAAACAAATAACAGGAATCCTTGAAATAAACAACCAGAGAGACCTCAAGGTTCAGGCTCTACATGAACTTGGAAATCTTCACTTTTATGCTGGAGACAAAAGGTACATAGTTATTAGATTAAAAAAGAGCATGGTTTCATTTTTTAATAGGCATTCGTATACCCTTCAACTGTCTTGTAAGTTTTTGTACTGTCCTTAACTCCATATAACTTCTTTCATCTAAATCACTAGTAGCTATATTTTGAGAGGCTTTTTTTGCTAGAAATTGTTTATTTTTCTTAGCTAGCTAATTGCAATTAAGTAAATTGATTAAGCATCTCTATGTGGTTTTAGGAAGGAATATCTATTGCTTGACAATTTAATTTTATGATAAGTTCCAATAAGTCTGTTGACCTGGTATGGTATTTTTTTTTGTGTTGTGGAAAATATATTTCAACTTTTGACCTAATCAGAATTAGTTATAACTCTGGCAATAAAGGTAAAATGAAGCAAGTCTTATCTTCCACTTTGGAAAATGTCAGCAATATGATGAGTATGTTTTCTATGTGTTACAGAGTTGCTTTTAAATATTGGTGTCAAGCCCTTGATGAAACACTCAACATTGCTGATGCTCTTAACAACTGGCAAGAGT
Source organism: Limosa lapponica baueri (assembly GCA_002844005.1). Taxonomy (NCBI): domain Eukaryota; kingdom Metazoa; phylum Chordata; class Aves; order Charadriiformes; family Scolopacidae; genus Limosa; species Limosa lapponica. The sequence goes on from KZ505990.1 coordinate 71,975, forward strand.
TAGGTTTTCCAACAAATGCTACAGACTGCTTTGCAGTTGGAAGATTGACTGATATTAGCCAGAAATTTCTTTCTCAGGCTGGAGTTTGGGGATGTTTACATGCAGCAGTTTTAGTGGCTAAGATAGCTCAGTAAGTATTTTATATGTATATAATTTCTTTCATATTTTAAGCAAATTGCTCATCCAGGACAGTAGGCAACTTGTAATTAATTTAAAAACACTAATGAGTTGCTATAAAAAAAACTCATCAAAAGCAGAGGAGTTTTTCCTTTCAGGAAGAAAGTTGCTCTTTTGGAGAATATTGTTTTTTCCCTTTTCTTGAGTGCTCATCTTTGATCATAATTGCAGCTGTAAATTATATGGAGAGATCATTGAAATAAAACAAAATGATAAAAAGTCATAAGCGCAAGGATTTTACAGTCATATTGATTTTCAATTGAAATATCACATCTCCCAAGTCATTGCACATATTAAATATTAATGTGTCTTGAGGGCAGATTTACTGCCTAAAGCACTCATTTTCTGGTGAATTACAACTAAATGAAATTTGAATTACTGTATTAAAGTCTACCATCAATAAATATTTCTGTCCAGTACTCCTTGACTGCTGGTAAAACACTATGGATGTAATTCTGAGCTGTTCCTCAATGTATTGTACAATATAAAAATGCACAAAATATAAAATTTAGAAAGATTTATAAAATTTAGAAATATTTATAAAATTTAGAAATATTTAAGCCAGCTCTAAATGACCTTAGAAGCATTATACCCATGAAAGGGCAGAGCTTTATCTGAGTAAACCGTCTTACCTAAGAAGCAGGGCATGTTAATAGCACTGTAAAATATCTGTAAACCAAGGTAGCTTTGAAAGTATTAGCATGGGTATTTCAGGATGAAGCAGCATTGGCACACGAGGAATTAGCACCCAAGAGGAAAAGGAGTGAGTTTAAGTTGATTCTAAACCGCAACTATTCTAATTCTGGGCTATGGTACAATTTCAGGTCCAATGAGGCGAGATCGAATCCCTAGCTGCTTTTAGAGGTGCTTGTGTACTATCCCTTTTTATGGCTGATATGTCCATTCCAAATCCTGGCAGGGATCTGGAGGCAGCCATCCTCTTGGCTTCTCCCACAGGCAGATCTTTTCTATTCAGGCCTGATTTGGGCTTTTAAACCCTTGGGTTGCTCTTTCTAGAGCAATTTAGTCTCAGGCTGTAAAATGCAGATTAGAGATTAGGGAACTCTAATATTGTATTAAAGATTTCTAATGTTGTAGATCAGAGGAGAACCCTGCTACCAGGACGGTTTAAAGCTCTGATGAGGTACTGTGTGGGATTCATTTAATCAAGCTAGACACCTACCGTGTGAAAGTCCTGATGTGCTAGTTATCTGAGGCTTCCTTTATGGAAACACTTTAAGGTGTGAGTTGTGTGACCTGCTTTATCTTTCTAGTTTTGTGTGAGGTGGATTTTGCACTTAGATTGGACTTCTCTAACTTCAAAGAGAATCTAGACAACTCTCTTTGTCTAGATATATCTTTGGTCAAATGCCTCTTTCTTTGCGTGGCACAGCTGAGCACCTATCTACAGAACAGGCAGCTGTTTTCCAATATGGAAAACATCTAGATTGTGTTATTATCATTATTATACTAGGTAAAAAAAAAAAGAGTTAGAATAATTATATTGATGGGCACATTCATATTTCTTACTATTTGTTGCACTTTAGGTATATAACAACATCAGAGATGAGACTAAGAACTAAATACTGCTATTTTTCTGCTATACTTTTTAAGGTAAGAATACAACTTCAGTTAGAATTCATGAATTGCTTCTAAAATTTAAATCTCAATAACCCTCTATTAAAATATTTCTCTTTTCATTTTGATTGTAAAGGAAAATTGGAGATCAGAGGTAGTTGACAATTTATGCACATTAGATTAGATGTTTTTGTTCTCTGTTTTTTAACATTATTCCTGTATTATAGACTAAAATTATCACTTCAATAAGAAGCTAGTGTCTCAGAGAAATAATGAAATTTTCAAACCGGGAGAACAGACTCTTTAGAGAAAGAAACTTTTGAATCTTTTTTAGCATTGAAAGATATTGGTTTGTAATACTAAAATCTCAGCTCTAAAAATAGAGGATACTCAAAATTATTCAGTTTCATTTACAAAGAAAATAAGATCATTAAAACTAAGTTTTCAAACTTTTAGCAACTAACTATAAAAGAAAAAAAGGTTTCAGTTTACTTTTAAAAGGAAGTTTTAAGATACCAGTAACAAAAGTGATATAGGCAAAAGAACTGCAAGTGTTCTGCCAGTCATATTCCACTGGGATCAATGCTTACTCATCCCAGTGCAGCATCAGAAAGGTAGTTGGCTTCTTCCACAGCAAACCAATGCCACTTTCTAAAATCTTGTGCCATGGTTGTGACATGTGTGACCTGTGCTAGGCCATGTTTAAAACCTCGTTAAGCTCAGCAAAGGGAGAACGAGTTGAAGGTAAAGGAGAATTTTGGCTAGCTTCCAGCACTGTAATTGCTTGTGGTACAAAGCTGAACAATTTTGATTCCTCCTTTTGACAGAAATAGTAGTAAGCATTTGTTCCAGTTGTATAATGGTAGAAATAGTTGTGACTTGACTGAAGTGGGTCTGGTATTAATTGGGATAGGAGCAGCTTGCAGGGTGAGTGTCTTGAAAAATATAATCAATTACTGTCACTGTACCTTGTGAAGTTCAAGCCCATAATTTGTTCCTTGATTTGGAAAGCTTTTATAACCTTATTTAAATTCCACCTCTGGTATAGTCTTTAGGCCTATTAATATCTCAGAACTGAGTATGTAAATGCATGTTTCTCTAGCATATCGTTGCTAATTACAAGATAAACACAATTGAGAAGGAATATCCAACATTAGAGACAATATTAGCACTTCTTCCTTTTTAAAGGAGTAACATTTAAGTTGCTTCCTTAAAGTCCACATCAGTTTTAAGTTACATGATTTAAGCTGCACTACCTGACCTAGTTAAAGGCAGAATTAGGGTGGAACTAGCTTTTAACTTGCCTTAAAGTCAGCATCTCTCCCAGAAACAACGGCTGAGATGATGGCAGGGCAAGGACTTAAGGTTTAGTAAAATCAAACTAGCTTTCTTAGCTTGTGGGGAAAATAAAAAGATTTTTCTTCTGACATTTTCCATGAAATAGCTTCAGACTGGTACAGAAATGTTTGAACACATGCCCAGAATCATCTTAACAATTTTTTCCTATGCATTTTTCTTGATTATGGAGATCTTTGAATAAATTACTGAGATCTTTCTGTCTGCTAATCAGAGGCTTATCCTAAGAATTATCTAAGATATCTTTGTGAGAACCCTTAGTGATTTATTAGGGTTTTTTTTTTCTATTGTTTCCAGAGGTTTATTTGGGATGCTTTGACTTGGAATCTGAGAGAAAAGCCATTGGCTCTTTAGGAAGATTTTTCATTACGTGGGGAGTACTTGCTGAGGAATCTTTCATGATTATTTTTCCATGCCTAGATTAGTTTTTCTCTTTTGCTTTTGTTCTATGAAAGACTGTCCTTACACTATTTACAGCCTGTTTTTTTTCTCCATCAAGTTCATACATAAGGCATTTTTTCTGAAAAGATTTTTCATGGTTCTCTCTGGAAACAACTGGATACTTAAGTTTCATTTATGAAGTCATTTATGAGTGTCAAGGGTTGGAGTTTTATAGTGTATCACTAATGTCTATACATCTTTTCACAAGTAGTTCATTATTGTTACTTTCAGACCCTGTTTAGAGCTTCTCTTCCACATCCGATATCTGACTGTGACTTTGCACAATATGAAACAAATATGCTTATTCCTGGTATCGACTTGTTCTCTGATCGCTACAGAGCTGATATCTCCACTGTAGTTGCAAGTCTGAATTTCCTTATGTTTGAACTACATTGTGCAAAACAAAATTTAGTAGTAAGTATTATTTTTATACTCTGAAAGTGAATTTTAATACACTAAGTCATATCTTTTTTTTGTGTGGGTCTACTTACGAGATAGCTCAGAAGCTTTAGCAAAATACCTGCATGGTTAGGTTCTGTGGCACTGAGAGGGGCAAGGTATAGCTTGCTGCCTACAATTTTTAGAATATACAGGGTACTTGTTTGTTCACAAAGATGACAATACATGGTCCACTTAGCTTAGGCACTAGAAGAAATTTCCTAATATATACATTTTGAAATAAACTATACTGAGAATTACCTTAAATGCAGTGTGTCCAGAATGCTTTCAATAATTTTACTTTCACATTCAGTAAATAAAAGTATCTTCTGCCTTTCTTCTCACATTCTCGTATTCCTCTGTATAGAATGGTTTTACAGCTTCCCTCTTATGTTGATCCTGTATTTATTTGCTCCATTCAATTACTGACCACTTCCACTTAAATCCAACTTCTTTCAAAGGTGCAGTGCTGGACATTGGAATAAATAGATTGAATTGCTTGCTAGTACTGAAAAAGATTGAATTTTACCTCTGTTCTGTTTGGTCCTGTATGCTGTAACAGGTGATCATTGTATACCTCTATAAATCAACTATCAGCATGACAGAAAACTCCCCAGCAGAAAAAATAGTTTTCTCCTGCTTTAAGGAGTTGACTCCACTTATGGAAAGGTCCTGCAAGTGAAGAGCCAGTATAAGGGAGGGGAAGAGATTGTGTGGTTGGTGGCAGGGAAGTAAGAAAGTGTTAGGGGGTGGAGATGGAAGAGGAGTTAGAGAGGAGGAGGCAGCAAGATGTTACCTCTTTTTATCAGAAAGCAATTCATTGGATTGATTTCTTCTGAAACTTCAGACTAAGTGTCTGTTGTTGCTTCTTCCCATTCTGCTTTACAGGAGTTCACTTTGTTATTAAGCTTTGTCTAACCGCCCTCACTATGGGAGATCAAATGACATCAAGGAGCAGACAGTTACCTGGAAGCAGGGACGCTTAATTTGACTGCTTGCTTCATATGCCCATACACATTTTTGATTCTTTCTGCACTTGTACTAGCAGAATATAGATCCAGGTCATAGATCATGGTCAAAGCAATTGCAGTTTCAGCAGGATGAGAGCTTCATTTCCACTGAATGCTTAATGCGTGGGAATGTTTTGGATGGTGGGCACTAAGTTGATTTGACACTTAAAACCAAAACACGTCAAGATTCAAGTTTTATTAAAAATAAGACTTCAAAGACTAATTTTGAGGAACTACTTCAAATATCAGTTGGAAACTGCATGGGTACAATTAAAACATTTGCCTCAGGCATTTGTAATCCAAATTCAGAAGTATCAAACTACTTTATGAAAAACTAAAAGTGCATTTGACAAGAAAGTAACAATGCTGTTAGCATTTTCTAAGCTGGAGGACATTTTAAAGTGAAGAAAAATGTAACAGCTGAACAGTAATTACATTTTGGAAGTTCTTTCATTTTCAATAAACAAATACATCTGTTAGGAAAGAATCTGCTTTTTCTGAAATATTTTATAATAAAAATAGTGTTTGTATATTTTACTAGAACTCGTTTAAAAATGTTTCTTGTTAGTTGCCCCTACAAAAACTTTCAATTTTAAATGAATGCAAATAAATTTGTCTATAAGCCTCATCACCATGCAGTTTATTTTACAATTTATATCATTTCACTTAGACAATTGCAGGACTTCATTGTATCTATTTTATAAAGCTCACAGAATTCTATTATTCTGTTACTTAAACTGAAAAGATGATGGCATCAAAATGCAGACAATTATGGAAATCCCTTATATCAACATCTTTCCAGTAGGTTTACTGTTTAATGGTATAGCAAAAAGCCCCACCTTGAACACAGAGAGTAATTTGGGGAAACTTCACTTTCTACACTGTGAATCACATATAAGATAGTATAAGGCAGTGGCTTTATCCAGCTGATGAACTTTTTAACATATTTATCCTTCACAGAGCATAAGACAAGTAGTGATGGTATGTGGCAGTGAAAAGAGTACTCCTATATTATCTATATATTTGTGATATATAACTGAAATCTACGTTTCTATAATTGTGCCCATTATGACATTTATAACTAGATGACCTAATATTTTCCTACAGATTTTACCATTGTTCACATTATACCAATACATTGTTTCTGAGATTTGTAAGGACCCAGCTAAATGTATTGAAGGAAGAATCTTTAAGGTAATCAAAGAAACTTTCTTTTTATCACAGCACATTGTATTTCAAATAAACTTTTAATTTCTTTGTTGAATGTAGTTGATTGAATATTTCTTCATGTATCACTATTATGAAAAATAATTCTTTAAAGTTCAGCTGTTGCTTAGTGTTTCTTTGCACAACAGATTGTAGAATAGGACTACCTTCTACATGCAATTATTATTTATATTCTCAATTTTAGTAGGATGTAGAGTTATTTATACAGTTTTACAGTTAATGTCCTACAGAGACCAGTAATTACTTTAATAACTTCTTTCTACTCTTCATTTAACAAGCATTTTAATTAAAGATATGCTCATAAATTTTCCCTCTTAGATCCAAACTTTTTACTTGGTATTTTTTATCTTGTTCCACCATTCTTTTAAGTGTTTTCTTAAGTGCAAAACATAAATGATTTTTTATTCACAGTGTTCACTTCTGGATTTTTTATCAGTATCATGGTGGAACCAGGTTGTCAGACTTCTGGGAACAGACTTTTGTCATTTCACTAATGTTCCCTTGTTGATTTTGTTTTGCTTGTTGATTTTGTTTTGTTTGTTTTGTTTTGTTTTTTTTTTTACCCTTGGTTGTTGTTTTTTTTTTTTAAAGGAATCTAACTTGTATTAAAAGTCGAAGTATTATTGGTTTTAGATATTTTCAGGAAATGCTGACACAGGTTAGGGACAGTAGCTGAGTACTACAGGACTAAGATGAGTGAAGTCTGTGAAACAGATTCTGATAAGGATCTGATCTTGGACTGACACTCAAAGCTGTAGTCAGATGAATTGAGTTCTTTTCCTTTGTCAGAAGCAAGTTTTTAAACAATGTATTTTTGGTTGGGTTTTATTTCATTTTTTTTTTAAATGTGAAGGACCCATCTTTGAGAAGATGTCACTTATTTAGTAAAAAAAGTAAAAGATTTCTTAATTAGTAGAAAATTTAATTAGTAAAAAATTACCTTTGAATACGTTATTTTGAGCAAAAAAAATAATTGAAAATTATTTAAATCAAAGTGTTATTTTTTCACAGATTAAAGTGCTTACAGATATAGGATTTTTTATGGAGGCCTTTCATGAACTGTCTTTGCTTAATTGTGGAGAGAGAATTCCATGGAAAATACCTGCAGGATACAGAGAAATTGAACAAATGAAGGTAAACACCAGTAAAGTATAACATCAAAATATAACACTCAATGTTCTTCATGAAACTGCACATGCTCCACATCTGCAAGTTATTACACATTCCTAAAATAATCCTAAATTCCTTTCAATAGACAGGTCAAATAGTAGACATTGCTTTGTTCCATTCACAGGTCTATGCTCTGGTGAAGAGCAGAGGAGGCATGTGCTAAGTCTGGAATTAGGTTGAGATTCAGAAATGTAAAGAACATAAAGGCAATTGATATTTGGTGTCTACCGAGCTCCTGGAATTTGGAAAAAGGTTTTTGTTGGTTTATGCCTTTTTTTCCCCTTGCTTCAAGTTGAATAATTGTGGTGAATGGCATAGCAGGTGTAGGGATAGTTCTGGGTCTCGGGTTAGGGTTCAGAAATGTGAAGCCCATAGAAGCCATGTAATTGTTGGTATTTTCAGAGCCCTCAAAGTATAGTTGGAAATGCACTATACTTGTCCACTGCTCTGCTAACTCACTTATTTTATACTCATATTGTAGGTCATTACTTATTTTTGGTTTTGTCCATTTTACAGGCTTTACAGAAATTTGACTCTTCAAAATCTCTCCTGACCATTACAAATTTACAGGTAAAAGAGATCTTAAAGAGCTAAAACTTTTATGCTAGACATAAATATGTATTTCTCTGGCATCAGTTAGAGATCATTTGGTTCAGAAAATATCCTTGTTATTAGTGAAAAACTGTAAGTGGAAAACATATTCTCCCCAACAGTTTACCGTTTCCTAAATTTTAAATGTTATGGCTGACATCTCAAGGGAGAGGCAAGTATCATTATCACCATTTTTCAGATAGGAGAACCTAATATGTACAAATCTGTGACTTGTCTGTGCAAAGTATACTAGTAGAATTATTCCAGTTTTGTCATGATATGTAGGATCTGGTAAAATATTGAGAATATCAGTCATCTAGCCTTATAACTTCTATCAATCAGAGCTGTCTGCATAGATTTGTCCTAATTCAGACTGGGGTTGAAGTCCATTTCTGGGGAGTACGGGGGGGAGGGTAAGGTGAATCTGTTAACCAGTTAATGAACAGTCATTTCTCATTTTAATTAAAATTGGATGTTCATCAATGACTTTTTTGGTTTTCAGTTTTAATAATTTTCTTTCACTTGCCTTGTCATAGATCCATTGAGCCAGTAGGGGTAAATGTTAGCAGAATGTGAAAAAGAAGCTGTACCATAAAACCAAACTAGTAGAAAAAACCCCATTTTTCTCTCCACTTTTTTCTCTTCTGTTTACAGTAAACTTGTGTGTCTTCTATAACAGTCGATATTAGAAGACAGAAATGAGATGTCTATCTTGACAGCTTTTGATCTCACTAGTTTCATATTTATTTTGAAGTTGTGCTTTATCTTGAGCTTTTGATTTGAACACTTCACTGGCTATATGGGACTCTTACTGGTCTCCTTATGATTTTGCAAAGCTGTGTAGACTTTCAACTTCTAAATTTATTAATCTAAAGTAAGAATATTAAACTCAAGATAAAACAAGGAGGCTAAAATGAATAACAAAAAGATTCTATGAAATATGCTAGAATATGTCTGATACAAGAATTTTTTTCATTGCTTAATCTTTCTAGTTAGGGTGAATTGTAACAACAGACTTTCCTTTAAGTGGAGATTTCTGAACTACAGATTTACGTACATATTTTTTGTGACCACCTTAGCTCAAAGAGTGCTAAAACTAATAGTCACACAGAGTAATAGCTACAACTTCATAGATGTACCTTCTACTGGAAAACTGATCACTGAGGCTGTAGCGAGTGCTACTAAGTGGTGAATTAAGTTTGGAAAGGAAAACAGCAACTCAGCCGTAATGACTAACAGCATATTACTAATATTATTCATGTTAATTGTTATAAATATCATTACTAATAGAAGCAGAATATACCTTGAACAAGCAAAATGTAAAATATGTCATTTCAAGTAGTCCCAATTGTTAACTTTCTTGTAGGTATTGGAAGACGTATTTAATTGGAGTCTGTCTTTAACAATGGTGCCACTGTGCAACCAACAAATTATGAATAAATTAACCTTAGCCAAAATGCATTTCATCATTTGCCTTTCTGCCACAATAAATAATATACCTGAAAAAGTGGAAAAACATGTCTATTCTGTTGATGGCAACAGATTGAAGGAGCCAAGCACAATTACAGAATCAAACATAAAAGGTAATTATAAGGGTGGAAAAATGCATTTATTCTGCAACTTGTTTCAAGCATAGTTTTTCCACTTTTAGCTGCATATGCATTAATGTGCCATATTATAAACAATATTCATATTAAATGTTTCTGGAAAAATCAGTTATTATTGAAATAATAACCATTAAGGTTTTTCAAGTTTTTTTTAGCTAATATCTCTAAAGTTATTAGTGCTGTATTCCATTCTTCCTCACCTATTTTGATATTGAAAGTTCCAATTATAAGTAGAGAAAAAAGGGGCATATTCTTCAAATAACTAAGAATGCTTTGGTTCTGCATCTGTTATCTGAAATTTCACCTGAAATGTATCTGACAGATGATGCTGATAAGAATTCAAGACAACAAGAACAAAGAAGCACAGTGGTGCAGCTCGTAGACTGTAAAGATGAATTAAATATGGCCATGCTGAAGGTAATTACGATTTTTAGGAAAAAAGTCTTAAGAAACCGCAGATTGTTCCAAAAACATTGCTTATGCTTTCAATGTAACAGAAATTATGATGGGAGGACGGGATGAACAAGGGGATAGAAATTTCTGTCCCTAATCTGATTGTAATCTTACTAGCCATACATGAAGTCTTGGTGATTTGGTGAAGTTTTTCAAATGGTCTAGTTTGTGCTATATAAATGTCCGTGGGAAATATTGTCACAATGAGATCTCAGTATGACTGTTTTAGCAACAAAGGTAAAGACGGAATGGGATTTCAAGGATAAAATCATCTTCTTTTAAGAGGGTGGCACCTGTAGAACGTCAGAGACTTTTTGATGGGGCAGTAAACTTTATAAATAAATGGAAACCCATTCTCTACCATATGTGAAACGTCTCAGTTTTTTCATATTCCTCTTTTTGATACTTTATTTTGGAGAAAACATAACACAGCTTCTTAGCTTCTTTGTTTGAAGGGGTTTTAGTTAGTTGGTTGGTTGATTTGGTTTGGGTTTCATTTTTGTTTTGTTTTGTTTAATTGTGAACCTCATGCTAGGCAATTACAAATCACAAAAGACCAAAATTGAGGGCTGATGTATTCTTCTTTCAGAGGGGTCTTTCACTTTGGAAGTATCTACTTTCTGGATAAATGGAGGATGATTTTGTGAGGCAATTGCTATATACCATAATCTAGATACTTCAAAATTTTAGTATAGCTTGAAAATAACTTGAAAACAGCATCTGGAAAATAACTAAAATAGAAATTTTAAATTAATTTGCATGGGACTTGTTTAAGAAACATAATCTATTTCTTACCCTTCTGAATTTTCTTTAACCATTCTGTTATTTTGGTTTTGGTTTTTTGTTTGTTTGTTTGTTTCGTTGGTTTTTTTTTCAAAGTAGAGCTTTGAATTCATTGAGGAAACTGGTCAAAAAAAAGATACTGGATGATACAAACCTTTGAATTATTTTTTGAATTCTTCTGAAAGTCTGTGATTGAGATTTTATTTAAAATTAACTTTCTTTTAGATTTGGCTTTCACAGCTTCTTACAGCTTTCTTTTTCAGAAAGACTGTAAGTTACAGGTGAAGTTTCAGGATACATACAGCACTCAGGGATCTGTCAAAGTATAGATAAAGAATGTAATATTCTTTGCAACATCTTTAATGTTGTATTTTAATATTGTATTGTTTAAAATTACTAAGAAAAGTGTAGTATAAAATTATCAAGTATAGCTATAAGATAAAGATAAGAATGAAAAATTATTGAGCAATATTGCTAAGCCATAAAATATGTTGTTAAGCATAAATTGCAATAGTACAGGCACAGTTAAGATGTTGCTACTTGCAACACATTGAATCTGTAAACCTGAAAAAGGCAAAATTAAACCCCTGCTATTTATAGAAAAGGCATATTACATTCAAGTTGATTTGTTTTAGGATGCAGTCTTAGTAGGCTATACCAGAATAAAATACATTTTAAGAAATTTTTTATTTCTTTCATTATTTTTTGAAATCATACAATGCTGTGTTCTTCTCTAGGGGATTTTATTGACAAAAGCAGAAGAAAGTCTTAGCCATCTTGTACAGAACATACAGGACAAATATGATTGGCAGATCTCTCAGTGTTCTGCTGAAGATTTAGAGGCTCTTATTGAGGCCAAACTTCATCTTGCTGCTATTTCTCAGCAAAGGCATCAAGCAGCTTTCACGTAAGTAATATTATGTATAACCTTATATTGCACTGCCTAGACCACAGAAGATTAAAAAATATATCCTAAAACCTTTTCTTTCAATCCTTTATGTCTACATTAATCTTCTAAATCTTAGTAACCAGCCATAACAATCCTCTAGTAAGTTACATTGGCATTTCACTTTCTATTACTGCTTTATTTTACTTTTTAACAGATCATCAGTTATTAGCCTATGATTTCTCTGTGAGGTGTTTTTGTGATACAGTGTCACCCAAAGTCAGAGAAAAAGCTGCAATGTTCACTGTTTTTGTTAAAGTTGTACATGTTAGGTCATATGTTTTTTATAATTTTAAAATGTACAGCAGAGCACTAATGTTATCCCTGAACTACTGAATTCTAATTTGTTCTAGAATGCCCTGTGTTACTGTCCTAAAATAACATTTCCTCTTTATGTACTTATTGGTGTCAAATTAAAACGTTAAAATTATACTTTTTAAATTAATTGGACTAAAAAGCATTGATGTAAACTTTAACATATAAGAATAGATTTTAGCAGGCATTAATTATATTGTTACTGAGAGTGTGTAAAATACTGTTCTATTTACATGATCTGCCAGATATTTTCTCCAAATTATGATTTCCAAATTCTGTGAATTTTTTGAGGTTCTGATTTTTTTTGGATAATTTCATAAAATTACAATTGTGCTGTTCTTTTAATACATGGGGCATACATAAATAAATTAACTCTTTGTGGAAGTTAATTTCTGAACATTCTTTTGGTCTTTTAGGTAGGAGGATTATTCTGTTTAGCATATCTGTAATTTTAATTTTATTTGTATAAGAAGGATAATAGTTTAACAATACATAATTTTTCATAGAATCACAGAATGACTAGAGTTGGAAGAGACCTTAAAGACTATCGAGTTCCAACCCCCTGCCATGGGCAGGGACACCTCCCACTAGACCAGGTTGCTCAAAGCCCCATCCAGCTTGGCCTTGAACACTTCCAGGGATGGGGCATCCACAGCTTCTCTGGGCAACCTGTTCCAGTGTCTCACCATCCTCACAGTAAAGAATTTCTTCCTAACATCTAAGCTAAATCTCCCCTCTTTCAGTTTAAAACTGTCACCCCTCGTTCTATCACTACAATCCATGATAAAGAGTCCTTCCCCTATCTCTCCTGTAGGCTCCCTTCAGATACTGGAAGGCCACTATAAGGTCTCCCTGGAGCCTTCTCTTCTCCAGGCTGAACAATATCAACTCTCTCAGACTGTCTTCATAGGAGAGTGCTCCAGCCCTCTGGTCATCTTCATATTTTATTTTTTTAATTAGTGTCAAGCTCTTTTTATCTAATTTTTTATTATGTTGAAAAGTCTTTGAGGGTACAAATTGTTAACTAGAGATGCAGCATATAGAGGTAGCACTGTCACTTGTCAAACTAAGATTAAAACTGAGATTAAGTAGAATGTAATCAGTATTTAGGTGTACTTTGACTAAACACACCAAAATTATTACAGTAAATCTTACATTGTAGTAACCACCAAGCAAAAAGCAAAATTAACATTTGTTTATTGTTGGAATATTGGTGAAGATTTGCTGTAAGAGTCCTACTGATGAAGTGGTAGGTGATTCAGCTGGCCAACAGCCAAACCAGTCTCAAGGATGGTTTTTTCCTTTTTTACCCAATTAACAAAAAATAAATGTTTTCTTCTATGTCAAAGGCAAATTGTCTTCCTTCTCCCAGTTGTCTTAGGTGAATAAACAAACCTCCAAATCAGATAGCCTTTAAATAGCACAATTCCTTTTTAACTGCTATGGTACAGCAATAATAAATAAATAAATTAAAAAGGACAGGAACTTCACAGTTCTGTACAGATTACTGAACTGAAAACAGTAAGAGTACTGCAGCGTGGTCTTTTATCTGGGTTTTGTTTATGTTATTTTAAAAGACAAAGGTTTCCCAAAAGTTCATATATTAGGACTGTAATAATTTAGTTGTACTGCCATTGGTGAAGATGGGAAGTAAGAACTTGTAGGTTATTTGTAGACATTTCTCGTAATGAAATGTTAATCTATTTCAGTGCCTTTTGAATTAGATTAATTTACCAGAAATTTGTCAAAGAGAAAACAACAAATCACTGGACAGTGACCTCATGGTGCTTCTGAGTGCCATGTGGATTTTATAAAATTCTCATATTAGTAACTAAGGACCAGTATCTAGACTTATGAAATCCCGTGTGCATAAGCCCAAGTTAGCTTGATACTAGGCTTGATAAAACCTGTGTTAGCAGAGTTCTCACCCAAACTTTCTCACCCTTCTAAACTGGTGGTATGCAAGCCATTTTCAGTGCAGGACCTTTCTTTTTGACATGCTGTTATATCCTAGAGTGTAGTTTCTCTCTTGGCTTATAACTTGTCTCAGATTGAAGAAACTTTATTTTAGAGTATCAAGGGTTCCAGTAGATGTCTAGCGTTCTGTGGATCATTTTTTTGGACTCTCAAATTCTTGATGGGTGTTTAGTGGGCCTTATATATTGATAGTCGTCAGATAGCAGGAAAAAAACAACAACCCCAAACAACAAACAAAGTAAGGGTTTGGGTTTTTTTAACCTATTTTACAATTTTATTGCACTGCCATCCACTGCTGATATATCTGCCTCAGATACAAATGAAACATTCCTTCAGACAGCTGAATGTTTCCTGCCTGCCAGCCTAGAAATCAAACTTTGCATGATATTACAGAAATTCATCATTTTTTTCCTTTGGCAAAATGACTTAGTGGTGAAATTGTTATAGTCAGCTGTACTTTCCTATTTTGATCATCTTGTCACTTTCTGATTCAGCTGATAAAAGGATGTGTATTTTGTCAAGGGAAATATATAGACACATCACTCTTGTTGACAGCAGAAGAGGGTCACAAAAATTTCATCAAGGGAAGCTTCTACATTACAGCCTCTGTCTTGCAAAAAATTTATGCCTCAGAATAAGATTATGTATAGGACTAATTTGATTGATGTCAAGGAGACTACTTAGATGGTGTCCCCCCTAAGCATGTGAGGTTTCTAATTGCCAAAGTATGTGCTTGTCTGATTATATGAATACATTACTGCTTAAAACAATACATATACAAACCTTTGGGCTCATGGTCTACATGTTACTTATGAAATTTATATGTAAGCATGTAGGTAAAAATGGTTTCATTTTCAGAATTGCTAAATGTTGACAACAGCAGTTAACTGGAGGCAGTGGTGCTCGGAAGTTAGCATAATATTCCTTAAAAGCCTGTATATACTCTTGAGTGCTGCACCTTCCAACTTATTTGAGAAATGTTAGCCATACATCTCAAACAATGTTTTGAAAAATGTCAGGCTTTGCTGTAATTTTAACTTTGATGCCTGGTTTCAGGGGAAAACTCTTCTTAATAAAAAGAAAGAAAAGCAGTTGGGATATTTCATTGCATTATCCTTACTGTCTCTTTTGCTTTTATAAGCATATTCTGTTTCGTATTTTCCATTGTTAGAGAGAAAGTTATTATCAAATTCAACATTGATTTATTCTGGTTTCATTTTTGGAATAAAACTGAGGTAAAGGCATGATGAAGGAGATTCATAGGGATTGAATTCTGAGAGCTGAAAAGCAAGATATTAACAGTTTTGGTGCTCATTGTTACTTTGGGGTCTATTTGTGCTGAATTGGTGTAATCCATCCAGTTCAGCATCTCAAAAACAGTAAGCAGGATAGAATCTGAAATGACAGGAAGACTTTAACTGCCCTCTTTTCTCTGGAGGTTATCCATCCTGTGGTTAGATACATGTTGGCAGAATAATGTGAGTAATTTCAGAGTGGTGCTGCTCTTGTTCTGACTTTGTGCATAAATCAAGAACTTTGCCTTTACAACAATTAATCTAGAACTTCTTAAAAGCAGTAAATTCACACAGAGTCTTAATCTCTCTTGCATTAAAAGCTCTTTACAGTGTTCTGGCAGTGTAAAAAGGACTTAAGGTGTTCATAAATTATTTTATACTTTTGCTTCATAGCAACCATTCTGTATTTAAAGAGAGTCTCTCTATGTAAAAAGACAGCATAGATGAGAAATTCTGTTATACATTTTAAAAAAATTAACCTGCTGAAAAAATCGTTAAGAGGTGAGCTTGGGATACCCTCAGATACTTTTGCATCATTAGGAAACTATGTTTCAGTGGGTAGAGAATAAATAGAGTTGTAAAAAAAAACCAACAAAAACAACCCCAAAATCGTTTTAGAGGAGAGGTAAGAAAGTAGAGATTTACAGATGTATGGGAAAATATACAATTAGAGATAGAAAACTAATACCATGAGACTGCTTTTGACAGTTCTCAGAATATTTTGAGTAGCATGTTCTTTGAGGAGCAAATCCTGTTGTGAAAAAGATCTATGTTGGTTTTGCAAGTATCTTCATATCATGAAAATAATACACAAAGTCTACTGTGGAATTTTTTTGTTCTACTGAATCAAAAATTGGTAACTCCTGAGAGACATCTCTGATGTAGTCAGAAATGAAGTATCTATTATAATAAAAGCATAAAATGGCAAATATAGTTAGTATTTTAAAATAATATTCTTCTGTATCACAGTGTTGCTTTGGCTTTCTCTGCAATTCGACTTCTCCAAGATGCAAAAATTTTTAGGATTGAAGAGACAAATTTTCAAGAAGAAAAGGATGAAAGGCAGTGTTCGGTATGTGTGCATATTTGTTTTAAACTATTGTTTCTTCATATATGAAGTCTTGTGTTAAGTGTTGAGTGGTTTTCAGAGCCCTAGAGCATAGCAGTCATCTGTATTATGAGGTTACCATTAACCTGGGGAGAAAATGATGTATGACATACTTCAGCTACCTGCTTGCCTATAACATATTCAATATGTCTATAATCATCATTTTAATTTGTATATGGTTAGGAATTACAGGTTTTATTTGTATACTCTCAAATGCCAGCATTGAAAATCTCCTTTTGTTTAAGAAAAACCCAAACAAACAGAAAGTGGAAAAAAAAGCTTTCAGCTGAAAATCTTGTATTATTCAGTTAGGGGTTTTTGATTGAAAACCTCCTTCAGAATATCCTCTTTCAAAGAGCCAAACCAACTGGTTCACATCATTGCTGTGTTCCAAATTTAGCAAGATTTCAGCTGACTTCTGTTGTCTAACACATAGTGATCCTGACCTATACGTACTTTGGAAAGGCAACGTACAAAACCCATTGGTTATTCCACACACGTTCACTCTCGAGTGCAGAGTAAGTCAAATTGACTCGCATAGACAGAGCAATTGAGCAGTGAGGCCAGATTTTGTAACATGCATAACGAGACTGGACTTTCTTGCATGCAGTGCAATTATTCTCTGTCTGTGTTGCTTATCAGGGTCTTCTGTCTTACTACACTTACTCCTACATTTTCTTAGGGCTGCCCTGTAGCTAGTAGCTGAGTTATGGCTAATTTTTTTTCCTCATTTGCATCAATGCAAGTCATTCATGATGATTTTTAGTATAAGTAAAACACAGGTGGTGCCATGTTTATTTACTTCTTGCTGAAACAAACTTTTAGAATATGGATTGGAAAATTTTAGTATTAGAAAGACTGCTTATAATATGTGAAAATGGCACAGGGACTTGAGCTGAGAATTCTCACAAACACTTCCAGTACTATATTGCGTTAATATTTGTTTCTAACCACCAGAAACACTAAAAGCTACAAATAAAAAACTAAAAATTTCTTTCTAATCACTAGTGAGGTACCAGAACTTGATATTGATCCTGCTCCACAATTAGACTTTTATGTGCCTTAGAGTTTTGTGTAATGTTCCTGTTTGAGAGGAATAAAGTCCGGACTGTTAGAATTCTCCATGATACATATAGTATATGGAGATATTTGTGAACTTTCCCATAAAAGCTGGTTTAATTTTCATTTGTTACATTTCTCTTTTTTTCTGTATATTAAAAGTTAATAATAAATGGACTCCTGATATTAAAAAACTTGTGTCTACCCTTCAAATAAACTTCTGGTTATAATTATGTTATTATTTCTAATGTATTTATTTGATTTATTTTAGACTGATTCTGCCCTGTTGCTTTGTTTGTACTAAAGTAGTTGACTTGGAAAGTAACATTTCTCTTGGTTTTGGAAATTATCAGGACTCTTACGTTAAAGATGTTCGACTGCCTCACAGTATAACAGCACAAGATCATATGAACGTACATCTGTGGCTAAAGTGTCGTACAATGTTAGTGACTGCACTAGTAACACAGATACATGGCGTTTGTGATATTAAAGGTATTAGCCTTTTTTGGTTTAGACTTTTGGAGTATAATGGACAAGTGAGCCTATTCAGACACAATACTTATTCATAAATAAAAAAATATAAACATTAATTCTGAGACTGTATTATCACTGAGCAATTATTTGTATTAAATTCATCCAATGTAATAAGGATAATTCTGAGTACAATCTCTCCCTAGAGAATGTAAACACAAAGCATTATAGTAATGTTCATTTAACGATCATTATCTTTTGATAAACCACTCATGTGTGAAAAAATTTCAAATGTTCTAATGTAATTAAGTAAGTATGCTTGTTTTCAAAAACACTGTTGCTATATATACTTTTAGAAGTCTCAGAAGTTTTTTGTCACTTTTTATATCTCAAATAAATGAAATGTTCCTATATATTTTCTAGAGATGTTCCAGATTCTTTATCTTTAAAACATTTAAGTGAGATACTACAAAATACATTTTTATACAGTTTTATTATAAATAAAATCTTTTTCATTCCTCAGTTCTATGAACATAGTATAAACTCTGATGCTCACTTAAGTATCAAAATCGCAGTCTAGATCTGTAGCCAAACTCCTATTTAATGTATTCTGGATAATTCCTGTGAAGACTGTTACTATTTTGGAATGGTAACTAAGATCAGATTTTTGAATATGTAGAATATGTTTTATGGGTGAGAATGACTATCTGATCTACAAAATCTAATTATTTATACTGGTGGCTTATATATAAATAATGTATTTGGATGAACTTAAACCAAGTGCAGTTTAAAAGCTAAGTGGTTTTTCTTTCTTTTGAAAGTGAATTTCGCACAGAATCGATGAAATGGTAAATGTGGAATATATAATATCAGATTTTCTTTACTTTTTAGTATGAAACTGCCTTCTTAACAATGGTAGAAGATGCTGTAAAGTCTTTTCAACTGTATTTTTACTGTTCATATATTCTCCTCTTTTAGAAAATAATGTGGCTGAACGCAGAAGTGTGATAGAAGAAGTAATACTAGAGGCAGAAGCCTTTGGTGATACAGAGACTCAGGCTGAAATGATGGTGCAAGCTGCTATTCTTGACCTGCAAGAAAAACGTCCCGTGGCAGGCATTAAACTTCTTCTGGAGGTTTGAGCACAAAGGAGAAACTGTTCACTTTTCTTTGATGCATTTTTCCTGTAGTCAGTACAGCTGATGCCAGTGTTAAATAAGCTTGAAATAGTGCCTCTAAAATAGATTTTTTTTTTTCACTTTGTGTGATTTGTCCTCATAAAAAGACAGCAAAAGTAGTAACTACTTTGGTTTATGTTATCTGTGTCCAAACAGAATGTCATCAGTTTACTCCAAGAGGATACATTTATTTCCCCTCCAGCTTCTTTTACTCTTGTGAAAAGTATGCTTCTGCTGGCAGACATACTAACACTCCGAACAGTAGAGGATACAGAACATTGCTCTTCTACAGTGGAACCATTAAACTTACTAGTTTTGGCACACGAGCTTACCATTAAAGCAGTGAGTATATGTTGGTGATTTACACAGTATTTGCAAATCCTTCCAGCAATCTTAACTGTCTATTCTGAAAGCTATTTTAACAATTTATTTAAAAGGGCTATTGCTATTAACTGATCCCTTTAATTTTCCCTAGATTAAATAGCGTGAAGAAGTAATTCATCTTACAAAATTTATTTATGCATACTTACCATGCATACTCATGTATGTAGTCTGCTATTTTCATACAATTTAAAAATATTGAATACTGGCAAAATGTACATCCATATGTGAAAATTGAAATAGGTAGTTTGAGAGAAAAGAGATGTGGAACACTCAGTTTTCCCATTTGAAATGAGGGATACGTTCATACTCAGCACCTCAGGGAGGATGTCATCTCATAAAATTCCTCACTCTTGAGCATCCAAGGATAAGAATTTAGCTTTGTATCTTAACTTAGAATGATTTGAACTGGAACATCTATATAAAGTAGCATATTGTTTATGATGTTTTAGATTGACAGATTGTTACAATCAGTATGAATAAATTATTTCCATGTAAAAATTTAAATAGGTAAAAATTAAGTAAATCTAAAGACATGAAATCTGTGAGAAGTATGTTTATTAATAAACCATTTATCTATTGATCCAAAAACAGTCTCTACCTGTTCTTGATACAGTTTATAAAGAAAAGCTTTTGGATCAAATTCTTTCCTCATATTTCCTAATACAGAAGTTTAATCCATTGAAATGTTGCCGCAAGTAATAAACAATCATATGAATCACTTCAAACTCAGACTTACAGTTATGAGACTTGCTAGCCTTCAAGAGACAACACTTTACAGCATGCTCCCATTTCCTTATTTCCATGCATGAAAAGTTTAACTAGTCCATACGTGTTATTGTCTTTTTCTTTTATGGCCTTTGTTGGATGTCAGATTTCTTTCTATAAATGTCAGCTTCTTTCTAGGGCTTGGGTTACTTGGGATATCTGTTTCTTAAAGACTGATTTGTGGGAGTTTGCTTTTAGAAACCAAAGTCTAACATTAATAAATTTGATCAAGGGTTCATTGAAATTGTTCTTTTGCTACCTAACTCCTCTGCAAAGAAGACAAGTAAAAACTGAAGTAAAGGACTTCAAGATTATCAAGCCCTTTTCTAGTGCTCTTTTACAAGACACATTCAAGTTCCAGGGTTTTGCGATACTTAACTTACTTTTTCAAACCACTATTTGATTTGCTGTCTCCGACTTGGTTTTACAAAGCATGCTCTTTTCATAGATTTTTGTTTCTGGAGAACCCATTGAACAGCAAATAGAAGACAGTACATTGACTTGCCTGGCCCTACCTACAAAAAATATCTACTTGCCACATATCAACTTGCTAGCCCAAGTCAAAATGAGAATCGGTAAGAAAAATGCAAGTCATTATTATTTTTAATTTCTCATTAATTTTCATACATATTTTATGCAACAGCAGATAAACTGATGCATCAGAAGTGAATGTAGTAAATCAATTGTTTTCATTATACAAAGAAAATATTTTGAAAGCCAACAGTAGATGCCTGTTTGGCTCCATGCAATGTGTACAAGCAATGTACAATTCTTACAGGAACTGTAATCAACAAAGACTTAGATATTAATGTTATAACTTGATGAAACTAATGGGAACTTCAAATTTTTTTTTAAAGTGGAAGTTAACAATGCTTTTCCAGCTTCTGTACAAGGCATTCATTTTGTGAAAACTTCTTGTATACATTCCATCTCTCTGGAAGTAGTTATATGGGAACTAACTAATGACATCACATCATATGGGATAATAGTGATAATTCTCTATGCCAATAAAATAAATAGTATCTTTTATTGTTGTCACCCTTTAATTTAACAACTTTTTTGATAACTTTTCTTTATATAGAAACTTGGAAATATGCTGAATAACAGAAGATGAACTTTAAGATCTGTCTGAGATTTGCTGCTGTATAGCAAACATAGGGAAAGGGATATTGTCTCCATGTTCCTTCTGTTAAACTATATTTGGTGTATATATGACTTATAATGGACTAGAAAATCTAGAAATCACTTTGGTTCTCATTGCAGAGCAGCCTGCGTGTTCTGGATTCTTTTTCAGTAAGCTATGCTCCAGGACCATATCAATGCACCCCAACCACTACTTTGCATTCAGCCCTTAGGACTAGAATAGAGGTAGTCCAAAGCAAACACCCTGAAATGCATCTGCTGTGGCCGTCAGGTCTTCAACACAAGCTGGTTTGCTCTAGAGATCCACTCGTACTGTACTTTACGGCTTGTCAGAGCAGGTGTGGCCAGACACTGACAGTAATGGCTGTGTTTGACCAGTTCCTGTTTCTGAGTCCACATTTTTTAGGAAGACCCTATGTATACAGATAGATACTGGGGAGTGCAGTATAAGAGGTATGCAATGCATCCATGAAGGCTTTAGATCTGGTTAGTACAAAAGGAATTTGGGAATTTGCAATGGCTCAGAGAGGTTTAGGTTTCTATAACTGCCAGGTGAAATAAAGATATGAAGTGGCTTACTGCTAGTCTTTCCAGATAGTTTGTGAAAGGGCTGATTTGTGTAGCCTGAGCTCCTTTTGGATGGCCTAGGTAAGCCTTAATGGCATCATAAAGTAGTGAAACAACATTATCCTTCTGTATTTATATCCATTAATCGCTCAGATTTTTGAGAACTGGATTGTAACAGTAAATATGTAACAGCATTTGTTCTATAGAAGTTGCTTTTTTTTTGCATTTTCTTTTTTTTTGCATTTTTGGTTTTCTAGTAAATAATTTACTAAGAACTGTCTTTTTTTTTACTTTTTCTTAGGACACACATTAGCTGAAAAAGTAGCTTCTACACCTGAAAGAGGAGATCCACTGCAATGGCTACTTGCTCTCAAACATTTAGAATCAGCCTTGAAGCTTTGCAGAGCATCTGCAACAAAAAAACTAGATATGGAAGCTGAAATTCTTTTTCATATAGGTAAATAGAACCCTGTTTGTACATCATGATTGCCTTCCTAGGCAATGTTATGCATGTGGCCTCTCTTAAACTGGAGACATTTTGCTGTAAAAAATAGAACAGATTTGTGTATTTCTCACCCTGTCTAGCTGCAGATCTCTGTCCTGTGTTTAGGTTCACACCAGCATAGTTCAGCATGTATTACACAACGAATAATTTCAAAACTGCAGTAGAACTTCTCCCACCTCTATGTTATCAGAGATCAAAGGGTGTACCCAATCACATTAAGGACACTGTAGAAAGCTAATTAGCTTCTTCTCTTTTTAGTCTGAACTAAAGAAGATGAGAGGCTGATAAAGTATTTCTAAATGATTTAACAAGGCTAGTGAATTACACAGTGTTTGCATGCATTTGGATTTTAGTGGCATTATGTTTTGTACCAGGAGGTGTTGACTTGTTAGGATCCCAGCAAGAAAAGCACTCAGACTCTGTAAAGTATCTCTTAAAATGCCATTTATTGGAGTTAACACTATAAACAAAAAAAAGGATAGTGAAAGTAATCTTATGTCCCTTCAGATGCCGAGAACCCCAAGCTGTTTAGTACTGAATGGGCTTCCAGTCAGGGTGCAGCACAACATGCAGATCCTGTCTGTGGAAAGGTTGCCTTTTTGGTCTGTTGAGCTGTTAGAGGATTTTCTTAAAAGAAAACAACTCTATTCATCATTTCCGCTGTCAAACAAAAAGCATATTCACATGAGACTTCTTGCTGCACTTTTACAGAAAGGGCAGGTGGTATAATCGCTGGTACTGAGAAGATGCTCCCAACAGGCTCTTCTGTTACAGCCAGCTGGCTATATTTATCCTGTGGCACAGCACAACACAGGCCTGAAGGCCATGCTGTACATGCAGCATAGCGCAGCACAAACAGGCCTGCATCTATGCATTAACTCCTCTAGGTACAATGGTCTTCTAGTAAGGATCACTACACATTAGGAGTCATTATGATTCCAAAGTTTGATTATTTTCGCTACTATGTGAAGTAATTTGCTATACAACCATTCTGCATTACATTTTAAACAAACTGGAAAAGGCTTATGAGGAGGAGAATAGATAATGCAGTATGTTGTTTAAAGTTCCTGGAGGTAAACAGGTTGGGTCTTACAGAAAAAAAATGTTAAAATCTTGAAAATCTGCCTTCTATATCTCTTTCTTAGGTAAGGTAGAACGCCAGCTAACTGAAGCAGGCAATAACCAGTCATCTCGAGCTGCTGAAACCCTGTTGGAAGCTATAAAACTCAGCCAGCAACATGACCAAAAATTTGAGTAAGAAACTAGCTATATAACTTTGAAATGAATTTTAAACACACATGAATATAGTTTTTTGACAGTTTTCTGTGATCTGGTGTGGAACTTCTATTATGAGGCACCTTTTATATTTTGGACAGTTTTCTTCTATTGCAGTATAGAACAGCTACTGTGTACTTAATCTCTTACTTAAAACAAATGCTGAGAACATTTGAAAGCATATTTTAGAGTATACAAAGTTACAGCTTTCTGTTCTATTTTCACATTTGTACCCTCTCTGTCAACACCAGGAACAGAGCTATCAATTAAACAGTTTTTTTTCTCATATTTCAGAAGATGAGCTGTGTTCTGCCCCCTTCCAGATAATAGAAATCCAGCTTGAAAAGGTTAGCAGCCAGAAACAGTCAGAACAGAGGCAGAAGGACCGTAGGAAATGTGTTTGTAACAGATATCAGGACAGTGACTTTGGCATTAGTTATCAGCATAGGAGATGCCTGAAGAGCTGAGCCAAGCCAGCCAATAAATTCTGTCAAGTAGCTCTGATACATTGGACTTCAGTTTTTTTTAGTTTCTTGACCAGTCTTAATGAATAATGTGCCATGTCTGGTTACAGAGAGTGTAAAGGCAGCAATTTACCTTGCTTGTTTGGGTATTCTGCTACTTAAGTTAATGAACCAGAACTCTGAACACAGAAGCAGTAGCATAGTAATAAACCTCTACAAGCAGTCAGCATGATGGAAGGTAGTACAAAAATGGACTGTGGTGATGTTTTGCAAGTGTAATTTGCTACACTTATTTAATTTGCCACCGTCTTTCTAAAAGAATGTACAGCAACATCAGTGGACCTTGGCTGTCTTATTTTAGAGAGCTAAACATCCCGATCACCCTTATACAAGCCCTCTGGTGCTATTGGATTATTTAATGAAAGTTATTTCTTGATGTCTCAAATCCTTTTTTGTTAGAAAGACTAGAAATGTTAACTAAATTGTCGCAAACTAGCTGTAGAACTTGCCATCTTCCCACTTAGTTTGCCCTATCTTGAACTGTACAGCACTCTTTGACTTTTGTGTTTTGCTTTACGCAAATCATACCAAAGCTGGAATTTAGTGTTCTATATAAACGGCCAACTCTGCAATGTGACTCTATCCAGAACTACCTGAGCAGAAGTTTGTTGCTATGCTTAGGAAAACTGATTCACAGGGGAGAGCTGGAGAGAGCTACAGAGCCAGGAGGAATATGCATTAAAAAAACCTGTTATAAACCTAGAGGGAATAGAGATGTTGGAGAAGTTCTCCACATAGAATGATTTTCAGCAGGTTGAGAGAAGTAATTCTGCCTCTCTACTCCACTCTGGTGAGACTCCACCTGGAGTACTCTGCACAGGAAAGACATGGAGCTGTTGGAGTGGGTCCAGAGGAAGGCTACAGAAGTGATCAGAGGGCTGGACCACCTCTCCTATCAGGAGAGGCTGAGAGTGTTGGGGTTGTTCAGCCTGGAGAAGAGAAGGCTCCAGGGAGACCTTATTGTGGCCTTTGAATACTTAAATGGGGCTTATAAGAAAGATGGGGACAGACTTCTTAGCAGGGCCTGTTGTGATAGGACAAGTGGTAATAGTTTTAAACCAAAAGAGGGTAGGTTTAGACTAGATATAAGAAACTTTTTACAATAAGTGTGGTGAAATGCTGGCACAGGTTTCACAGAGAGAAGTAGCAGATGCCCTGTCCCAGGAAACATTCAAGGTCAGGTTGGATGGGGCTCTGAGCAACCTCATCTATTTGAAGATGTCTCTGCTTATTGCAGGAAGGTTGGACTAGATGACCTTTTAAGGTCCTTTCCAACCCAAACCATTCTATGATTCTATGATTTTTGCCTGGTTTATAATACTAATGTAAAAATAACTGAAGGGAGAAGGAAGTTCAATAAAAGGAGAACAGGAATTAGTGAGCACAGTCTGTCTGAAGATGTAGCATATTTTGGTACAGAACTCAGAAGGTTTCTCAGCTGAGGCCAATAAAGAAATGAAAGACTGTTTGGGTCACTGTGGGTATTTTTGCTGTTTCTTGGAAGAGTTTGACTAAGGCCCATACCCAATTTCAGCCACCCATGTTTCAGGGAAACCAGGACAATGGATATATGCCTTAACTTTGGGAAGGAAGAGGAATCCATACAGATTCTGTGCAGAAAGATCACTTCTCTTACGGAATTACAGTTTTCTCACTAAATAGTTTCAATTTATTTATGGAATATTTGTTTCACATAATGCAATTTATTTTGACATACTCTTAAGCCAATGTGTTATTTATTAAGCATACCGTAGGGATGTTTTACACTCACTAACACATTAGAACAGGATCACAAGATCTTTCTAAAAGAAGGTACACTTTGAGTAGATGATGAGGGCTGGATGAATGATTCATTTGGTGAGGCTGTCTGTCTAGTTTTATGCAGGAGTCAGATTGTATCACTGTAATGCTTACTTTGATAGTAACATTGATTGATCTGTGTTTTGTTTCTTACAGGTTAATAAGAAGATCATACCTTGAAATAGCACTATTGTATTTGCATTTTGCCACAAATAATAAGGATGTGTCACAGCCAGATAAGATGTCGCCTTCCAAATCAAACGTATGTTTTCTATCTTTTGCGTAGTGTCCTCTTCAAAGCAGGAAATATATTTCTCTTAGAACATTGTGCACCTTGCTAGACTCTTACTTACAGTGACTTATAAATCATACTGATACTGAAAATCCTACGAAAAAAATCACACAAAGAAATCATATAGCAGTGGAATTTTATCTTGTTTGATGTTATTTCTCATGTTTGTTGCATAAAATGGTAACATTTAAAAATTTTTTTGGTATAAAATAGGAAGAAACAGAACAGACAGGGTTTTCATTTCTGATTATGTACTAATTAATTTTTACCTTGCAAAGGAAGCATAGCATTCAAACCTGGTTTTTAAGTTGTAATATTTATATTTTACCAGATTTCAATTTTTCAGTACAAATATGAGTGACAGCATGAGAAATATGAAAGGCTTTAACCCTGTTGAAGTAGCAGAAGCAGCCAATTAGTATGCTCTGGATAATGTTTTTCAATTTTAGCAATTAAGCCATGGATTTACAATCAATGCTGATTTTTCAACTCGCAAATAAAACAGTAATTCTGTAAATAGGAGGACTTTTTCTATATTTAAAATATATTTTACCATAAAACATTTAGAATCCTATTGTGAACTGGTGTATAATTTTAGACCTCTTTTGGAGAACTCTCTTCTCCTGAGGACGCCCTGAAATCAGAAGGCTACAAAGCACAAGCCTGGATTGCAGTAAGAGCAGCTACACAGGTTGGTGCAATATTCCGAAGAAGTAATTTTGGGGTTTTTTAAATTTCATTTTATGCTACTTACACAAGCAAACAAGACAATGCAAACAAGACAAGAATTAAGGTTTCCTGAAATTTCTGGCATGGGTCTTATTTGAGGAAATTAAAATGGACACGCTCCGAGTAGTGCATTTAATCTCTCCTGGACAGATCTGACTCTGTTTACTTCAACTTTGATTCAGTGCAAATAAAACAGCACACTGCCTGATACGTGTGCACATGTATTTGACATGTGGGTAGACATCAGTGGTATCCAGGTGAGGATATCTGATTTGAAATCACTTATGTAGTAATTAAGCTGTCAGTAGTAATGATTTATTTAAGTATAGTATGTACGATATGTCAGAAAGAAATAGAAGATTTTCCTGACTTCTAAAAATACAGTCGGTTGAGTAATTAATTTTTTGTCATCGTCTTGCTACTCTCAGATTTTAAAATCTATATAAATATTGTAGAGAACTGGTTCTGAATAAAATAAATATTATTTTTCAGGTTAGTGAAGCTGTGCTTGCTTCTCAGCTATTAATTGGAATGAAGAGTGTTAAAGAACACAGCATGGAGGATGCAGTGCAACAGAAAATCCCGGAATTTGCTTCCATGGATCTTCTTGCTTCGTACAGAGATTTCTTATCTGGTATTCCCTTATACCTAGTAATATTAGAACATTAAATAGTAATAAACTATATATGCCTTGTAATCTAGTAGTACATTTAATATCTAATTTTCATTTATGAAAAATTTTAAGTCAACTTTGGAAAGCAAAGGCAAAATCCTCATCCTGCATAGCAGTACAAAATATTGGCTAGATCTAGCGGGTCTTTAAATATTAGCCTGTGCGTGTGTTCAATAGGTTAAGAAAAATTGCATTGTTTGCATGCTGTGGCTCAGAAATTCAAAGTGCACGTATTGCCATAGTTTTAGAAAAACAGATGGACCTTTGTCACAGCACTTCCCCAGACTTCTAGAGTAGCTCTTAGCCACTCTATCAGTCAACATCGATTTAGAACAGATTTTTTCCTTACTTATATTAGCTTTTCCTTGGAGAGTTTCAGTTTTTCTTTTGATTTTGCAAAGACATGTTGGTGTTGAATAGCTTGTCTCTCCCTGCCCACCCCCCCAAAGAAAACCCCACCCCAACATCAAACCAAACCCCAAACCCAACAAACCCAAACTCTTGCAAAGTTATCTGCCTGGGTACTGTATTTTAAAAGTCAAAGTCAGTAGAATAAAAAAAAAAAAATCACTGTCTTTCCAGTCGAATGGACTATAATTTAGAGATGCTTCTGTTAGCTTGGCAAAACTTTGCCTTTGCCTGGTTAATTTCCAACTTTTGCATTTATTTTACAGCTAGTGGGGTTGATGAAATGGAAGTTTTTGGTTCAAAAAAAAATCAGCGAAACTAGGAATTCTGGGATAACAGTTGCCAGATGTTATATAAACACTAAGGCAAAAATATCTATATTTATTTTAAAATCGGGAACCATTAATTTAGTGCTAAAAATTTGGTTCAGTGGCTTAATTTCAATCATCCCAAGTGACTGACTGACAAAGATTGAATTGTTCTGCCTGATAGTTGCTGGCAGAGCTGAGCAATGTCTGCTTACTGTACAGTGTTTAAACATATGTGTTTTGATTGGTTTATGAAAACAAGTGTTGTATGCTAAGTCTCTCCATCAATCTGATTGTTTTGTACTAGCTCCATTGTATATAATTACACACCATTTTTTTTCTTTTAGCAAATGCAGCAGGTGTTTCTCCTGATAGTTCTGTTAGGCAATACAAAGAATAGAAAATATAGAAAAGAAATAGTAGGACAAAATATATAAAGGTAAATTGAAATGGAAACGATCAGCACAGCATGCTAAATATTTTCTGTAAAACCATTAGTTTTAAGTTTCATCTATAAACACCGTGGCCATTTTAACTAAATGCTGTTTTTACAATTGACAGTGAAATATCAGGAATAATGGAGACATTCAGTTTTTGTAGAAGCACACATAATTATTTTCTGAAAGTTTACTATTAGGAATCTCACTATAGCGTAATGTTTGTTCAATTTGGAACGAGAAACAGAGCAGAAGAATTGTGTATGCTTGTGAGAGGTCCATGTACTAATACAGTGAGCCAACATTGCATATAAGCAGTGATATACTGATAACTGTACTGATTTTTTTCCCTCTTCTTGCATAAGTATAACTTTTAGACAGCACAAAAAACATTTTTTTTGTAGTCCATAGTCAAGAATACTTGATAACATGCTTAATATCTACAAGGGACTGGATTAAAGTGAACAGTAAACATTTCAGAGTACCTAACTGTTCTGAGTTCAGGCCAGTAAGTATTGTTTCCATGTAGTAAATATCTGCTGTCGAACAATATCTAGAAATACTGGGTTTATATTTTAATTCAGAGAGAGAGCGAGAGAGCAGCTTACTCTCTACCTCTTTTAGCTTCTTGCAAGGGCCAGCCAGATTCCTGGCCATAATCTGAGAAATATTTTCTTTACTAGTTCACCTAATACTGATGCAGAATAAAAAGAATTTTCCTCTTACAAAAAAACATAACCAGGTTCACAAGTTACATTTTCAGTTACAGATTAGTGAATTCCAACAAAAGGCAGAAATAGCTTTGGAATTACAGCCATTCACTTAACACGTACTGTTGAACTGTTCTTGGATTTGCAGATGGGTACAATGTTGTCTCTGAAAGTCCCAAAGCATTTTCTACTGAAAACAAGGAAATCGTACAAGACAAGCAGAGCCAAAGTGAAGGAACAGAAAGTCTTACCACCAAGGCCAGACAGAAGAAAGATACAATAACATGGATTCACTTAATTCGCTACCACAATTATTTAAAAAGGCTTTATAACACAAGCCTTCTATTTGGTATGAATCTTTTTTTCCTTTTAGAAAGCTGCCATAGGTGAGATATTGTTCTTGGGAGCCAACAGTGTCAGATTCAAAGGCCATAATCTGAGATAGTCTCATTTTGAGTTCCTTTAAATTATATAAATGCAAAAAAATGTTCACTGAAATAAAGATTTATGTCAGTTTACAAGTGTTGTAAGTGAAGATATTACCTTTTTTTCATAATTATTCATAAGCCTTCATAATACTAGGAAAAACATACCTCAAAACTTAATTGCTATTACAATATCTGAAGCATTTTTTTTAAAATTCATAATCTATATTTTTAGTTCTAGATACGAGACTTAAGTGACATCAGAAATAAACCTGTTCAGTTTGGGGGCCTGTTTGTAAGAATTGAGCGTAGTGTAAATGGGAAGGCTGAGCATTATTGAATGTGTTTTGACTAAACCCCGAGATGTTATGTACATACTTGGTTTATTCCACTGTAAACAAAAGATGGTAATAGATAGGACCTTTCAAGCAGAGTGAGAATCCGTTAATTTCAGGGCCCTAATACTATAAATCCATATCTGATGGCCAGCTGCTGGATATAGAAGTGACAATCTGATAGGTGAGAACAGAACTAGATTGTACATCTAGGTGCTGCCTAGAGTGAAGCTTAGCAACTATGAAAATAATAATTTCAGAGGGGGTTGGGTTTTTTCCTTGCTGCACCAAATGAGAGAAAAGTCTTCTACCTCACCACAGAGCTGTAAGGACAGTAAGGTCTCTACAAGTAGGTGTCAAAATGTGCATGTATATCTCAGCTGTAGTTACCAATGAAGGAGTCTAAGAAGCGACTCAGCTGATCAGCCACTAGCTGTCTAAATTAGGGTCTTAAGAGCTCTTAGAGCTTCTTTTGACTGTAGTGAATAAATATGCATTTATTCTACTGGATGGGTGCTTAGACATGTAGCGAACATACTTATGCTTACACATCTAAATTTAAGTACCTAAACCTTGAAACTGCACCTCCCATTTTATGCTACTTTATAATGTCTAGACAGAGCTTGTTTCATTATCAGATATCCAGTGAAAAATCACAATATGAATAGCATAACTTATGATATTTAACGACAATCAGTATAATTGTTGGAAAGGCATTTATTTGATATTGAATCGATTTAAATATTTTACTATATTTTCAAAATTTAGTAGCTGCAGAAACTTTACTTTTTAATGGCAAATGATGATGTAATAAAAATCTCTTTTCAAAGCTGCGCCTAACTCAGGACCTGGATCATTTTCTGCAAGAGATGGACACCTTAATTCTGTTTTTGACACAGGGATTGTTCTACGTATAGCAGAAATGCATTCATTTCTTAAAAAGCATTTGTTTGAATATTCAGTGTGTTGTCTTGAGAATTGCCCAGAAGAGCTACATGATGTAGAATTGCAACTTGGTGATTCTGAATCTTCAAAGGTACTTATTTTCTTACTGATGTTTCAAAAATTTGTATTATACTTGCATTTTGCTAAGATTCTTGCTAGTTTCAATGGTGGTATTTCACAGAGTACGACAGAAGAATGTAATTCATTATGCAGAGAGTCAGTGCAAAACCAAAATCCTGTGCAAGCAGTGAAGAACTTAGTTAACAAACGCAAATATCCTTGAGTTATTTATTCCTGCAAAAATGATCTCTATCCCTTATACAGTGTATTTAGACCATAGAAGATTAAGCAGAATGATATTTAAGAAGATTTCATTATTAGTTAATTAAGTAGGCTGTGTTATTTGGTAGGACTGAGGGTTTTAATCTTGTAGATCTCCATGTTTCATACCAAAAATGTCCTGATGTTTGCTTTGTAATTTGTATGTACAAGCCTCTATATTGTTAATTTCGTCTGTAATAAAAACATGATTTTAAAAAAATATACAATTTTTATTTTATCAAAATTTGTTGAAGGCCTTGTGTGCCAATTTTTTTCACTGATTATCAGCTGGCTAGAAAATCAACCTTTTTAGATCTCTGGCTTGTGAACAGCCTATTTGAGCTTTGAAATGTAGGCAGCTCAGACTATATTACTCAGAGAAGTCTTGAATTGGAATTCTGGAGTCTACCTGACCATGGCATATGTATTGAATATTGAATGGTAAGAGTCTTTGAATATTCAATGTAAAAATAATTGTCTTCCAACTTTCTCCATCCCACTTCTCACATTAATAATTATCCTAATACTAAAAAATTTAAATGACAGGTTACTCTCCATGGTTTATTTTTTACCAATTATGTTCAGTATCAGATGGAGACAGGGAAGTCCTGAGGAGTGAGAACTTGTTATCTTATAAAAATGAATTAAAATACTTTTGTGAAAGTAATTCTTCTAGAGTTGGTGAACTTTCTGCAGTGTTGGACAGCATATCATTACTCATTTCCCAACAAAGAGCTGACTGTGCCACTGAATAAATTGTAAATATATGGTATGTGACATTTATAACAGCCATCGTATATCAAAAATTATTTTACTCTGTCTGCTCTTCTTTTGACATAATTAGTATTACACTGTCCTAGAATAATAAGCTTCAGAGCTCACTGTCATGTTCGTGACAGGTGCAAGCTGCATAATCATGTGTTAGCTTCACTGTTGTAGACAGCTAACAAGCATAAAGCTCTTATTTTTTTTTTAATTCTAAGCTTCATTGATTTTTATCACAACATTTTTTAGAAGCTTTAACTATTCAGAAGGCTGTATAAGTTATTTTAAAAATGTTATTGTAATTTGATACTGGGATTTTTAACAGTACAAATAGATATAATTTTTGAAAGAATGATTTTTTACAAGGTTGTTTCACTTACATGTGTCTTTGTAATTCTATTTTTGACTCAAAGTTTTTTTCAGCTCTGTGAACAAAGAATCCAAATTACATTAAGAAGGCTATAATTAAAATTGTGTGCCCAGTTACATTTTGGATGCTTGGTTTTTATTCCACTCCATGATAATATGTAGGACTGGAAACACTTAACTGAGACAGTATGTTATTTTCAGGCTTTTGAGAAAGTTGAATAGATAAATATTTATGTATGTAATTCAGCA
This sequence comes from Limosa lapponica baueri, assembly GCA_002844005.1. NCBI lineage: Eukaryota > Metazoa > Chordata > Aves > Charadriiformes > Scolopacidae > Limosa > Limosa lapponica. Next base: position 105,084 of record KZ505990.1, read on the forward strand.
ACCTACAGTTTGACAAGTGTAGTTGTAGTATCTTCCTCAAAAAGATTCAATATGATGTAAATAAAAAAAGATGCAGTTCACTGAAAAAGAAAACACACCACCCATTTTAGAAAGAAATATATACAGTAAAATGGACTTTTAAGAGCTATAGTTCAGGGGCACAGCATAAATTAGGTTGTTCCCACCTCCACATATGTGTTTTCTCATAATTTTGTTCACACTCCGTGCTAGTAGGATAATTATCCCTGCCTCAGTGTTTAGAATCTCTGTGGCATGGATTATCCCCAGTTGATTATTTCATGCCATACTGAAGGCATATCCATATGCTCGAATGCATGACTTCATCTTTATCTTCACTTCTACTATATCTTGATGAGGGATGGGAGCTGGCTTTATGAAGTAAGATTATATCATCATGAAAAATCCGTCTTCTGCTCACCTAGATTTACTGCCTTGTATCAGTCATGAGCTGTATTTTCTGAAAATAAAGTGGGTAAAATTCTGCAGTTTTTTCAGCAATGAACATGCAAAATTAAAAAAGAACTTTGCTGTTTTCAGTGTCCATATTTTGGAATTAATAATGGAGACACTAACAACCTTTTCAAGTAGCTTCAGCACTCCCCTAAAATGTCACTGTTTGGCCTCTTCTGTTCTTTGCGGATCTACATACCACTTCAAAAAGTAGAAACGGTATGGCATTGGTTCAGCCTTTAAATCAAATATTTTACAACTTTAAAAAAGGCTTTTATTCATGAATGAATGTTGGTTGACAGTATTCCTCCATTGCTTTGCTGGTAAATGATGGCCAGACAGTAACTATTTGATGAATAGCCTGCTAATGTTACATATACGTTTTAGCAAATATGACGCATGACAAATTCTCACAAATTAAGTGACTGAATTTTCAGTAGGTACCACCCTTTGTTAGTTGCACAGCTAATGAAAAAACAAATAGATAAACATAAGTAAAGCATTAGTCTAGCATTCATATTACTACTTTAATTATCAATATATATAGCAGACAAATTACTTTTTTCAGCACTAAATTTTGTATGGTCGGCATGTCAAATAATATCTTTTAGCAAAAACCATAATGCCATAAGGAAGATAAGTCAAAGGCAACAATCATTGTTACTGTAGGTGTCTCTAAGTCAGCCCAGAGGTCTTTTGCATTACCTTTAGAAGTGTCTCATCATGTGAACTTTGAAAAGCCTTAACTTGGTAAAATGGACACCTTTTAAAATTACCCATTTATCTAAATAAGCATATATTTGTGCAGGAGTGAAAGTCATTCTGATTCTAGTAGACACTAGATTATAGCAGATTCTGCATGTTACACTAGAAAAAATACAATTTAAAATTTTCTTTTGTGTTTCAGATGTCTCTTGAAATTGCTGGAACCACATCAAATATGTCACATGTGAGAACAGCTTCTCTAGTTTCTGTCATCACAGAAGCAGACAGTCAGAGTGAGAGCAGGGCAGCAAATGCTTCAGATAAGGAAATTAACATTCAGTGGTACATTCCTTCTCTGGCAAAGCCATCAAACGATACAGAGACTAAGGTATAACTATACCAAAGCAGTTCCTTAGCTACTGGAAAAATTAGGTCTCATTTCCAATGCATATTTGTGTTCTGCCTGATCAGCTTTTTATTGAATTATACATATGCTGATTGGCAAGCTGGACAGCAGGGGCTATCTATTTAGTCTGCCACAAACCTGCTATGTAGGACAAACAGAATGCCTGACAGTTTTTTGGTGGCCGGCCAAAGAAAGACTTTGTTGACCATATACAGCTTCCAGGCCATGTTGTGTTCATGCCTTTTGCTGGTCCTTGATGTCTTAGAATTAGCGAATTATAGAATAGTTTCGGTTGGAAGGTCATGTAGTCCCGTCCCCCTGCAATGAACAGGGACATCTTCAACTAGATCAGGTTGCTCAGAGCCCTGTCCAACCTGACCTTGAATGTATCCAACGATGGGGCAACCTGCTCCAGTGTTTCACCACCCTCATGGTAAAATTTGTTTCCTTAGATCTACTCTAAATCTTCCCTCTTTTACTTTAAAGCCATTACGCCTTGTCCTCTCATGACAGACCGTCCTAAATAGTCTGTTCCCATCGTTCTTATAAGCCCCCAGTACTACAAGTACTGAAAGGCTGCTATAAGCTCTCCCTGGAGCCTTCTCCTCTCCAGGCCAAACAATCCCAACTCTCTCAGCCTGTCCTCATAAGAGAGATGTTTCATCCCTCTGATCATTTCTGTGGCACTCCTCTGGACCCACTCCAACAAGTCCATGTCTTTCCTGTGCTGAGGGCTTTGGAGTTGGACACAGCACTCCAGGTGGCGTCTCACCAGAACAGAGCAGAGGGGCAAAATCACCTCCCTCAATCTGCTGGCCACACTTCTTTTGATGCAGCCCAGGATATGATAGGCCTTCTGGACTGCAAGCACATATTGGTCAGTTCATGTCCAGCTTTTCATCCACCAGTACCCCCAGGTCCTTCTCTGCAGGGCTGCTCTCAATCCTTTTGTCCCCCAGCCTGTATTGATACTGGGGGTTGCCCCAACCCAGGTGGCAGGACCTTGCACTTGACCTTGTTGAACCTCATGAGGTTCACATTGGCCCACTTCTTGACCTTCTTAACTCTGTTAAGTTTGGTTAGAGCTAACCAATACATTCAAACAATACTGTTTGGTGGGAGGCTGTCAGAAAAGCAAAGATATAAATATACAGGGAAAATGGGATTTTGTAAACCTCATTTCCCTAAGAAGTCAGACTAAACATGAAAGACGAGAGAGATTGGAGCACTGAAGGAAAGCAAGGGACTAGGACATGGAATTTGTCTTATTTCAAAACAAGGGAACAGCATGTAGGTAAAATTTCTGCTACTGCAATAGAAATCCATGATTTCCAAAACTGTTGGCATAGCAGATCAGTGTCAAAATTTCTACTAGATCCTTGTGATCTCTATTAGTAAGCTGATAGAAGCCCTGCGTAATTAGTGCAAATAAGGTACTTTTCAATATAGTTTTGCATGTTACTTTAGCATCACCTTACAGATCATTAGAGATCCAGAGACAACTCTTGAAAACAACTAATATATGAGTGCCATATTCTTGACATTCTTCATATAGTCAAAATATTCAGCTACCACTAGGAAGCATATTTTCAATAAGAATAGCAAATCAATTCAGTGAAAGATGAGAGCATTCTATTTCACTTTCTTGTTCTCATATATTGATACAGCTTTATTAGATTGGCGAGTTATGGGCACTTCATGGATTTAAACCTAGTATGATGACAGCCATGCACAAGTCTGTTAAACAAATGTAACTAATTACATAGGGCCTTTGGAAATTCAGTAAAATCTCTCTGTTCCGCCTACCTGAAGTTGGAGCTTTGGACATGAGCCTAAGTGGGATTGATTGACCAAGACCAGGACAAGACAAGGATTTTGGTGGTGGTTGCATAGGGTATAACTAATTTTCAAACTCGTGTAAATTATATCCATAATTAAATTGTTTTAACAATTGTAAAAACTGAGGACAGTACAAATCCATATGTAGCAACATTCCTCCCTTTTTTGAAAGTCAGTTATCTAAATTTTCATCAGTAGACTGTATTTGATAGCTATTATAATCTAGTATTGCTGAAATAGGTCTACTATACCATACTACATTATAGTAGTATATATATGTACTATATATACCTATTCCATCTCTTTTACAGGTTTTGCTGCTTTACGCTTATAATACAGAGTCTGTCAAGATTAACAACGTCAAGATTTTCAGTTCAATGTCTGTGTTTTCAGGCTACTTGTGGATTCCATTGGCTAGGTAAATAATCACTGACTTTATCTTGTTATTTCATGCTATATTAGAGATCAGTCAACCATTTAGGATGAGAGAAAATAAAGTACAAAATATTGAAGAGCTGTAAGTCTTTAAAAGCATACATTTTTGCTTTTCAGAGATTTTTCACTATAAAAACTGTAAGATGTTGTACACAGCATTAAACCCATTCAAACATATCCCTTTTCAGTACATTAGCATTTAGTTTTGGTTCTTAAAGTACTGAATAACACATGATAATTATATTACACTGTCATAGCAATGTAAGAAAAAACTAGCAAATATAAGAGGCAGTCTCAGCATTTATTTCCATTTTGCCACTGGATCAGCTACTTTCTCCATCCCATATTACAACTCTGAGCATGGAAGAATTTTTCTCAATTGTAGCCCCAGACTCAGCCCTTCATTTTACATCCTATGGTGTTTTTCATTACTTCTTCCCTGCCACTTATCCAGCTCCAGAATTTTTGGAATTGCTGAGCAGGTGGAGGGGAAGCAATAACAGACCAAGAAGAAATGCTTCCACGTAGGTTGTCAGCCCACTTTGTGCTGGTTGGATGAGAAAATCTTTTATTAGAGAGGTGTACTTAAAATACTTCTTCATATCATTTTTAAGGCAAAAAAATAATGCATTTCATAATTCCACTTTCTTTGATGGAAAACTTCTTTTTGTAAAATTATATCTTGAAATGAAAGAAAATTTAGAACCTAATCAATATGTAATAAAAGCTAGGACAGTTTAAATATAGCCTTAAAACAACAAATACTGTTCTTTTGTAACAGCAATAATGAGAAATGTTTTTTACTTTCAGAATTATTTCTTTACGGGAGAAATTATCTAAACTGAAGCAGCAAGTAGAAATGTTGATGCAAAGTTCTAAAAGCTTGTCTTCAGCTTCAGAATCTACAAGTTTTCTTGAAGAAAGTGAAATGTTGAAAATAATTCCTTCAAAAAAATCCCAAATGAATGTTGCAAAGATACATCTTGATGAAAAAACAGAAGTAAGTAAGAACAGTTCTGCTCTTAAATATGTCTGACAGTCATTTATTTAAGATGTCTTTTTGGGAAATAAATGACAGGTAACTTGGAAGGCAGACATAAAAGATCACCCCTTTCAAGAAATGTTGAAATATTTTCACTTTTCATTAATTTTTAACTTTTTCTTTTCTTTGTTATTGCTTGTCACTTTACAAAAAATATCAGGCATCTTCAACCTTCCACTTGAAAATAAAGCCTACATCTTCAGGTACATAGATTTGAACATTGATGCCTAATTTATAGTAATCTACAACTGGAATTGCTTGGCATAGTGTTAAATTAGCATGGTGATCAACCTAAAAGTGCTTTTTAAAAATCAGTTACATATCTTCAATACAAAATGGGCAGTGATGGTTTCTGAAATAAGAACCTTCTAATAACATTATTGAAAGAAGACTAAAACTGGCAGTGAATTTATTTTCATTTTCTCTACGCCACTTTCCTCTTTTCTTTTTATTAGCAAGGCTGAATATGGTCTGCAACCAAATAACTCCCCCCACATACATGCACAAAAGAGGTAATTTCAGAATTTTCCATGTGCTCTGCTTGAGATAATGTCATTGGAATAGAATGTTGCCACAGCATAACTGCTGCTTGATAAATGCCAAGGCAAAGTAGATGTTTATATTCAAAGTGGGAGACATTTATCATGTGACAGGATTCTCTTTATATCTATTATATGAAATGATTAATGATGTAGGGGCTGTCATTTTGTCTGATGGATGCTGTGAAACAGTGACAGTTGTGCACTGTGCCATTATTACCAGGCTGTATTTTGACCAGCTTGGAGAACAGATGACGTTTTGGCCAATCACAGTGTTTTCAGGAGGGTAGACAGAGCTGTCCGTTAGCGCGTGTTTCTGATTACCTGAAGGGTTTTGCTCAAACTTTCATTAATATATGTCAGTAATTGGAAAAACAATGTTTAGAATACTAATAAGATTAACATGCCATGTATAAATATCATCTTGTCAGAGTGTTTGTTTAGAATGTCTTCAGTAAACACGTAGCAAAAGTATGCTTGCTCAATGGATTTAATACCTGAGCCAGGGGCAATTTTGCCTCAGTAGAAACTGCAAGGTTTGGACACTTGTGTTTGTACAGCAAACACAACTATTTGTGTTGCAGAAAATTTATATTTATCAGCTAAGGTTTATTTTGCTGTGAATTCAGCTAGAATAACCTAAAACTTGATTGTTCTGAAAAATTTTGTAAAGCCAAGCCATCTGTTAGCTTATCAGAGGAGACTGATAGTACAGAATTAGTTTTTTCTTGTTTTATACCATTAGGAAATGGCGAAAAGGTGTTTATCTGAAGTCAAAGCACTGCTGTCTGTTGTTCCAGCCCTGTCCTTGCCATTAACTGAGGTATGCTATTCTCATTAATAGTAAAAGTATGTTTTATACAATGAAACAATTGTTCAGTTAAACTGAAACATGGATTATACCGCTAAGTATCTTCCCATTTTTTTCTCATACATTTGTTGGGCTTTCCGTTTGGGCTCTATTTTTTCATCTTTACAAATAAAATACCAGTGTACATGATTACGAACTGTGAATATCTTCACTGTTCATTAGAGTCACCTTTTTATACATAGAAAAATGTATTAAAAATGAATCTCACTCACAATGGATTCATCTGGTTTATCCACCATTCTCTAGTCATTGTTTACACAGACTCCAGTGAATTTGCATGATGCAATTGCCAAATGCAATTTCCTTCCATCCCTGTATTTTTTTTGCAGTTATTCAGGCTTTCCTTCTATTTTCTTTAGCTTTCTCTGCCTTGCCCATGACATGCCCTTACAGATAGCGTGCCATTCTTTTGTCCATGCTGTTGTATTCATCTCATTACCCAGTTGTAGTCAGTATCCCAGAGGAGACCATGGGAACTGGCCATAGCAGGCAGCGGTACTGTTCAGCTTTCTCAGCCACTCTAGGGGGATCAGGAGAGTACCACAGCTGCCAGGGCTCAAGGAACTCCAAGGAAGATTTTGGAATCCACCGTAACATATCAAGCCTGCTACTAATTCTCAGATATCTTGCCTGTAATTGGTCACAATGGGACTATAATGGATACGGCATCCACTGTACTCTTCTTTTCCAGTCAGGTAGCTCTTCCTACCAGAAGAGAATCACAAGACTTATCAGAACAGTTTGGCTAGGGGCCCGTTATAGGAGAGAATCTGTAATGCTGTTCAGTGCAACCTGCAGTCTGGTACCTAGGAGTGCATACTTCCCGTTTATACATCTTGCACCATTGTTGCCACCCCGTGTTATCCATCTTGAAGGTCTCTCCCAAATGACTCCCAAACCTTCACATCACTCAATCTGGCTTTAGCAATGCACCAAAATACATAGACATTCATTTTGCAAAGCTATACTTTGCACAGTCCCACTGAAATATGGCAGTGGGGTTTGACAGATACCTAGGGAAAGGTACAGCTGAACTTCCTCAGAATCACATGGGCCTCCTGGACCTGTTTTAAATTCTCATGAATCCCTCCTCACTTTGCCTACTTCTTTCTTTGGGGCTATGATGAAAGCGAGGGAGCAGATTTGGTGGCATCTTTCCAGTCAAACTATGATGTTAACTGCTGTTTTATTCTGGCTAAATGCCACAACAAGCTAAAATGTTTGAACAGGTGGAACAATGGGCTTATCGCAAAGTTTCAGATAGAGACTTCAAACGAAGATCCTATTAGATATGGCAGATTTGGTTGAGTAAGTGAAGCCTCAGCCTTCAAGATGCTGAGTATCTTCGTTCCTCTCTGAAGCCCACAGAACTTGTAGAGTGTTCAGCACTTCATTACGTATAGCTTATTTCTAAGTAGTATTTCTAAACTTTCAAATAAGCTGTATGTGTGCATTGCCCAGTCTTCTTGGCTAAAAGTGGAAAGCTCAGAGTGGGATCATCACATACCATAGGGTAGTGCATTCAGTGCATGCAGGAGAAGGCAGCAGATACATTGCTTATAGGTAGTTTTACATAATTTTTCCCCATCATGCACTTCTTTGTTGCTTGTCTTCTTGTGAATTAATTGGACAAATTCAGTTCTAATTTGTGGTATTTGTTTCTCATTCTCCGAGCTGTCAGACTTTAACTCCTATCATGTTTCCAACTTCTCTTCTTTGATCCTCGTTTTTTCTGTTCATGTGTCTTATGGTGCTTTTGATTCAGCACTGAATTATATTTCTAAGTAGGAAAAGTGCATTTTTATTGAATTATTCATGTAAAATTATTTCACTGTTCATGTTTTAAGAATAAAAATTGATCAGCTGGCTTGGTTTTAAAGCTATTTAATGAATAGCTATGTTCTTGAGGGAGATAACAAAGTATAGTCTTTGGGAGTTCCATTCTTAAAAGTAAATTTACAAATAAAATAATTGCATTAAAAGTTAACCTCCCTGTTAGCCTGTTCCAAGCTTCTCTAGCTTTAGTTAGTTTTTCTTGGTGTCTAAGTCAGCTAAATAGTTCTCCATGTCCAATGGACATACAAACCGGTTTATCATTGCTATCTATTTCACCTTTTACAGTTAACTCAATTCTTTCAAATTCTGATTGTAGGAAAAGCCTTCCAAATTACTAGTAATTCTTGCTGCTCTTGCCTGCTATCTTCATTTTACCTACAGACAATCAGGAGGAAGGCTGTTCATGGAAATTTCCTTCCCTTAATCCTGTTCTAGTAGTTTCCTGCAAGACATGTCATTAACCATAGTTTTATATTGAGGCAATGAGTATTTCTAACTTATTCACTGGTTGTGGGTTGGAAATCTGGCTTTAATATGGAGCTATTTGTATATATGTATTTTTTCGTACTGATAAGCTTAACGCGGGGTTTTTTTTCCTGTTGGTGTTTTTTTTTTTTTCAGATCCCATTTGATGTTACTTTGCAATCAATAGCAAGTTTGGAAGATATGTTTGATCCTGCCAATGGATGTATAATAACTGAAGAAAGTCTTTTCAATTGGATCATTTCTCTGTTTCACTAAATTCTATTTTTGCAATAACTTAATCAGTTGCTGAGTGCTATAGATTTGGATTTAAGTTCTGGTGCTAATGAAACAACCTCATTAATCACATCAGGATTTGGCTCCTAATGTGTTTTGTAATTTTGATTATTTTAGCTTATTTCTTATTATTTAAAAATTAATAGTTTTTAAAATTACAATACATTTTTAGAAATTAAAAGTATTAGAAGTAGTTTCTTAAGAGGATTAAAAATTTGATTTATTCAGTCATCTATAATTAAGTGATTTTGTCGGGGGTTTTCTAGCTTTTCAATAATTTCTTATTGTTTAGAAAAGCTGAACAGGCTTGTAGCCTTCTAGCATCCACTAACAGATTCTGCTTTTTCCCTGAAGTTTTATTCTCAGCAGCAAGTTTTTAATTGCTTTCACAAGTTTTATTTTTGAGGTTGAGAATTATTTTTTTTTGGCCTAAAGTCATCACTGAGTTTGTTCTTTGACACTTCTATTTGGAAACTAGCATTTCAGACTTTTCTTTCTTTTGTTGAAGAACAACCCATCACAGGTTGTTGAGGGTAAAAATGATCATTCAGATGTCTCCATAATTTCAAAGCATTTGTCTGAAAAAAAGACAATTTGAAAAATAAAATGAACAGCATATAGAACATATATAGAATATATAGACCAATTTTGGACATCATTCTAAAAGGCTAACAAAACCTCTGCTTAGGTTGTCAATATTGTAAATATTATTTTAGAGCACTGAAGAAACCCTAAGGAGTCCTAACAGTAGGCACCTGAGGAAATATGTGTGTCAGTGTTAGAGATGGGAAATTTGACAGGAAAAAGTGAGTTAGTTGAACAAGGCCACACAGGAGAGGGCAGAAAGATTCAGGACAGATTCAGGACTGAGAGCTCATGGCCCTTTGATTTTGCTCACACCATAAGGCTAGGCACTTCTTCACTAGTTACAATAATTTGTTTGCGAAAACCAGAAAAAGCCCCAGGATTTTTGGGCAGGAGCCCTGTGAGACTTGTCCTGTCACTAGCTGTGCTTCTGTGCAGCTGTGAAAATTCAGGACTCATAGTTACCATTCCTGGGTTCAGTTTCTGTGAAAATTAAATTATTGGGTTGAAACGCCAGGCCCTTTCCCTTCAGTCAGGCTCTCACTGTGCTCTAGCCCAGTGACAGAACAATAAAATATTTTGAGCTCTTTAGAAATTGCAGATTTACTTTGGTTTGTGCTTTTCAGAGAAATGTTACCTGGTTTATCAGTGAAGTTTCTTCTACAGAGGCAGAGAGAGGTAATAGATTCAACGTAATGAGTATCTTAAGTGTGATCAGTAACAGGAAGAAACGGGGTTAGGTTTTCTGCTATTTTTCTTTATCCCTGTATAGGAAAGGAGACTGGTTGTATTTGTGTTATGTGTAGCTTTTAAAAAGTTGTGCTGTTTTTTATTTTATGTAGCCTTTTCTGGAATGCTATAGGTTGTAGGAAAATTAGAGGGATTATGATACAATGATAAAAAGAAAGTAAAAACTGAGTAATTGATAGGGAAGGTATTTCTGCAAGACAGTTTTAAAACTGAGTTAGAATGGTTATTTAACTCAACTGCCTAACAGCCAGTTTGGAGGAGATATTCCTTAGCATTATTCTTTCAATTAAAAGAATTTATTGTTCTGCAGTTCTTCAAAAAGCAGGAGATAAAAATTGACATTACTCATTTGTCTTTTACACAGAACAAGTAGAAAATTGCAGCTTTTTTTTTGGAAAAGCTATTCAGTCTTTCCCTATGCTTTGTGAAAAGTAAAAAACCTTTCTTTTTCTTTTTGGGGTCACCTTGAGGATTATCATAGGACTTTTGTGTAGCTTAATTAATATTTGTAAAACACTCTATAGCATCAGGTGAAAATGGAAGTAAAGTTCTATTACAGGTGAGGTGTTTCTTCAGTGCTGCCACTCTGGACCTTGTCATAATTCCTACTTAAAAGAGAAATATCAAATAAAAAGCTTTACATATGAATTTAGAATACATTACAGTTTCTAAGGTATTTTTGGTGCAACAAAAATATTATTCTACCACATCCTTTAACACAGCACTGTAAAATAATAATGTTGAAGTGTTGACCTCATTGTATCCATAGCAGCAGATTTTACTCTTATAAACAGAGCATTAAGTATTCAATGCAGGCTTCAGAAGAAAACATGGGAGAAAACATTTTTCTTTTAGCGTATCATTAAATTCTTTATTTAAAATCTGCTTGTAAAGAAGAAATCTCATATCTAAACATCTCCAGTAATTGCACAGAAAAAAAGGATAAAGCTAATTGCAAAGTAAATTGCTTCTTGTTTTATGTATTATAGTAGTTTGGGTGGGTTTTTCCTTACCACTGAATGCAGGGTAAAGCTTTCAATATGCGAGACTAGAATAAATTTGTGTCAGCACCGTGCTCAATTGAGTTTCTGTAGAATATTTGTCTGTGTCACTGTCTCCAACATTAAAAAAGAAGAGGGGAAGGGCCCCTTCTTTGATTTCACACTCTCAAGTGTAAGGGAAGGCCCTCTGGCTATGTGAAGGTTTGTTCTGTGATCTGCCCCTGCAACGCCACTGAAGGGCTACTTACCACCTGGACAGCTTTGAACCACCGGACATGTTCACCAATTCTTTTTAAATTTTAATGGAAACATTTCTCCATTCCGAATCTCTGATAAGTTCTGGGATGGGGCAAGGGGAGACAGAGAGAGAGCTCACTGTGGGAACAAATGGAAAGGATTCTGAAATGAATGACATTTTCTCTTCAGTGCATCCCGTGGATGAGGGAGAAGAAGGATCCTACGGGGAACTAAAGAATAGTAAAAATTGGTGGGGTTTTTTTGTCTGTTTGTTTGTTTCTTTTAAACTCCTTTGGCATTGTCTGTTCTCTGAACTGAATGAAGTAAGCGGCCTGAGAACCAAACCAGCTTCTGGTCCTGTAATTAATAACTACATCATCAAGGATGTGCTAGGGCTCAAATTGAACAGGGTACTTAACATTGACAGGTCTCAATGGGTTTTAGAATACTTTGTTTTTCAAATTTGTTTCCATATAGTTTCAAGTTATATTGCTGCCTTGATAGAGAGTTGTATATTCAAGGCATCCGCAGGATTTATCTCATGCCTACAAATATATAGCAACCTGAAATTATTTCTGGTTAAATTAACTTTATGATGTGGAAATTAGTAATTTCACACAGATTTATTCACTCGTATGTGACTGGTTTTTGAATTCTGCTACAGCTCCAACTCACTCTCATTTTTTGTTTGGACTAAGTATTTATCCATTTTTTGGATGACATCAATCTAACAAAATAATCCTAGTAATTAGCCTCACTGTGCCTCAGTTTCTTTATCTGAAGATAACAGTAATCCCCTCATCAGTGGGAGATTTGATGTTTTTTGCATCAACATTTGGAAAATATTTTCAGATCCTTGAATGAAAGAGGCAGGGAATTTAAGTTATTATTCAATTGAGACACAATGTAAAAGGGATAGTCATTTGTTTCCAAATCCATTTTCAGTGAAATCCAAGAAGAAAGATTTTTAAAAAGAGTAATGATGGAACTAGAATTAATTGTTGGAATTACAGGCTAATATGCTGAACTAATTAAGCCAGCAAAGAGTTCCATTTATGTTTGCCAAAGATTTTCTTTGAGTTAAAGATACTGAGTACATCATCAAATGAGAGAAGTGAAAATATGAAGCATAGGTTAATCTTTAAAATAGAGCGGGTGAAAAGGTCCAGAGGCAAGTGCTGAAGTCAAATATTTACCACTTCAATTTAATTTTCCACTTTGAAACCCCAGAGATAATTAGAATTATTCTCATTTGTCTCCCATGTCAGAATGACTTAGGATTCTACTTAATGTGCAAAGAAAAAAAAAAGTACGTGTTGAAGCAAATTACACCAACAATCTCAGTGTCACACAGTGGAAAACCAGAATATGTGACATAAGAAATCATCACACGGGGATGGATCCGGCTCTGTGGTCTGTCCGGGCTGTTCTCAGGACAGCGGTGTGGAAAGTGAAGCTCTGTAAAGAGTTCCTGCACCTTCAGGGCTGGTTTGGCTCCTGGCCAGACATCCAGAAGAATGTGCTGTCCTGCCCGGGCTGCATTTCTCTACACTACATCATTATATATATATCAGTTGTGATTTTTTCTCAGTGGTAGGAAACTGATCGGACATTTTAACCTGTTTTAAAATCTGAATGTGCGTGCAGCAAAAAGCTTGATGGAAGGAGAGCATCCTGCACTTTGAAGATTGAAGTTCCTCATTTCCTGGTGGAGGGCTGTACGAAATCTGTGGTCATGTGCTGCATATTTGGCTGAGATTCCCAGAGATTTCCCAGTTCTCCTCATCTGGAAAGCTCTGTGAAGAGGATTCCCCTTCCACCTGTAAGGCACACTCCAAACCAGATGCATCTATCTCAGATGTCAGGGAACCTTCTCAGGGAGTCTCTTTTACAGCCTGGCAAAACTGTTTGGAGAGCCGGGCCCTGCGCAGGTGGCCTTTTCAAGAGCAGTACTGCTCTGCCCTGAGAACTAGGCTTCTTGCCACCATCCTTTCCCCAAAGATGATACATCAAGATGTCCCAGTGGTTTCTTATAAACACCAAGAAGAAACACAGCACGGTCACTGGCATAAAAAAGTGCCAATGAAGGTCCTAGCAGCAGGAAAAAACTGACTTAATTGAGGGGGTGTCACAGAGCAAAATTGCTGGTCTTATTTACTTAATAAACAACAAAAAAAATCTAATTCCTGAACTTCAAGGCTTCAGGGCTTGGAAGGCAGGTACTCACTTACCTGTCTGTATACAGTTATGCTCAACAGTGAGGAGATACAGAAGAAAAAGCCAGAGGATATTGTTACGGGAAAGAAAAAGCTTCTGGTTCTATGTATGGGAGATTTGCAGAACAGAATAACGAGCATTGGCCTTAGAAGTGAAACATGGCTGGTTTAAAAGCAAATTAGGATGATAAAGAGGAGTGGGGATAGAAGACTTGTAGGAATGCTGTAGGTCCCCCAGCACTCAGATAGCCAAGAAGACAGATGATATGACTAATGATGGGTTAATCAGGATGAATAGATGCAATAAAGACATGATCCTCATTGCTGTAGGGAAGTAATAACGGCATTTTGTGTAACAGTGACATGAGTTTCTTTCCTGATTCTGAGTTCACTTATACGGACTAGAACTGAAATGAACTTGGAAAATCAAAACTCCATTGGGCAAAGGAAAGCGAACAGGGCATTTCAGATCTACCAATTCTGAGGGCCATACAGAAGGTAAAGACTCATTTGAAACCAGATTGCTACAGGAACACTTAGTTCTGCTACAGTTTTATTGCCTAATATTCCTTTAAAGACCATCTTTTACTATGTAATTTTCTACTTAGGTTTAGAGAGCAGAGACAGTGAAAACACAAATTACTTTTGAGGAAAAGCTAGCTTTTGTTATACCAGATGAAAAATCAAATCAAATCCCTCCTTCTACAAAACTTAGCATGACGAGAATAACAGCTGTAACCTAAGTCAGGACACAGACCCAACAATTCTCTGTTACTTGATCAGCTACTGGAAGTAAATGTAAAGGTGTGTAGGTGTGTACATACAGGTATGTTGTGAACATAATTAAAAATGGTCTTCAGTTGGCAGGTTCAGGAACTTCTCATGATGTATTTACTACCATCATTTGTGAAGATCTGTCACCGAGCTGTCCCAGTGAAGGGCAAGGACGGGGCCGGCTGCTCTGGATGCGCTTTACACAGCCCTTCCTCCAAGTTTGCAGTTTACAAGGCGGCAGATACCGGGCCCGGTGTCATCGAAGCGAACCTATGGCGGGGAGCGGGATCTTACTGCTCAGCAGGCGGCTGGCTCCAGCTTCATTCGAAGAGCAGCCACCACGGAGCGGCTCCGCCACCACGGGGCGGCTCCGCCACCACGGACGGCGCCCGCCCCCCCACAGGCC
>KZ505990.1:120378-152893 GCA_002844005.1 Limosa lapponica baueri
GGGCAACGGCGGCGGGGGAGATGGGCGCTGCGGAGAGGGCGCGGAACGCGGTGGCGGCCCGCGGCGGGGCCCCGCCTTGGCGGGAGCGGGGCCGGGGCTGGGTGGTGGCGGCGCCCTGAGGCGCGGAGCGGCTTGTCCTGCGGCCTCCGGGGGCTGAAGGTGCGGAGCGGGGAGGGGAGCCCCGTGCGAGGGAGCGGGGAGCAGCTCGGCGGGCTGATGCCTTGGGCAACCGCCGAGCGAAGGCGCGTGTGGACCTTGCGCTTCCTGAGCGGTTTTGTCAGTGTTACGCGCCTCTTTCAAACGCCCTCGGCAGTGAGAATTAGTGGCCTAAAGCGATGTATGAACGTCCCGGAAACTTTTGGCTACAGGGTGGTTATGCTTTCGGGAGAAGGAAAGGCGTACCTTTCGAGCCCTTGTTTGTTGCTAGTTTAAAATTATACAGAATAAAAAGCTGAGAAGAAACTTTACAAACCTGGGATCGGTTATCCTGGCCCTCACTCTTAAAACAAATATTCGTACGTTATTGTTGGTGGTCGTTTTGTTTTTTAGTGTTGTGTAAGCTGCGTTGAAAAGTCACTCATCGTCCCTCCTATTCTACTGTTACAGTTTTAGTTTAAAGGATTTTCGATGTCTCCTGTAGGGTGGTGAGATGAACGCTGAAGTGAGTCCTTAAGGTCCAAACTTGCAGCCTTTCCCTGCAACAGTCGGTTTGATTCTAGCTTGTATATCTCCATCTACTGGTGGGAAATGAGTCCTTGAAATACTCAGGGACTTCGGGTTAGGCAGCTGTAGACTCTATGGAGATATAAGCATCACTTTAGTCTCTTGATACTCTAGAGGGGGTGGCTTTTCCTTTGTGCAAAGGAAAGCATATGCTTTCTGCAAGAATTCAAGTAACAAAAGCGTGGAGTGTCTGCTGCTTTCAGTCTTCAGCTGAATGGTACTGACTGTGTAATTCTACAAATAAATGTCCTGGTTATCAAGAAGACAATATTAAATGGTATAGAAGAAATTGTTTTTGACTTGTGAAGTTACCTGGTTTATATTTATACTTTCTATATATAAGTATTTTAATTATTTATTTTTTTGCAAAAACAGGTGCAGCCATGCAAGAAGGCATACGTTTTGCTTCATCAGGAGATGATGTTAAAATATGGGATTCCTCATCTCTAAGTGTGTTGGAGCAGTTCAACCCACATACACCCACACATCCAGTCAGCTCACTATGTTGGGCCAGCAATAGTATCCTTTACAGTTTCAGCCATAGTTTTGTGGGTGTTTTGCAGAATTTTAGTGAATTTGTTTTTTATTGGAGTGTCTGTTAAGTCACAGGTCTGATGCAGTTTTGAGGTCTTGCATAAAATTATTTGTATATATTGTGAAGAAAATTTTGTGGTTCTCTGTGTTGAAGTGATTTGCAAAATAAACTCACGCTGGTAAATGCTTCTGAAGAAGTTTCTCTTCCTTTGGGAGGCTAACGCTTTTTTAACGATTATGATATGTTTGGATTGCCTACCAACTGTAAAGCTTACTCATTTGTTTCTTCAATAGTTGATTACAATATTCACTTTCAAGGCAGTGCTTAATTTACTGACAAGGTTGAACAAAGCAATTGCTAGTGTAGTAAAATTCTATACGTAGTGTAAAGAGGAAAATTATAGTGACAGATTTTTGTTTGTTTGTTTTCCTTGAACAGCTTCTCATTGATTCTGATAGTCCTTGATAGTGTACGCTTACCTCTTACTCTATAGGCACTGGTTTTCTTTGCACTGTTTGTTCATTTGCAGAGGAAGCACAAATGTTTTGGATGTGTAGAAAAACATTCATTGGATGGTGGTGATTTATGCATGAAAATGGATCTGGCCTATTTAGACCTTTCACCTCTGTCTTAAAAGCCTATTACAGGATACTGATATGAGGCGCCAGATGTTCGGTGAATATATGAGACATTTCATGAATACAGTGCACTGTCAGGTGAACAGCTTGTATGGCTGTCATGGGAAAAGGCAGCCATGTCTGATCTTGATGTAACAGAAGGACAGGATGCTGGCACATAACAATTATATCCTGCAAGTTCTGACTCTCTCTGTCCTCTAAGTCTGCAAATAAGTGGATGTATGAGGAAAAAAGTTAAAGCAATCAAGAGCACAAATGAATATTTTAGCTATGGAGCTTGCAGAGAAATTTAAGCATGGTTATAATTATATATATACATATAAATTATATACGTATATGTATTGTTTAGCAAACTTTAGCTATATACAGTCTGTGTTGTCATGTCATGCTTTCTTTCAACAAGTCCGCCAAAAGTGAAGCAATGAAGTACCTGACTCTATATGCTTTTAAATGTTTGTTAATTTGCTAGGGGTAAAACATTGGGTTTTGGCTCTGCATAATTCTCTAAGCTAAAATGGTGCCTTAAAATAATGAAAGAAACAGCAAGCACTAATGTACCTACCAGTTCTTTGGTGTTAAATCCTGCTGATTAACCTGTATTCTTAAATAAACAAATATAAAATCACAATGGGCGTTGGCCTGAAGATGTACAGTCCATGGATTTCAATGATTACTGGATTACTATGATTCTACAATTAGTTTGGTGGGGGTGCAGAGGGAGTTTCACTGCTCTGTAGTTCTATATCGATGGCTTTTCATACTACTTTGAGGTACCTGGTGTCATGAAAGGTTCTTTTTGGGGTTTTTGTTTTGTTCCCTTAGTACAGAGGGAGACAAATTAGCAAACGTTCACTGTACTTTAGAAACTTTATGTTGAAGTAGTTTAACATTTTTCACGACCAGGTCTGTTCTTTAAATCCATAGTCCGCTAACAGCAACACACGTTCCTTTGAACTCTAGTGATAAATGGGCTTTTACTTGGGGGTGGTGGGGAAACAAAATCATAGTCTGGATAAGCTGCCTCAGCGGTAAAGAGCTCTTAAATAATGTCTACCAGGTATTTCCACTATTCTCTCTGAAAGAAATTGCTCTGCATTGTATTAAGAAGTAAGAGCTGTAGTTAATGCAAGAGCTTCTTAATGAAAGCTTAGAAAATAGCCTTATGTTTCTATTTCTAGGTCCCTTCAAGGTACGGTACTTTACACTGTTTAACCAATACGTCTTCTGTTCAGTAAGGGAAACTTGCTGTTGCATTTATTAATGACCAATATAATACAGTTATGGTCCATAACGTGTGACTAAGACAGATACCTGGCCACTGCTTCTGCTGCTGGTGATAAAATAGTTCTTTCAAGCTGTAAAAGCAAACCTGTCCCGGTCTTTGAAATAGCTGAAGGAGTAAGTATGACTACTGCTGTTCCCTGGTTGTCATTTTTTTGGGGGTTTGGTTTTTTTCCCCCACTCCACCTTGTGTATTGTTTGTGTCACACTTGTTAGGCGTATTGTGGTCAATTTAATTTTAGTATTGTTAGAATTATGGTAGGTATGTTAAACCATTTCCTTGTGTATAGTTAAATACATATAAAGAGGAGGGGGATAGTGCTTCTAAAATAGTTATACCAGTACGAAAATACAAATGCAGTTATACTAGCATTTGATCCTGATGGCTTTCTGCTAGGGGAATGTGCCTATTGAGCCTAATGTGATGGGCAGAGGCAATCAGTGGTTCAAACTGAGGCGACACATCAGAGCTCAAGTTTGAACTTCATTTTCCAACTTGAATTGTACATTGAAAAACATAAGAGTCTATATAAAGCTTGTTCTGGAGTGTACCCGCGTTAGATTCTGGTTGTTTTGGTTTTTTTTTTTCCCCTGTTAAATGGAAGTGTGTCCCTATGAACTCTTCAGAAAGCTGGACTTAGTTTTAGAAGGGTCTCTTGTCATGGTTACTTGAATGACTTGTTAGTCTTCTAGACCATTCTAATTATTCTCCTTGGATAGCTATTGTAATGCTAATTTGGACTGGAAGTTTTCTGAAAAGGTGTTTGTAGCTGTCTTGTAGGTTGCTGAAGCAAACACTTTCAAAGGTGGAGTGTTTGTCCTGGAGATTTCACTAAATCTGATTTATAACTCATGCAATCATTTCCAGTTTTACCATGTCAATAATTAGAGGGACTTGTTTTTTCCTTAATTCAAATCTGAAGGACTTAAAAGTGAATTTTCAGCATGATAGAACTGAATAATAATTTGTCCTCGATGTAAGATTGACATTTTTTTTCAAAGCTGTACTTCAATGATTATTCTAAAAAGAATCACTTTACTGAATTACGTGGTTTGCTGCTATAATATTCTTTGTAATGTTTAGGGAATGTGAAGTACGTGACTTAGGCAACTTTTTGATTTTCTTTTAAGGAGTTTCTTTTCTAAACTTAGCATTTTCTTTTTAAAACTCAGTGCCTGAGTAGAAGTCCATGATTGCACTTTAGGGAGCTATAATATAAAGGGAAAATGCATAATGAAGGAAAAGTTGAAATGGGAAAAGGTAGGCATTTGAGAGTTTATTAATGTATTTCGATCTTAAAGTATATTAACCATATGCCCAAACTGGACTGGATTTTAGACTCCTTTTGATGGGAAATGACTGTAGTGTACTAATAGTTTCATCAGTCAGTGGGACTGTTTGTGTTAATGAAAATGAAAACACACATCAATATACTCTGAAGTAGATTTGAATAAATCCCTTAATTATCTTTAACATACTGTTTTTCATTTCTCAATTAGGCAAAACAGACCTATGTGAGCTTGAATTCTAGTTCTTCGTATATTGTGAGTGGAGGCCTTGATAACACAGTTAATATCTGGGATCTGAAATCCAGAAAGCTTTACCGTAGCCTTAAGGTAGGTTTGTCTGGGGAGGAACTGTAGCTTTCATGACTTCCAGGTTTTGCTGCCAACAGTAAAAAATGGACTTTCTCTAAGTCGTGTATCTGTAGAGTCAAACTCACAGATAGGAGCTAGAAAACATGTGTCTTGTTCAAGTTTGTGTTCTTTGTGCTGTAAATAGCAAATTTAATTTAACAAGCATACTTAACTTGATGTCTTCAGAGGGCTGTTGTATAATAACGTATGTTAAAATTTTCAGAATAGATTTCTTATTTTGCAAATTTGTATTGATATTCTCTGATGGGGATTTTTTTTTTCCAAGGGCAGCATTTTGGATAATTGCTATTTCTGATTATGTCAAACAAGAAGAAACTTTTGTGTTTGTAGAATACTGTAGTACAACTAATGTTGTATTGATGGGACTGGGATGCAAAACTGGGACATGGTTGTTGTCTTCTAACTGATCTAGTATGAATTATCTAAAACCTTGTTATGATGCACAAAACTTAGGATGGGCTGGTATATTTCCATGATACCTTCAGCAGATGATTTGCCCTGATTTAGAACCACTATTAAAGAGACTCTAAAGCTGATTTATTCTTTTTTTCTTGGACTCTTAAAGTTACAGTTGGAAACAAAACTAGTAAGTAGCTAATACAATACTTTAACTATCTTTTTCTCTTTTTTGGGCTAGAAGTACTTGATTGTCTTCCCCTATATATTCAGAGAAGTACAATATCATCATTGCAAATGACTATGCTGAAAAGCTATTTGGTAAATATATGTGTTAATACTAAAAGTGACAGAAGGGAAAGTTGGCAGTAGTACATCAGATTAACAGAAGGTGTATTCAAGTATCACTTGCTTCTGAAAGACTTTACTTTTAAAATAACATTAATGATGCCTGCGGTAGATACCGCTATATTTGTCTTATCAAAGTATTGTATATACTTACAGCATCATCTTTATTAATTTATTAAAACAGTCTTCTGAAAACAATCAGACAGTGGTTAAAATACGATGGCTGGTCTTCAGTATGTTCTGCTGCTGTTTTCTGTGGTATTCCATAATAACTCTTAAATAATCTTTTTAAATGTTAACAAATGGTCAGAAAAAAGCATCAAGCTGAAGTTTTTCTGCAAAAGCACAGATTAAGAAGGAATATGGTTATCCTGAATGCCTTTAACCCTCTCCCTCTAACACCCCTTCCCCACAGGATCATAAAGATGAAGTCACATGTGTTACATATAATTGGAATGATTGCTACATTGCTTCTGGATCTTTGAGTGGTGAAATTATCCTACACAGTGTTACCACCAATTTATCAAGTACTCCCTTTGGTTATAGCAGCCGTCAGGTAGGCTATCTGTATAAGTTCCTTTTCAAGTATGAAGCTTTAATTCACGGTGTTTAGAAGTTGAAAGTACATATCAAGAGCTTTTAAGTTTTGTTAATCGGTTTCCTTTTAATTTTTAAGAGTTCACTTACAGAAAGGGAAAAACAGACCATTGTATGTATTCTAATCTTAAATAGTAGGTAACATCGAAATACAGATTTCTCAAGTACCTTTACTTATATACAGGTTACAGGAAAGTTTACTTTGTAGACTCTGTTTCCTCAAGAACAAATGACTGTACATCTTAGAACTGAACAAAAAACAGTTGGCTTTACAAACCAAAGCAGGATTTCAATGCACAACTCAATGTATATTGCTGAAAAGAACAAAGATCATTAGTCTGTGTTCTGACTTATCCAAATTAATCAGATTTACAACTGAACAGAGCCATCTGTATGGTACAGGTGAATGTAAGCCTGCATTTGGAAATAACAAATGTATTTAATCTGGAGATTAAAATTGCACAGCTGCTCAAAGAGAAAAGCAATGAGATTTTTTTATTACCTACTTAGGTGTTTAGGTAAGATTTTGGATAACTAGTTTGAAGGAAAACTATGCAAAAGACAAACACAAAGCATCTGTGCTACCTGAGGGTCTTGGTAGGGTTTTCCACTGCAGTTCCTTTTTGCAGACGTAAAAGATATTGGGGAATTAGAAGGTACCATTAGGGGAATTCCCTTGTTCTAAGGGCATCTGCAGTAGTAAATGAGCTGTGTTGTCCCATCAGAAGTTGCAGTGTGTGTTCTTAATGTGAATGTTGACTTAGACAAGTGGTTTTGTCCTAGGCGTTCTTTTATTTTTTTAACTGAGTCATTTTTACTGAGGTAGAAGCTGCCAAAGGGATGCAGAACCATTACTTTGGTCCTAAATCTGACCTTTAATGTTGCAGGGAATACTGAAGTTGTGACTTAGTCATTTTCTGTTACTGCAACAGCTTTTTCAGTGCTAGATTGCAGATAGCGTGTGAAGTTAAATTTTTCTCCCATCTAGCGTGAACAATATAACTTGATGAAGAATCTTATGACTTTATAACATCATGGGAATTGTGGTATACTTTCTGTTGAAAAAAATCTCTATTAAATTCAAACTATCTCTGCTCTTAGGTGCTGCAGTGTCTTTGATCCATCACCGTAGTCTCATACTCATGTTGAAGCAAAATTGTACTTCATATTTGGTTTGATCTTAAAAACCCATCTATGTAGTCAGTCCATTTTTTCTGATTTGATTGTTATGATCTTATAAAAAACGTGGCTGTGAGGCAGGAGCTACAGGGATATCCATGGCTGGATTATGCATCTGAGGAGAATATCCAGAGTGGGGACTATGTTGCTACTTAAATGGAAAATGAAAAATGAAAAAATTCTTATGAGGATGATTTGCATCATCCTGTTTGATCTATTCAACTCTTTTCAGCAAAAAGTGATTAGGAATAAGTGATGCAGTGAATAGCTATTTTGGCAGATGAAATCAAGAGGCCTACCGGAAAGCTGAGTGACCTTTAAGATGGATAAAGATATTTGAAGTGTTAAATCAAAGTAATTGCAAGCGCAGAACTACTGTTCGCTTTCTAAAGGGTCTATAATGTTTTCTAAAGGGAGGCAGTTATTTGATTGCAGCCCTAATTTAAAATGGAATCGAGCTATAATTGTATAATGGGATGGCTACATGGATGTCCCAGTTTGCCAGCTTATCTTATATCCTAAAAATTATCTATGCCCTTACATGCAAAAATAGCTCTATTTTTGATATTGGATTTT
This sequence comes from Limosa lapponica baueri, assembly GCA_002844005.1. Taxonomy (NCBI): domain Eukaryota; kingdom Metazoa; phylum Chordata; class Aves; order Charadriiformes; family Scolopacidae; genus Limosa; species Limosa lapponica. Next base: position 128,311 of record KZ505990.1, read on the forward strand.
AATTGGTACTTGTTGAGAATTGCAGGATTAATTGTGCAGTGAAGCAAATATCTGAAGACTTGCGTAATTTTGTTAAATTTTGGAAGCCTTTACTTGATTTATAGTTAAGGGCCCAGTTTTCTAAGAGCAAGCTTGAATAGATACACAGTGTATTGTCCTGCTTGATCCTGGCAGGCACTAGCTGTCTGGCTTAGTAAGGGTCACCACTCCCTAGTAACCTTTTTTACAGTTGGGGAATGTGAGGTCAAACTAACCTTATAAAATTTACCTTGTCTCTGTTTGATTCAGTGTGATGGAATGTCGTTTCCTTGCCAGTTAATTTCTATTATTGTATAGACTCTACAAGTAGTAGAATAGCCCAGGGTTGCAGTACTTTCTGTGACTTTAAACATTTTTTTTTTTCATATGGGTTTTGGCCTATATTCTATTAATTGATTTTGATTTAGAAACACCTATGTGCTTTATTAGAGTTGAGTTCTTGCACAGAGTTGTTTGCAGATCCCATAATTTGTCTCTGCTGTTGGTATTAATTTAGAGTACCAGATTCTTATCTGCTTGCTGTTGTGAGGATGAATTAAGGTTTGTTTTGAAACATAATGTTTGTTCAAGTCTTCACTGCCTGGTGCTGTTCTCCTAGCAACGGGATTTAGTTTAGTTGTTTGAACAGCTGGCTCATTTGTAAAGAAGCTTGATGAGTCCTGGTCACTCCGTATAGTGAAATAGCTTTAAAAAGCTGAAGGCTATCAACTGTATTTACATCTGCCTTCTCACTTATAAGGCTGGCTAAGGTATAAAGTACACTATGAAACTACTATCTTTAAATAAGGTAATCAATGATGCTAGACTACTTTTGGCTTAGTTTTGGGCTTTTCACTTGTTTTTCAGCAGAGAAAAACCCTAAGCGTAACAAGTTCTTCTGAGCAGTGGACCAACCGTTTTCTGAAGTGCACTGTTCCTCGTTTGGCTGTATTACTGTGAAGCTTGAAGATAAAATGTACTTTTATTTTCTACAGCAAATGCACTGCAATCACAGCTAGGGCAAAAAGATGTATATGGCTTTTTGTCCTACACTGACTGCTAAAATGTTCCAAAGAAGACTTAATTTTCTCTTTGCAGGTTCAGCACCCTGTGTTTCTGGCAATTCTGTGTGTGCAGAATTTCCAGAGATCATGAAGAGTTGTACTTACTAAGATGTAGTGAAATTTGCTTTGAATTTGCTGCTTTTTTTTTTTTTCAGTCTTGACAGGTTAGTTCCAAAACATGACTCTTTCCAAATAATTCCTAGTAATCTTGAAATGATTTTAGCATTAGTGGCTAAAATCACTAGAAAACAGATGACCCCTTCCCACTTCAATTCAGACATTTATTTAAGCCTATTTGAGTTTTACCTAGTGAAGAGCCATGCTGACTAAAAATAAAACTATCTTAAATATCCTCTTAGACCCAACTCAGATAAGCTTAAGTATCTTACATAGCCCGGTTTTTCCCAATGAATCATGTCCCACACTTTTGCTATTTGATTCTGTGGATGAAATTGTAATCTAAACATTCCTGGGCTTCCTTTCAGAAAAGTACCAACATTTAACTTGTCTCTCGCATTCTTAGCTAATTTTTTTTCTTGTAACTACTAAACCTCGCAGTTAAATTATATGAGCTGTGTGCCTTTTTTAGGCTTGGGATTCCTATTGCTGGCAGTACAAAGGAAGAGGAACAGGCCAAGGAACTAACTGTATTGGGGCTATTCTCACCTAGACTGAGTTGGAGGCCCTAGTGCTCAAAATCTGAGTAACAGAACTCTTGTTTCTAAAACACCACAACTGAAGGGACAGGAGATGACAAATGAAGTTCAGCTGCTTTGGGGAAAACCTTTACTAGGAGTGTACTGAAGTTCTGTGTGACTTCATCATGCCAAGCGAAAATCAGTGTTGTTTTTAAGACTATTTGGTGAAGACTGTGTCTACGTGTTAGTTTCTTGTCACTAGGATAGACAAGAACATTAGAAAGTATGAGAAATAAGATAAAGAAACATGTATTGAAATTAAAAATAGATGATAGATTCTGATCTAGAATAGTATGTATGACAGCTCAAAAAAAAGTTTAGAGGTACAGAGGGATTAGAAGTAGAGAAGAAGTCTGATAAAGAGAAAAGAAAGGAACTGAAGAAAATAGACTCTTCTTAAATAACACTTAACATAAAAGGATACACAGTTAAACAATAATGTTAAATTCAGTGACATAAAAGGTAACATTTTCTCTGTGAACACACAGTTGATCATGATGATTTTTGACTTTACCATCCTCTTTGGCAGTAAGTGTAATCAGAGGGAGAGGTTGGAAAAGTAACTCGAGAATTACAGCAAAAGCGATATTATAAAGGGATAAGTTTTGGTTTTAACTCATTGGAACAGACTTATGCCTAGCATTAGATTATCCTGGATCTGTCTCCTGTGGTGGGTGGGGATCTTTCATTATGGATGGGGTGGGAAATGAGCAAAATGTAGCTAAGACTTATTGTAAGTGATGTCGTTTGACCACCTGCATCTTAACGCTTGATGCTTTCTTGTATGAGGCCTGGTTGTCTGCTCTTTCTAACTGTGCCAAGCTTAAAGCTATATTTTTTCACTCAAATGTTTCTCAGATAAAATTGTTTGGTTTATGGGTGGTTTTTTGTTGGTTGTTTTTTTTTTTTAATTGTCAAATTAAGTGACTCACTTCTGGAATGAGGTTCTTCCATGCCTCCAGCTGTCTGGGCAAGAGTTTGAAACTTGGACATGCAGCATACTGTTGGGGATGCCAATATGATGAATTTGATTGTCTCGTAAAAGTGTGCACAAACTTAAGCACCTCTGTTCCTTGAGCCTGATCTAGCAGTTGCATTGTTGCAAGTGAAGTTTGTTGCTAACCTAGTTCAGTGAAAGTCAGAAGTGAATAGGAGCTTCCTCACACCTCCTTTATCAACAACCTGAAATTAAACTTAAGTTGCTCTGATGAAACACCCTGACCTCAATGACAAGTGAGGACAGAAGTAATATGGGGAAGGTACGTATATGAAAGAAAATAGAGAACTTGCCTTGGGCCTGTGAGATTAGAAGGAAAAATGAGAAAAGGAAATGGGAGACTTGGTAGGATAGCAAGGGAGGTTTAAGGAGAGTTAGGAGACAGTAATCTTGGTGGGCAGGAGGACAGAGGAGGGAGAAAATGGAGCGTGAGCAGGTGCCAGGGTAGCAAGGAAGGCATTTGGAGGTGAAGAATTGAGAGAACTGTGAGGGACAAGCATATTTGTCATGTAGATCATGTATGTAATTGTTATTCCCGTGTCCCTCAATATTTATTTCTTTAGTGTAAATAAACTGAAAGATGCTGATTAAAAATGTCTCCATGTCTAATAGAGGACCATATTAATTATAAACAGTCATCTTCTGTCCTATTTGAATATGCAGTTGAGGGTGCCACTAGTTTGTGGAGCAATTAGGCTTCCAGCAGGACATGCAATACAAGTGCTAGAAATTATGTTGGAGGCATATAAACCAACACATATCTCCATTAAAATGAAGTTAAAGAGAGAAATGGGATAAAATCCAATACAGTGCATTGTGGTGGGGTCTATACTAGAATAATGTAATAGCTTTTTGAGAGCATTTTCAGACAAATAAAATGTAATGGCTCTCATCTGTCTGGACTTGAGTAAAGCACTTGATTCAGTGCCTTGTGAGAAAATATTAGAGAGAATGGAGGTTAGAAAGGAATTGAGTTTGGGTAAGAATTTGGCTATAGGAAAGAAGACACTAGGTAATACTGGAACAAACTATTTGTTTGGGTTATCAGTAGCTAACCTTGTTTAATATTTTCAGTAATAGTAATGATATGAGAAATAGACCTATGATGAGAGACAGGTGGAATATATTGCCCGTAAGAGAGAGGATTGTGTCAGTATGCAAAAATGATTGAAATAATATACATGGGAACAACTATGACAGTATAGAAATCAAGGTACCAGACTTAGATCACTTTCTTATTATACTAGGATTTGAAAATTCCCACGGGAAAGAAGGACTTGTGCTTTTTGGGCATAAAATGGCAATGAGCAACCAAAACATTGGTTCACAAAAATGAAAATGCAATCTAGGATATGTCAGGATGAGTATTTACAGTAAAAAACAGAGGAAGTATCACTGCCTTTGCAAAGGCAGTAGCAAAATGTTTTGAGGATCATAAAAGATTTTGGTTGTCTGTATTCAAGAAAGATTCAAACTGGGAGATTTGCAAAGAGACTGTGATGGTACTGAAAAACCATTCTTAGGAGACTGAATCTCACCTATTGTATATAGCAAAATAAAGCCTAAAAGCAGGTGAGGTGGCTGTTCATTAAAGCAGGGAAAAGCAGCACTGGGGAGTTAGGAAACAGTTTTGAGTGTAAGGGCATTATTGTTACAGGAGTGAGTTTTTGTGCAAATGGGTCATATAAAATAAAACTAATCTAGAAATTGAATATTGTAATTTAGTGAGGAGTGAGGTTCTGAAACAATATGGTGGTAACAAAATACTTGGTTCTGAGAGCGAGATTAAGTTCCTGCATTACATGGTTGTGTGATAACAAGGCTGCATGTGATAAACTAGGCACATTATCCTTTTCTGTGGCCCTAGCTGACAGGGTGATGTCCGTTCTTCTAAAGGACTTACATACACAGACTCCAGAGTTTTGCAAGTGTCTTATCAACTTGGCTTATATCCAAGTACTTCAGATCAGTGAAGGGGAATTAAGTTTAACATTCTTGGCAGGAGACCAATCAATGAGATAATATAGCTTTTCACTCCTTTATTTTTAGATGTGGTATGGTGTTTGTTTGGTGTGGGGTTTTATTTTTTTTTTTTAAGTGTGTATGGTGGCATGATACTTGCTGAAAAATCAAGACACTTTTCTAGAAGTTTTTTTTTTTCTTTTTTTTTCCTTATCTTTCATTTTGCTCATTGGCTCATATGATATCCCGTACTAGTAGACACACACGAAGAGAAGTCTGCCCAGCCTTTGTAAACTACTATAACTTAATGTAATATCTGTATTCCTAATGTGATCGTGCGTTTATAAAATAATTTAATATGGTGTTTAATAGAGGTATTACAATTCATTTTTTATGTGTGTTTTACAGCCTATTCGACACTTGAAATATTCATCCTTTAAGAAATCCTTGCTGGGCAGTGTTTCTGACAGTGGTATTGTGACTCTGTGGGATGTAAATAGCCAGAACCCATATCATAACTTTGACAATACTCATAAAGCACCAGCTTCAGAAATCTGCTTTTCTCCAGTCAATAAGTTGCTTCTTGTAACTGTAGGTTTGGATAAAAGAATTATTCTCTATGACACTTCAAGTAAAAAGTGAGTACATTAAAGACCTTTGCTTTTATAGGATCCTTATTTGGTTTTTATAAACTGAAAAAGCATGGCTAACTGTGGTATGAAATATTTAATCTAGATCCCATTCAGAATGGTTGAAGTGGTTGGCGTATCGCTACTGGGGAACATAGTCCATTTTGCTCTTTTATTTAAAAACAAACAAACAAACAAAAAACCCCAAACAATCAAAAAACCCAAGGTATGTGGGAACTAATTGAGGTGCTGTGTACGAGTGACGAGTGACGAGTGACCACTCCCAAGTGCTTGTGTGTGGGCTTTTCTTGTCGATACAAAGCAATTAGCTGCTGTGACAGGCAGTACAGCCTGTGAGGACCTGCAGCCACCCGAGCTCAGCTTTCCTGCTTTCTAGTTCAAGATACAAGACGTAACTGTGGTGCACGGAATTGATCAGATAGTGAGCCTTAAATATGGGAGAATATTGGTTGAAAAAGCAAGCATGGGGCATAGGTGATGGGCCTGTGCAGTAGGAGGAGAGGACGGCAAGTGGTTTCATGGGAATGTGATTCTAGTGTGTGTTGTCCTTCCACTCTAGCAGAATAAAAGTCTGGCTCTAGTTTGGAGAGGTGAAGGAGAACGATGCAAACTAGGACCTGAAGCTCTTCTTAGAGTTGTGGGAAGGTTAGAGTTGATACGCTTGGGAAGCTAGAGGATATATGTAGTATGATTGCTGCTGGAAATGGTGATGCTGGTAAATAAGGGTGTCAGAACTGCTGTTAGGAAGGCAATTTGGCCCTGTCCTGGTGAAATTTTTTGGGGCATATGAAGTCTTTAATTTGTTGAGCATGAACACTTAGTATAAGCCTAATCCACTGTTCTGTAAGATATCTCACTGAATTTACTTGGTACTGGAGAAGTAGAACTACTGCCCTGTAGCTGAATTTTGAAAGCTTTTATACTTTTTTTTTTTAGCTGTTCTGTTTCGAAAAGTCTAACTTTTGAACTCTAAAAGCTTCTTTATCCTGTCCTTCCTCCTGTTTGAAGGTTACTGACAACAATAGTAGCTGATTTTCCTCTCACAACAGTAGACTTCATGCCTGATGGTACTACTTTGGCTATAGGATGTTCCCGGGGAAAAATCTGCCAGTATGACTTAAGACAACTGACATCACCAGTGAAAACAGTTATTGCTCACAAAGGCTGTGTGAAATGCATACGTCTTCAGTTCAGTAGCACTTTTTCCAAGGTAAAAGCCTTTCCTTTTTATTGCTCAATATGCGGATTAATGAAAGCAAAGCATAAGTTGAAGTTATAAAAAAATGTTAGCATTCAGTTTCTAAGCGTTATAGATGCCAACAAAAAGGGCTCATAGCAACATAGAAATTATAAACTGCTCAGTCTTAAGTGCCATTTTGAGGTTTTTAATGTGGAATTCCCCCAACTCCTAGCCTTGGTGTAGAAATGAGTGAAACTTTAGACGTAAATTTCCTGATGTGAATCTGCTGGCATTGCAGATCAGTTTGTGGCACCTTAGATTCATTTGAAGGCAGTAGCAGAAAGGTCTGTGATGGCCCTTCTACTTATGTTGAAGACACATGGCTGCCCGTCTTGAAGTATTTTGCATGGTCTTATATATGGTGTCTTTCATGCACATGTAGACAATGGAGAAATTGATTAAATAATAGAGAAGGCTTAAGAGGTTCTTCTAAGACTTAATTGGGCTCTACTCTGTCCGGAAACCCATGCATCCATTCAGCGGAGAGAACTTTTGAAGTGGATTCTTTAACGCTCTGAGACTTTCCTTCTCTTCCAGCACGCTTGCTGCTGGTGGCTGACTATTCCTTTACAGGTTGGAGTCCCTAATAATGTAATCTCTTATTTTGCCGACGCCTAAGCCTAGGATCAAAATTGGCTCATGCCAGGTCACTCCAGTGTTGCCCTAAGTTCTGTTGGTATTCTTTTGTAGGTCCACACAGTATTCATATAATAATACATATGTTTCGTGTGTTCTTTGAAGTTACATTTTTTTTTTTTATATTTGTAAAGGCATATCTCCTAGGCAACCTTTGCAACTTGAACTGAATTTTTTTTAGTATTTTGAAACAGAAAGAATATTGGCTTATATTTTTACTCTTAGCTGAACGAATTATAACTTCTCTTTGTTCTATTTTTATCTTCAGTCTAACCTTACGGGTTCTTCAAATAAACCTGTATCCAAAAGAGTAGAAGTCAAAGCTGGTAGTAGTCTTGGAGGACTTCAAAATACTGGCATCAAAAACGTTGCCTCTCAAGCATCAGCAGCAGTTTCATCTCATTTGACATTGCCAAATGAGAATAAGGGAGGAGAGGTTCTTCAGGAGAAAACAGGTAGTGTATTCTTCCTAGTCTTATAATCATATTTAGCGTAATGTAGAAGATGAAAGGAATATTTCATGCCTTGAGCATTACAGTATAAAAATTTCACTGAGAGAAGGGCATTTGTTTTGAAGAACCTGTGTATGTGCATGCACATCTGCACCTTCTTTTCCCTCCCCTACTGCATTAGGCATACTGTGAGACTCTGGGAAGTGAATTGGGTCCTACTCCAAGCTTTATGTGGAGTCTAAAATTCTGGACTTGAAGTAAAAGTATGTATTTAAACTTTAAAGGAGAAAATTCTATGGTGATATTGTGGGGATGTCCCTTGCGTTCTGACTTCCTGTAGATTATCCTTATGTACATAATGTATTTTCTGATGCAATGTCTGTATGGAATGCAGAGCTAATGGTTTGTAATTCTGTTAATAAACAGGAGTAAGAGACCTCATCTGAAAAAACCAAACAAACAAAACACAGGGGGGGAAAAAACAAACAAAAAAACACTAGTCCAAAAATCCAAGTGAGAACTGAACTGTATTTTTGAGTGAGGCGTGATTCCAGTATCACATGGTAGGAAAGATGTTAAATTTAGTTGCACGTATGATTAGTTGTATAACTGTACTTGCTATTTATGCTTCTGAAATTAACAAGTTCTTTATAAGAATTCTGAACATTATTCTAAAATTCTGCCACTGTGTGAAATTTTATTTAATTCAAAAGTTCTGAATATGTGGTCAAATCAGTGACACTGATTCTTGAAAAAACAAGTAAAATCCTCAAGCCATTGTAATGCAACAGCACTTTTTTCCCCTCCCTTTTTAAATAAGGAGAAATACATTTAGCAACAGTAATTAGGCAATAAGCCACTGCAGTCCATAGGGATGTGTATTAATGACCTCCCTTGGGTATGCAGTGAAGTATGAGGTGAAGTAGAATGCTTCCTACAGATGCAGGAAGCGTTGCTAATCAACATTACTGAATGGTGTGGAAAATTTTATTTCATTTAAAATATATGATTTATTATCTTTATTTGAAGATGTAATGGCTGTTACCCCTTAAACAAAACCATGCATAATAAATAAATGTTTTAAGAAAATGAAGGCTTACTAAGTAAAACAAATATTTTTCATTAAACTGAGCGTTCACTTTAGAAGTAAAGACTTCTGTATACTTTACAAGATGCAGTCTTTAAAGTAAGAAATGGGAATGGATGAGAGACCAAAAACTTCATTTGTTCTGTAAAAACTCTTCTGGACCCTGATTATGAGGTTTAACTTTGGAGGAATAAGAGGCATTCTGTAAAGTGATCTGATAGCGTATTTAAAAAACAAACAAACAAACCCAAAACAGCAAAAAATGTGTTCATACAGTTTATAAATGGACTGGGGCTTTTTGTCACAGGTATTTTAAAGTACAAAAGCATAAATGAAGTCAGTTGTCAGACATTTCGCTCTGTTTTATATTATCCTTTTTCCCTGTAGATCCTCTGTAGATTCTGGCACAAGTTAATACTGCGTTTTTGGTTTGACTCAGTATGCCACGTATTTACTTAATTAACAAGCAAGTGCAATCCCATGTATGTGTCACAACTGACACATCTGAAGGAGTGGAAAATGTGATATATTAATACATTTTAAAGTGAAATCTTAAACCTGAGTCAAGTTCCAGTTGATGTAAATACTTGGACATGATTAATTATAGTCATCCACGCAGTCACATTTGGATCACTTGAAGTAATCCCACACAGAGAAGTAGTTGCAGGTTTTATGAACAGTGGTTTATTATTTTTTTCTAATTAAGTAGGTACAAAGTAAAGCTTTTGTATGTACAGGTGATTTATTGGTAGGAGACTTATTAGCGCTGTGCAATGTATAAATACTCTTTGGCTAAACCTTAACTTCTACAAACAAAACCTAGGCACTTCTAGAGTTAGGAGGTTGTGAGGGAAGAGCAGTGGCTTGCTTACAGTCCTGGTCTGGTTTTCAAACAGACTAAATTGTGAAAGTTAAGTGATTATCTCAGCAGTTCAGTTCACTTCTCCGTGTATTCCTTATCTAAAAGCTGTAGTTTGAATAATTACTGGGTTTTTTTTGGACTTAAGGTATTCTTCCATTCTTCAGACAACTGTCCCTGCTACCATGCATACAAAAGCTAACTCTTTTCCCCTGGGTTGGGTCAGGGATGAGGGTGGAGGGGGGAAAGGTCTAGGAACAAGTTTCTTTTGTCTACAACTGTAACCCTACTCTGATTTCCAAATATTAGAAATAAGCAGAGAATATCTTAAGATCAGGTAGGCTTTAAAATAAATGTTTCATAGATTTTTCCCCATAGAATTATTAATAGCCCCAGTGAAGCAGATTTCTCTTCTTGTAGAATAGATTTAAATTTTGATCATCTGAATGTGGTTATCTTCTTAGCAGAAGGTGCATTCACTAGTTTTCATTTCACCTGATGCACCATAAATTTGCTGCACCCATCATGTAGATTTATATGAAAATTAGTGCATTCTTCAGTTTGGCAACTTTTTAGAAAGAGGAAATGAATCCAATTATATCTTATTTTTGTTAATAAGCATCTTAGCTTTTAGTTATATTCACCTGCATTGACAGCCCAAATGAGGAAGTTAGAGTTGACTTTCTAACTGGAATCTGTAGGAGGTTCTAAAGTGCTTGCTGGACTTAGCAGGCATCATGGTTACTGTGAGACTGTTTAGGGATAACTTATGTTATTTTTGGAAAATATCAATTACTAACTGAATGTTATTGTCCTTTTAAGGCTTTCCGCATAGTTGCAGCTTGGATGTGATTCCATCTAAAGAAACAGATCATGGGAAAAGTGCTGATTTAAAGAATGTTGATGATTTGGGTCGAAGTAGTTTAGGAGATGTGTTTTCTCCAGTCAGAGATGGTAAGTTGATAATGCTAAAATTCGTAAAGCATCATCCATCTGTGTATAGCATGACTTTTTGACATTTGTGTGTTAACGACTACTGTACCTACTTGGTATTTTAGTTTGTCTTTGATTTATGAACTCAATGCAATGATATGAATATTGATGTAGATTTCATTTAATAAACAATTTGTCTGTGTTCTGCTACTTTGCAGATATTATTACAAGTAAAGTGAATGAAGATCCTCAAGCAAAAGGAGATGGTAAACAAACTTTCAGTATATTTTTCTTTGTTGGTGGTAGGCCTTTGGAGGGCTATGCTAGTTCTTGTATGCTAATTTTGTTGTGCGATGAAAGCAGACACTGAAACAAAATGAATGTTTCTGGAAATTGTGTAACACATTGAGGTACTAAGACACAACATGGTAACAGGAACTCCAAGAGTATGGTCCTAAAGCGGTTTTGTTTTTCCTTTATGTGATTTATAGTGATATATGGAGGCTTTTCATGTTTTATTACTTTCGCAAGGACAGTGACAGCGTAAGTTGGATTTAAGGATTTAGTTTTTGTGGGGTGCATTTTTTGGGTGTTTTTTTTTTTTTGGTTTATTTGTTTTGTGTGGGTGTGCAGGTATTTTACGTGTGGGTGTGATTTAGTGTGTGTGTGTGTGTTTGTTGACCTGTGTGTTTCACCCTTCCCTTTTCTTTTTTAGGTTCAGATTTTCAATCCTACCTTTTGGGTCTGGATTTTCTCCCGCAGCTCCCCAGTGCCTTACCCGTAAAAAGAAGCCCAGTGGGCAGCAGTGCGCAAGGGATACGGTCTAGCCCGTTAAATGCACTTGTGGTATCTCCAGTTAAAGAGGAAGAAGAACATCTGGAGACTGACACTAAGAAAATATATCTTGGGAAACAAGAATCTAAAGAAGTCTTAAAGCAGGTACACTGTACTAATTCTTGTTACGAGTGGTCTTTTTAGAATCTTGACAGAATACTACTACTTGAAGGAAAAATCCTTAATATCATCCTAGCTAATCTTAGTGTGAACAGAGTTGTAAAATATTGACACAAATCTGTAAAATGTTGTTCAGTTTAAGTGCATTGGCCTTCGGCAAGGCAAGATAAATGTATGTTTATCTTTAAGCTCAAGTTACAAAAGTTCACATGAAACTAAAATTGGGCTAGCCTGAAGAATATTTTGATTTTTCTAGAAAATCAAGAATGATCATTAGTTGGTGGCACCAGTATGATTATTTGTCATTTATTAGGTCAGTTCCACGCTCTCTTCTTTCCCTATTCTCGATCTCCCTCTTCTTCCTTCTTCAGCTATCTTTGATATGCTTCTGCTGAGACCTTGGCTCCTTTTATATTGCTTTTGAAAAGTCTGAGTCTGCTAGGAATTATGTTTATACCTTCACCACAAAATGTTTGATGTGAAAATTAAGAGGCCCCTGCCTTTTGCACTCTTCTCTGTGTGTGTGCACTTGAGGCAATTTTGGATATTTTAACAATCAAATTTTAAGATGTCATGCTAGAAAATGAAAAACATATCTGGGAGTAGATTCCTGCAACCAAAAATGTTTGACAGAGCATTCCTGAAACTTAGTCTTCAGGTGCAATTGAGTTCACTACCTTTTTTTTTTTTAATTATTATTTTTATTCTCAGCTTTCAAAGTCAACCTCATCAAGCGCAGAATCTGTAACTTTAAGTCCTCCACCATCATCCGCTGCTGTAAAGGCTCCTGATACAAATGAGAGACTAGTGAAGAATATTCAGATGCATCCTGCATATGATCTACCAGTAAATGGTACTACCTCAATAAGTAAGTGGAAAATTTTGGCTCAGTTTTAGGTGTGGTTGATGGTAAACTGATGTGAAACCTGATAAATTAGCCTTAAAACAGAACATCCAATTTCGATTCTTCTGTAAATCCAGTTAGCCCTCCTATTTGTTTCTGAAAAATCTTACTCTAAATCAAGACTTTTCTTTAACTAGCTAATATGTCAGATAAAATATTGACAAGCCTCAAGACAAATAAAAAAACGCCACTCTGTTGTACTCCATTATGCTGTTATTTGGGTTTGTTTTTTTTTTTAATTTGTAAAGGTCCAAAGATAACATCACCTGTCACTGCTGGAGTTGCCAGTTCATTGTCAGAAAGAATAGTAGAAACAATTGGGAGTAGCAGACCAAATGCACCTCTGACATCAATCCAAATAAACTTCATTCAGAATATGATACAAGAAACAATGGATGACTTCAGGTACTGGTATTCATGCAAAACACTTTTGTTTTCAGTGAATGTTTTCTCAGTAAGGAGTTTCAGCATCTGCTTTAACATATTTTCTACTTGCATTAGAAATGACACCATTTATAGCCCTAATCTCGGAATGAAGTTTTATGTATTTTGGATAGGTCCAATGACTAATTAGACTGATATCTCTGAGGGTTTTTAATGCATGGCTTTGCTACCATGTTTTCAGAATGAGTGCTTGAATACTTCTCGGATGGTAAATTTATCTGCATAATGAGGTCCTTACTGCTTTCATGAAGCTTTGTGCTGATTTCTTTCCTTCCCTGCTCATCCTTTGTCGCAGCAGGAGAAATTTTTCTTAAAGTTGACATTGTGGAGAGTTTGATCTAGACAGTTGATTTGTATTGGCTTTGATTGTTGTTAGCTTGGTATGTATAAGGTAAAGTACCATGTGGATTTCTACTGGTGAAGCTTGTCATGAAAATAATGTCTGTCCTGTAAGTGATGGTTGGTGTCAGATTATTTTGTGTTTGTTGATACCTAACTAACATTCTACTTGTCATGAAAGAAGTAAGTCACGTTAGCATGGATTTAGAATGGAGTTTGAAGGAGATATGGAGCATTTGAGAGGAGAGTTGTATCTAGGGGTTCACTTCCTAACCCATGTTTAAGATGAAGTAGACTAACTGACATTGTGGAGGGGAAAAAGATTGCTGGGCAGGGCAGTTATTGCTGTCTTGATGACAAAAAGCAATGCACAACTAGTTTAGTTGGTCCGTGTGCTATGTCTGTTCCGTATCTGCCAACAGAAAACCACTGACTGTTACTAAATGTCTTTAAATTTTAAAGACTATAGTATAGTAAAAATCCCCTGGGATTTTTTTGGCAATAATTACACATCTGATTAAAAACTGTAACTTCCACATGACTTAAAATGCAGTCTATGGATTGCAGATGTGTGTTCTTTAAAGTCTGTGTTCAGGCATTCCGGTGTTGGAAGGTATGCTTGTCAGTCTTGTACGTCTGAGGTCTGGAGCCTTGGAGGTTGTATTTCTCTTCTAAACTATACTTCCTGGAGTGACTGGAAGGCTCTCCTGGCCCTTTTCCCAGCTGTAAATTGTGGATATGTTGAAACTGAATGTAAAAGATTGTACTGAGATCAGTAAGAGGGAAGGGAGTCATTTCAGCTTCTCATTGATACTGCTTTCACCCTCTGGAATCTGAGGAAATGATATTTATCACTCTTGCCTGAAATCCATTCCTCTTCCAGTAATGGGGGAAAAAAACCAAGGATCTTAGAAAAGGACCAGGAGGAATATATAATTCATTTGTTTCCAAAAAGGTGCTTGTTTCTGAACTTTCTGTCCTTGGGAGATAACCTATGTCTTTGGGTTTCTAAGCTGCCAGCTGGCATCTATGCTGTGAAGCACAATAACCTGTGGAAATAGAACATGAAGAATATGTTCCCTTTGGGTTTGTTATATGTTTTAGCAAAGGAGGATGAAATAAGATCTGTGTGTGTCTGCTTCAGAAATGCCTTACTTTCTCAGGCCATTGGTACCCATAGCACAGTACTTGGCCTTGGACAATTGCAGTGTGATGCTCTGTTCAGGAAGAGCATATGAGCTTGCCTGATTTTTTTGTGAGCTGCTGTTCTTGTTCTTCTTCAGCGTCTGGAATGCTGGTGTAGTGTTCAGAGGCTATTTCCAAACTTGGTTCTTGTAGTGTGGAATAGCTGTCCACGAATTGACAAATTCATGTCAATTCATGGACAATACTGCTCCTACTTCTTATGTAGGTTAACCTGGAGCATTCTGTGTTGAAAAAAGAGTGCTGAAAGGGATGTACTGAAAAGCTGTGTCTTCAGTTATGGATAAATACCTTTCTCTGTGATACTTGTGATTGAGGATTTGAAAATCAGCTTTGAATTTTAAAAATGAGAGAAGTTTACAGCTTGCAAGTGGAAAAAAAAAAAAGTTGATATCACCACATACATTTTTATATATTTCTAAACAGAAAATATCCCCAGTCTTTCATATGCCAAAAAATGGTACTTACGAAAGTCAATGTCATAACAAAAGTATTCCAGAAAACAAGCGATAGAGGAGTACATTCCATGGCTTTAAGGTTTTTAGACTCATGTTTCACAGTGTCATGAAGGTGAAGAAATGTGGAGTTCTGGGTGCTGAGGACTGGCAAGAATTACTGCTTTCTAAATAAAACTAAGCATTGTCCTTTTGAAATTCTTCCCTCAGAGAAGCATGTCATCGAGATATTGTGAATCTGCAAGTGGAGATGATCAAGCAGTTCCATATGCAGTTGGTATGTACAAAGAGCGTGGTGGGAAGTATATTCAGTTTTCATTTTGAATAATACCAAGGCATGCCAACAACTTCTCTCAAAACAAAATCAATTTTGCTTACTAAGAGCAAGAAAGGGAGGATTGGATGGGAAGGAAGGGGAAACTATGAATTGGAATCTGTTAAACTGGTTTATGCTTGATAAATAAAGGGAATATATGCATTGGGTAAGTATCATGAATTCCGTATTTCAGGAGTTATAAAAAGACAAAAGGGAAAAAAATTCAGCTGTCCTTTGGAAAGGACCAAGAGCTGGGTTAAGGAGGAGATAGATGGAATTCAAATAGAAAGCTTCACTTATAGGTAGTGCATGCATAATGACCCGTGTTCTGTGTTATTTGACTTCGTCTTTTTATGAATCTTTGTTCTTTTGATCTGCATTAAAAAGACCCTGTCTCGGTACTGAACATTTTAATGGAACCTGCATTAGTAGATTCTCATCCTGAAGAAGTGCAAAATATCCTTTGATAAAATATTCACTAATGTATTAATGATCAAAATACTGTATGTCAGCATAAAAAATAATTCTTACTTTTATCAAAAGTTTCTAAAAACAGTATTATCTAGGTTATTTAATTTTCAAAAGGGATATGAAAATTGGTAGTCTAAAACTGGAATAATTAACTTTATAGCTGCTGATTGGAGCTTTTTTCTTTTCTCTAGAATGAAATGCATGCTTTACTTGAAAGGTATTCTGTAAATGAAAGCTTAGTAGCTGAAATTGAGAGACTACGAGAGGAAAACAAAAGACTGAGGACTCACTTCTGAAAGATTTACACTGCTAATTTTATTAGCATGTACTCACTACAGGTGGTGTGTTGCTTATGACAGATCATCCATCATCACTGAAGTGTTGTATGAAGACCTGCTATTACTTTGAACGTCAATCTTTTCTTCTAAATAAATAGTGTAAGATACTATGTGTAATTATAAAATTTGTAACTGATAAACACTGTATAAAGAATGTTTGCATACTCATGCTAACCACCTTGAAATACATCCTGTAACAGAAAAACTAAAAGGATTAGTACATTTTCAGAGTTTTAGCAATATGTGAAGTGCCTTTTTATAACAAAATCAAGCCAGGATGGATGCCTTTTCTGTAAGAATTTTTTGATATACCTACTTTTCTATCTGTGTCTTTATCTTACTGCTGTCGGAAACAATCACTGTAGCTTGCCTTTCAGATAATTTCCTTGGGGAAAAAGGGGAGAGAAAGCTCATCTGCATGATGTGGAGCCTTGTTTATAAGGAGCTGGAAAGTACAGTATTCAGTTAACTTTATTCAGCTGGCAACTCTGCTATCCTGAGTAAAACTAGAGCTTGAATATATTCCCAAATTCAGTGCCATGATCTTTTGTATTATATTTGTAAGTTGGAGACTTATGCTTGTCTGCTGTGAACTCTGATGTTGCAAATGCTACTTTAACTGCACAGTGAGATTTTTGTTACAGCTTCAGCTATGAAAGTAGAATTCTTTTTATTTACACGTATTTGAATGTTGTCATAGCTTGTCCAATTTGAACGCAACTTTAGACTTCAAAATGTAAGTATACTGGGCCATTAATAATATAGCATTGTGTAAATGCAGTCTTTCAGTCTTTGACTCAACTCCCCCCCCTTCCTTTTTATTCATAGTCGACAACACTTAATATTAGGCAGTTGTGTTTAAGTTTCGAACCTTGTTGGTTTAGCATTATTGTAGCCTTTTTGACATAGCTCCATATCAAAACTAACTAGTATCTTACTTGTATGATTAACGTAACACACGTTAAAGATAAATCATTACTTCAGTAGCATAATGGTATCATACTTGAGCATAAATATTTCTGAAATGAATCACAGTATAAAACCCTGACTCTGCTGAAGTTCATGGGAGGTTTGGCTTGGCCTTTATTAGTGCCAAGAGATTAAATTAAATTAAAACTTCAATTTAAATTAATTGTAAAATTAAATTAACATTTTAAATGAAAATTTTCTCTGAAGGATTCTTCTGCAAGTGCTTCTTGCTATTTAAATTGTTCTGGAGGCTTCTTAATTTTCCCACTAATATTTCATTGTTTCTTTTCACACAATCATTAAAACTCCAACACGGAAAGTCTGACAACATGGTGAGTTAATTAGTTATAACATCTAGTGTTTAAATCCATGATGGCACTCTTCTGCTAAATGAGAAAGCCATAATATATAGTGTAACTTATTTTTATATATTGTAAAACTAAAAAAAAAACCAACCCCTATCTATACCTTTCCCTATCTAACTTCTTTTTTTAAAAAAAAGAGACTTTTCCTTTTTTTTTTTTTTTTCATGTCAGTTAATGACAAATACAATCCTGTAGCAAAATGAGGGTGTTCAAGTAGCCTTTTTATATATTGTAAAACTAAAAAAAAAACCAACCCCTATCTATACCTTTCCCTATCTAACTTCTTTTTTTAAAAAAAAGAGACTTTTCCTTTTTTTTTTTTTTTCATGTCAGTTAATGACAAATACAATCCTGTAGCAAAATGAGGGTGTTCAAGTAGCCTTTAGTATTAGGGACAGGACTTTAAATGTCTGCAGTTCTGTTGCTTTTAAAAATATTTCTGTATCACATATAACTTCATGGTAAAAGCAAGCAAAGTAAGGTGGGGTTTTTTTGTAGTAACTTAACACGCAGTGTAGAGAACTTTTTAGTAAGTTCATAGGATGCCTAAGCTTGACCCTGACCACACAGGTTGTGAAGATGATAGTAGTTGAAGGTAACAAAAATATCTTACAGTTCTTCTACGTGCTTTGCAGTGTTAATGAGGTAACTTTGCATATTTGCATCTCTTGATTTGTTCCCCAAGTGCTCTTGCTGGTATACCCAGATGACAGCAGGGAATTAGACAAGTATCTTGGGTGTTTGGCTTGTAGATACTTTGTTATCTTGACTCAGAACTGTATAATGTTTTTCTTAATTCCCAAACGGAGGTGATTATAGCAGAGTGATTAAAAGGAGACATTTTGGCCTTTTTTAAAAAAGATTTTTAGGGCTTTTTTCCATATCTCAGGGCTACTGTAGCACAAGTGTCTATACATGCTGTGTGGAGACCCAATATGCCTACCGCTATAGGGGTGTGTTTTGCCTTGTACACAAATCTGATTTGTATGTTAAAATAAAGCTTGTTTTAACCTTTTTGAGGAAAAAAAAATAATGCTGTGCTGATCTACTTATTAAAGAGAATAATCTGTTATAAATGTCTGTTATAAAAGAGTCTGATCTGAAGAATAGGTAGAGGTCTACCTAAAATTCTTCAGTAATCTCTTTTCTGCCTCTCTGGTTTCATATAGACCATCGAATCATTTTCACAGAAATGTTCACATTACCTCATGCTCTTGGAGTAAAGAACAGATGTACAGTTCCCCTTCCAACTTGGAAGCTGTTACAATCATGACAGAGATCATGTTCACAGTTAAAAATAATGTTCAAGCAGATGTTTTAGGTGAGGGGAATAATCTTGTCACCTAAACTTTCAATTACAGAAAATCCAGTATGTACATAAGAGAGAACGGAAGTAAAAAAAAAAAAGCAGCACACATAAGTATTAGGAAGATGCAGGATCTCCAGCTCACCAGAAGCTTATTTGCAGTTTCAAGGTATGTAGGGTTTGAAAACTGATTTTAGCTAATTGATTTGTTCTCATAAACATGTGAAATGCCAGTATAACCTTCCTTCCTGCCATCAGCCCACCAGTGCCTGATTCCCGTGGTATTCTGTTCATAAACACCACAACAATGATGAATTTGGAAGTTGCTCACTGCCCCTTTCTATACAAGGAAAAGGAAAAAAATACTTTACAGGCTACATCACCAAACAGTAGAATTCCTTTATAGAAGATACTCTGGATATGGAAAACGGTTGTGGATTATTTGGATATAAGGATAACAGATCTGATATTGTGGGATGTTTAAGGCTGACAGGTGACACACCGTGTGCTTGCCCACCAGTGTACTTGTGTCTGTGTGATCATGGATGGTTGGACTAGATCATCTCAAAGGTCCCTTCCAACCTAGACAATTCTATGATTACTGGTATGTGTCAAGAGCTGCCCCTTCTGCTCTGGCTCAGTGTGGCCATTTTCACAGTCCCTCTTGCAGTCCATCTGGGGGATGATGATTACCAAATTCTCGAAGAAGACACTATGGAAAGAATCTCATAGTCTTCCTTAAACATCCTGTGCCAGGCACTGGCAGAGATAAGATACAAGGCCAAAGGGACAAGAATAAAAAATTCGGAAGTGTTTTCTGTGAAATTAGCTGTGAGTCTGGATGTCTCTCTATAGATAAGGAAGTACAGACAGTACCTGTGTTCTGACACTTCACATTTTCATACTTAGAGCTAGCACAGCTGTAGTACAAAGACGCGTAAGAGTGGAATCATCCTCACTGAAGATTTCAAAAGTCATTGTAAACACATCCTTTTTTGTTCATTTTGGCAGTCCAAAGAGGCATATATTTGAGGGGCTAAGAGCCATGAGGAACAATCATTCAGGTGTGGACAATGAGCTGTCATATCTAGTGTCCTGTCTGCATCAGTTGCCAATAACACTTCCTGCTAAATAATCACTTTTACTGAACTTATGGGCTCATATGAGATGTTTTCGTTTCTTCCTATGGAAGGCTAGCCTAGGGTTTTCAAAATAAACTAACAGAAGCTTTTTTGGGGTACTGCATATAGTGGATTTTCAAAAACGTCTTTAGGAGATGGGGGTGATGACACAAGAAAAATTATTCTTGGTGCAGAAGGCATCTCAGATTTGAGAGCAAGCTTTGAAACCTCCACTAAATCTGCAGAAACTTACAGGTTGTTCTCTCTTGACCTGGATTTAGACAACTGGTGACTAAAGCAATGGGAAGAGAAGTGTAGACTGCTGATATTTTTGTAAGTGTCTGGCTTGGGGCTCTAAAATCAGCTGGTTAGTGTCCTAAGCCATCTAGTCTCCATCACGTACTAGCACTAACAGGTCTTGGAAACAGCTTCCCATCTTTCTATCACCTAGTCACTGGCCTTGCTGTAGGTGTGACTGCCTTTGGAGGGAGTTTAAGACTGTCATTAAACCTCTGAGGATCCTGTGAAATCTGTTCTAGCCATAGAAACTTCTGTGGTTCTTATTAGCAGAATATTGTTCTCCCTTAGTTCTAACAGGTGCGAGTTGCAGCACAAATGGTCATGCTTTGGGCTCTACATCTCTCTTGAATTCATCATTCGTCCTCTCATTCTAGCTAAAAATACCAAGGCTCATGTAATTGAAAGTTATTATGGTTCCCGTCCAATTTCTTACTCTACAAAGTTATGTCTCTATATGGAAATTACTGAGAGACAATGCTTTTTCAGCCTATTATTTTGCAAGAATGATAATTCTGATTTATTGTTTTCATTCCTACTTGTCCTCTGAGTAATGGAGAAGGAAAGAAATTACACAGAGAAAAGGACACATGAGAAAAGAACACAATTTCCTGTACAGGTTATTTACATATCAGTGCCTTTACAGGTTACAAAAACACGTATTAGCAAATACGGGGCAGCAGTGTTTCAGAATTCATTTTTTAAAATTAGTGCTATAAATAAATACTAGTGCTCAGTTGTGTTACTATAGCACTATTTTCCAGAATGGCTGAATACCCAGAGGTGTCCAGCTGGAGATGTTTTTTATAATTACCGAGTTGCAGAGGGTGAGCTGGGTTTTCTGAGTAGCGAGTTCTTCATATTTTCGTAAGGTCCCAGACTGGCCAATCAAAAATTAGGGCAAAAAAACCCAATTAATCATTTTTTTTTAAAGTTTGGGGCTAGGTAGGTGGAATTGTCCCCCTAATTTCATAGGGGACATCATCTCAGGCATCTCATCTCTTCTCATCTCAGGCAGTTCTGGGTTTATGCTATTCCAGTTCTCATCACTGAACTTCCTTATCAGTCCAAATGCTGATCGCAATTTGTTATCCAGGTCTACCTGAATAAACAAAGTGGTGCAAGATCTATCTAATGCATTAATAGTCAGAGCTACTTGCTATCATCCATTCCAGTTTTAAATTTCCAACATTACACAAATGTCTGCAGATTTGTCCTGTAGTTATTTTATTACTGAAGTCGATCCTCTTGACAAGAAAAGTCAGCAAGTCTTAAAAATTAAGACAAATTTAAATTAAATAGACCCTGCAACCTCAAGCCACGATATGCAAAATTCTTCCTATGCCACGTTGGCCTTAAAGGAATCATGTGTGGTGCTGGAGCTCATGCTCCCCATCTTTTTCCCCGCAGTGTGGGGAAGGAATGTCACTGTACTGCATCCAAAGTATTTGTCCCCTAAGTCCAATGTCTTATCACCTCCTCCAGCTGTGGGAAAGCCACTCACTCCCTGCCTCTCAGCAACGGCAGAAGCAATGACAAGTCTCCTTCCTCTCAGAGGCATTTGGTCCCACTTCCAGGCCCCCTTTCTGGGTCCCCTCCCTCAGCCTCATTCTTCCAGGACCTCTTCTGCAGCGCTTCCTTCTACATGGACGTGCTCCACCAGATGTAGGTCACACCATGAATGGAGGCTCACTTCACATGGCATGTATGGGTGGGGCTCAGGAACATCTACATAAATGCCATTACTCATCTCCATAGTAACTTTGATGCTTCAGAAAGGAAAAGGCAAAAAAGCCAGGAACAACAGGAGACGATTCAGGGAGCTAATGGCACTTTGGTGACATGTACTTGAGTTGCCCTGTGCTATTCTGGAGCGACAGAAAACCCAGTTGTGACAGACAAGTGTTCTCTAATGATGATATTATGCTTTCTGTAATTGCCCATCCCGTAGTTGATTCTGCTATTTATTTTTGTTTAGCTTAGGTTTTTTTAAAGGTTCCTTTCTACACCAGCTATGAGGCAAGCAGTGATGGCACTGGTGACTGTAAGGTATCTCCACCTGCAGTGCAGAGGTCAGTGGTACCACTGCTTTGAAAGCTACACCATGCTTTTCAGAAACACAGGGCTTTAAGTCTAAAACCCACGTGGGAGCACCAGTGGGACTGGCCAAGATAAGCACTGTTCTACCTTTTAAAAAAATATCTTTGTAAAGTTGAAATGTACTTAAATTTCATGTAGTTAATTGAAAGTACTTTGTTGCTGCTGACCTCTCATATATTTAATGTCAAGACGTGTAGCATATGCTTTTATTTCACTGTTTAAAACAGCTGACTTCCGTTTCTGCCTTATTTAAGTGGCAGTTGTGAGGCAAATTTCATGGGAACGGTTACCTCATGCTGAGGGAGGGAACTGGTAGCTTGTCAGTATTTCAATCCCAACAACGGCCAAGACTTGCAGAGATGACAAAAGTCTCTTCACCACCCAATAATCATATCTGTCAAGAGGTCTCACTCAGTGCAAGGTGAAGAAACCAAAATATTTCACATCTAGTCCTTATATGTCACCGATGATTTCATCTGTGAGTGACTTTTGCCTGTTTCCGTCAGTTTAGTCTCTGCGTAGATAGTACCAGAGTGATTAGGAAGAGCATTGAACAGGACCATGGAGGTTTGTCTTTCTGAAGGATTCGGTGCTGGTCACGATGCTGTCAACCGCTTTAGCAGCTTCTTTTCTGGACGGAGGGTATGACTACAGGGGAGAGCTCACCTCTCAGATTCCCGCTTTGTGCGTACCTTGCCCTCGTTTCCCAGGAATCGATGCTGGGCTGGAGACACCTGACTGTACTTGTTGATCATAGACAGCATCCTTAGGAAGGAGGGAGAAGGAGAGACAGACCTAATGATGACTGAGCAATTAACCTGGTTCACCTGCTAATCTGCTTTGAAGATGGGAACCTTGAAGCTGATCTGCAATTGAAGAGAAAACCCTAACAACTGATGCAACAGCTCCTCTCAAATGAGATGCTTAAAAATAATGATTCCTCTAACATCTCCCTTACACAGCATATCAGCTGTTTCATATTTTTCTACACTGAAGCTGCTTTTCTGGCCTTCGCTCTTCCCAGTAAATTGCTCGGTAGTAACCTGTCTGTCCCAGGGACTGTAAGGCTGGGCTAATATGAAGCCAGCTCCAACTGCAGAGGAAAAGATGGAGACATTTCTTGCCACTGTTGCCATGTGTTAAGAGCATCTGGGAATGAAAACAACTCTCCGAGGATTTACAGCCATTGCCACACACAGAGTCACAGCACTGAGGATTCAATAACAGGAGCCCTCCAGGTCCTTGAAATGCTTCTTTCAATGAGCATCCACTCCATCACACCAAGGCTAAGCGTAAACAAACTTTTCTATCCATACACTTATCTCAGCCACCTATTGGGTTTTTCTGATATTGCCATGGCAAGCTCTGGAGGAGAAAGCAGAACAGTCAGCTGCTCCCGGTAGTATGTCAGCATCAGGGATCAAATTAACTTCCCTGAGGGTGCGACACCTTAAGTGATTGACATGCAGAGGGCTTTAAATTAAAAAAAATAAAAGCAGAAAATAAATTAGTACCTGTGGGATTGTGTGAGGAACAGAGACATGGAAGAGGTGGAGGGAAGGATGGAGTTAAATGCGCCAGGGGGGGGTGTTGCCACGCGTGGGGTCCAGGCCCCCTTTCAGAGCACCCTCCGCTGGTATCTCGGCCCCCTCTTCCCGCCGCGCAGCTCCCTTCCCCCGCGACGCTCTCCCGCCGGTGCCCCGGGAGCCGCCGGTGAGCACGGGGCGGGACGGGGTGGGGGGAGTGGGACACGCGTGGGGCGGTGGGGGATGGGACAGGGGGCGGTGCGGCCCCGCGGCATCTCCCCGCCGTCCAGGGAGCGGCGGAGGCTGGCTCGCCGTGCAGGGGGGCTGGGGCAGGCTCGACGCTGCCGGGCAGGAGTCAAGCCGTACTCGGTTTGGCTTCTGCTCCCCCCGGGTCAGTTATCACCTGGTAGGGGTGATACCTGATAGGGACATAAGTGTATCGTCAGTAAGTTCGCAGATGACACCAAGTTAAGCAGGAGTGTTGATCTGCATGAGGATAGGGAGGCTCTACAGAGAGACTTAGATAGATTGGATCGATGGGCCAACATTAATGGTATGAGCTTCAACAAGGGCAAGTGCCAGGTCCTGCACTTGGGCCACAACAACCCCCTGCATCAATACAGGCTTGAGGAAGTGTGGCTGGAAAGCTGCCTGGCGGAAAAGGACTTGGGGGTTCTAGTTGACAAGCGGCTGAATATGAGCCGGCAGTGTGCCCAGGTGGCCAAGAAAGCCAATGGCGCCCTGGCTTCTAAATAGTGTGGCCAGCAGAAGTAGGGAGGTGATTGTCCCCCTGTACTCAGCACTGGTGAGGCCACACCTGGAGTATTGCGTCCAGTTTTGGGCACCTCAATACAAGAGAGATATCGAGGTGCTGGAGCG
>KZ505990.1:153698-190295 GCA_002844005.1 Limosa lapponica baueri
GGGAAGGAGGACAGGCAGGCAGGAGTGCGGGCTGCCAGGCAGGAGTGGGGGAAGGAGGACAGGCGGGCAGGAGTGCGGGCTGCTAGGCAGGAGTGCGGGAAGGAGGACAGGCAGGCAGGAGTGCGGGAAGGAGGACAGGCGGGCAGGAGTGCGGGAAGGAGGACAGGCAGGCAGGAGTGTGGGCTGCCAGGCAGGAGTGCGGGAAGGAGGACAGGCGGGCAGGAGTGCGGGAAGGAGGACAGGCAGGCAGGAGTGCGGGAAGGAGGACAGGCGGGCAGGAGTGCGGGCGGGCAGGAGCGCCGGCAGGAGGCCGGCAGTACCTCCCGGTCCCCGCAGAGGGCAGGGCCGCCCCGCGCGTCCGAGCCCCGGCTGGCGGCGGCTGCCGCCCCACGGGTGGGTCCGGGGCTTCGCGAGTCCTCCCCGCTCCGGGCCGGGCCGGTGGGTAAATCCCGGCCTCAAAGCCGGCGGCGGGCGAGGGGGTTTGCCGGGGGCAAGGCGTCACGGTGGTTCGGTGTGGGGGAGCGGTGGCTGCCGCTGTCGGTAAGTGATTAATTAGCGTGAGCCTTAGCCAGCGCCAGCCGGAATGCTGGGTGGTTAATTCTGAAATAGGGAACTCGTTTTGTGTAGCAGGTTAAGTCCTATTTGAAGAAGCCCCTCAAGTACATTGTCATTCCAGCACTTTCTGTTGAAGAGATGCAAAATAGTTTAGATTTCATTTTGGAGTTATATAAAAGTGATCTCATGCTATTCCACGCATTGCGAAGAGCTTTAATGATACTATGTTGTTGTTGGTAGTTGTTCTTGGTAATTAATATATGACACATTCACCAGGACATATGTTATTTTCTAGGGATGGAAGGAAGAAGTGAAAGAAGAAATAGGATGCTACCAGGTGATCTCTTTTGCCTTGGCTCATTTCCTTCCGCTGTGAAAACAGTAAGCTTCCTAAAGCTAAGAGCAATGGAGCAAGGAAAAAGTAGTTTAAACTATTTTAGTGAGTTTTTCAACATTGTGGGATACCCTGCTTCAACTCTTGGCTGCAATGAATGGTTACATAGTGGAGTTCAAGTGGGTCAAACAGTATTTCTTTTCAAATCAGGTAGAGCAGGGAATAGAAGTAAAATTCTTATTCATGAGAAGTACCCTAAGAACACATATTCTTTCTTGTAAGCTTTTGGTATTTATCGAATTCCCTCTCATTTGCCAGAAAAGTTAAATCTTAAGTCTTGAAATAGTCCCAGGATGGCAGAGCTAGTCCCTGCTTAATGTGAGGTCCTACAGCTGTTGGAGAACAGCCATCCTTGTTAATGCTGCATCTGTGCGAGATAACCAAGAGAAAGTGATAGACGTGACTCTGGGGTGGCTGGGCTGCATCAGCATGCGTGGGAGTGCACACTCTGATGGAATTAGGGCTCTGTACGGCTAAGTCCTTTCTTTTAAAGGAGTGGAAACATACAGTCTCATTTTCTCATTCCCTTTGACGTGGGCATTGAATGGATTTCAAGACAGCATCTCTTAACTCCAAAAGGAGAAGTCTTGCTCGCAGAATCTATACTCTCTTGATGGCCACCGTTATGTGGTGCATATGTGTAAATACATATATATACACACACATGCAATCATCTTTCTGGTCCTGTGAATGAGCCCAGTCATGGGACAGCCTTATTTAGTGCCTTCCCAAGCATGGATGGAAACCATGGCATAAGGTTGCTCAGTGTTGTCAGGATTTTAGTAGTTCTTCATGTACTTTGCAGCAGACAGAGGGTGTCTTTCAGGTATTTATGGGGGCTGGTTGGCAACTTTAGCACCTACCTTTTGGACTTAAATGCATAAAGGGGCATTTAAGTACCTAACAGTCTTGGATCTTCAGCACAGATTCATACACTTGTTTTCTCTTGTTGGAAATTTGGGTCAGGCTATTCTTTACGAGTTAAAGGAGTTACTGATGTGATAGGAAAAAAAATATCTACAGAGGTGATGATACCCAGAATAAGGCCAGATGACCTTAAAACTAATTATACCGGGTGAGAAATTGTGATTGGAAGTGTTATATGTGGCCACAATTTAAGGTATCGATTGGATTCTGAGCTATTTCAACTGTCTTGTTTATATCTTTTAACAATAACAAAATTTCCTATCAGTCTCTGGTCAGTAGGAGAGGAAATAGAAGTGAAAGCAACAGTGAGTTTTTAAAGCCTGTCTCGCTAGTTTCCACTCTTTTAGGCTTCAGTGCTTATTAGAGCACAGCAGAGCATGTCCTCAGAGTTATATCACCTTTTTTCTTATTTTGTAGCCGTTTCAACTTGACAAGAGTTTTCTTCTGAGACTGTGTTTATGTGTGAAATGGCTGTGGTGCAGGAAGGGAGAGGAAATTTGTGCTCATTTCTGAAGACACTGGATCCTGTGGTCATTCACCCCCTCCTCAGGAGCGAGTTGCATGGCTTTGTGGATGCCACAGAGGGGACAGGCTTCTCCTGGGGTAGTCTGTTAGTTTTGATAGCATGCAACTGTGACAGGAGCTGCGGTCCTAGGGTGAAAAGAAATCTCAGTAGCTGGTATAGGTATTACAAAGGTCTTTGTTCCTCTGTTTTTTATCGAAAGAGAGACTTCAAACTAAGATCTGTGTTCAGTGAAGAGCTGAGAGGGGAAGGAGATAGCAACACACCTGAGTAACAAGAGGATTTTGACCGATGAGCCTTTGGGCTGCTGTCTCAAAACAGCACTCTGGGTAGGAGAAGATACTTGGAGATGTTGTGTCATTGGTAGTATCACAGGTGTGACGCGAGGAGAAGTCTGATGGTTGGTGCTGCTAGATGCCATGGAAGAGGCCAGGAGAAATGGGTGTGGGTATATGTTCTCCATCTGTGTGGAGAGGATGGCCTCACTGGTCAGACAGATGGCGATGCATGCTTTCTCACATGCTGTGGCTGAAGGGGGATTTTGGACACTGACAACTGAATGTAGCATTTGAGACTTTATTTGGCTACCCTCCTAGTGTGGCCAACTTAAGAAAGTGTCCTTGATGCTTGGAGAAGGGGATGGATGCTGAACTTGGCTGGCTAGCCTTGCTGGGCTCCCTCTCCAGCCAGCGAAGAGACAAACAGGAGCGTAATTCCTTGGGGGAATGTTTCTCTCCATTGGGGTATATGGCTGGAAGTCCAGGTAGACAACTCAAGAGTTCAAAGTTGGGTAGTACATATAGACCCTCCCCTTCACTCATTTGCAGTTATGTCCTGACTCGTTTCAGGTTTGCTGCCTGTCCTGAACATTGCTGTTTAATAGTATGCCTAAAGGAATGAGGACAAAGAAAGAGCAAGGTGCCTACGAAGTCATGGAGTCATTTTCACATGACTTAAAGACATTCTTCTCCCATTTTCTGATTCTTCCCTACAGCCTATGGACTGGTTTTATATTTTGTTTGTTTATTAATGGTGATGGCCGTTGGCATTTAAAACAGAAACAAGAGACCGCCCACATTTCATATGATGCTAAGCAAAAGCAATGATTCAGAGTTCATATATTTTAGTAATGTTGGTTAAAGCAGTGTATATGCAAATTTCTTTATAAGCTATTGTGAATATTTATTTTTAACACATTTTTCTTCATCATAGCTACTTTACGATGGCTTTTATTCATTCTTCATCACTGTGCTGGTGTTGAGCTTCTGCTTTTATTTCTAGAAAATCTAATGCTATTCTGTTTACTTGGAGAAAAGCAGTGCATTTCTGACTAATAGGCTGAAATAAAAGAATAAAGAGCCAGTGTCACAAATCTTCATAAAAGCAGGGTTTGTCAGCTGGAGAAAGAGGTACTGCTGCTTTACTACGTGTTTCTGAATTATTAGGGTTAAG
Source organism: Limosa lapponica baueri (assembly GCA_002844005.1). Classification (NCBI taxonomy): domain Eukaryota; kingdom Metazoa; phylum Chordata; class Aves; order Charadriiformes; family Scolopacidae; genus Limosa; species Limosa lapponica. The sequence goes on from KZ505990.1 coordinate 157,550, forward strand.
TCCTGGCTTAAGCACTGTGGTTTGGATTAATACTGTGTTTCTGACGTTGGCTGGAATCTGGTGCCTCAGGAAGGCGTGAGACATGGTGTTGTGACTAATTACTGAATAACCTTCCCAGAAGGATGGTTTTCCTTGGGTCTGCTGGACAAAGATTTGCTTTTTATATCTTTTTCATTTTTTAAAAAAAGTATCTTCTACTTTAAAGCAGTGTAATGGGGAATGTTTCACATTCAATGCAAATTACTTTCTGTTTTTACTCTTAACACTGGGCATAAGTGCTTTGTGACAATTTAGTTGGAGTTCAGTGATTTTTTTATATTTTTTTTCTTAGAACAAGATCCGTCTCAGTTTATGGTAGTTTCACTGTATGTATTTTCTGTTAAAACAGAGTAGAGTGGCATCTTCTTCACCTTCTCTGTAGCTTTTCTTAATGTATATTTCTAGTGTGTGCCCCTTATTTGTTTGTTTCCTTTCACTTTGGCCTTTTGTTGGCATGTAATGGGGGAGTGAGCTTAAAATGGTTTCAAGAGACCATTTCTTAATGTGAAGACTCTCCAGGGCTGTCAGAAATAACTAACAATTAATGCAAGTGCTGTTCTAATGCTCGTTTGGAGTTGAGTCACACTGATGCTTGTAGCAGGAATTTGTTGTGGGGGAAAACAGGCGCCATGCGCTTGGTGCTCTACAGCTTCGTGTCTGAAGAACCATAAGGGAGATTTTAAGTGGGTGAAAGCCAGGAGGAGGTAGTAAACAAAACAAGACTGAATGCTAATGGGTGTTTGGTATGAGAGAATTAAACTGAGTAATCTGAGGAGGTGTTGAAGCAGAGGAAAACAAAAACAAAGTCAAATGTATGCTTGAGACCATATGTGACGGTTGATGGTTATTTGGTTTGAAATGAATTACGGAAGCAAGATGAGATGAACCTGTGGTTTCAATTGAAAATAAAGCACCTAAAATGTGGCTGAGGCAGGGCAGAATAATGAACCTTTAATTTTCTTAAGCTGCATAAAATAGATAAAGAACTTGTAAATAAATTTAAAACAAGTTAGGATATTAGCCCATTCTAAGGAACAGTAGCTTTTCAAAGTGAAAATAATTATATTCACCTTATTTCTTGATTGCATGGCTGAAGACAAATTGCTCTCTGAGATCGTAAAGCTGCATTATGTGAGGAGTTGGTTATCCTGAAATTAGGGGAGACATAACCAGCTGGTACAAAGCATAAGAGTTTCATAGTCTGAGAACAACTGTGATAATGGAAATACTCCGGAAACAGCTTTAACTTCTAGACAGTGTTTTCAGAGACAAGTATAGTCTCACTGCTACAACAGTGGGAACCATGAAAACCACCAAGGCTGAGATAGAAAACCTGTGATTAATTTTGTTATCTTAATAGTCACGTGGTGATGATCCACACAAAGCGCTAGAGAATTTTACTTTCAAATGGATTGTTATTTTACTTGCATACTTTCTAAGTATTAAAGCTGAAATTATTTGTAACGGAGCTCAACTGAAGTAGATGGATCTATACCAGCGGAGGATTTTTCTTCAGGTTTCCTGTTCTGTATTCATTAGAACAATTGGGAAACCGTTATTTCCATAATATAATGCACTGGTTGTTTTGAGAGCTCGTTCCCAAACAATTGGGACTGAAATCGTGCAGTGCATGTGGTGCCCCCTTGTGATTTGGAGTTACGGATGATCATATTTATTAGGGGCTTCAGAAATTAAGCCTCCCGTGCAGTTTTAACTGTGCTTCTGTAAGGATTCAGTGAATAAATGCATCATATTTTGAGACACGGAGTTCAGAGAGATTGTTCTGTGTTACAAGATTGCTGGGCAAATCTGGCTTGCAGTGAAGCTTTCCTTGCAGGCTCTTGTGCTATAGTTTTTAGAGCACTAGGATAGGATTTCCAAGATGCAATAGAAGGTACGCTATAAATCCTGGTCTAATTTTGCAGTAAACTAGAACAAGTTTAGCAACTTCTAATTGAAAAGCAAGATAGATACTTAGAAAGAGGAGGGCAGCATGTAAACAGATGTCCGAAACTTATGAACTGAGTTCCATTTCACTTAGTTTTTCTGCATATTCTGCTGCCAAGATGCTATGCTTTTGTATTGACACTGCTTAACTACATTGTTGAATTTTGGAAGAGGAGCTGGAAAGAGTTTGGACTTTTTATAGCTTAGTAAAGGACAGTGAGCACTTCAGCAGTTTGGAATTTTGACTGAAATTTTTAATGGGATGTTCCTGAGAAGCTCATCAGGGACACAAAATTGATTAAGACCTTCCTCCCTCCCTCCCCTGCTGCTCACCCCCCAGTTTAGGTTTCTGAATCAACTTGATTAGATGAACGACTCTGTTTTTAACTTTCCAGATTTGCTCAGACTGTCTCCAGAGTAAGGAAGATGATATTGCACTGCGTTTAATTTGGGTCATGTCAGTAATTTCATGGCTGTGAGAAAGGGGACTGTGGGGTTTTTTTCAAATGTTGGTGAGGTCCCACACTCAAGGAGCAATTTCTCCAGCAATTTCTACAGTGAAAGCCTAATGTGTGGTTGTGTGCCAAGATTGGTGGTTGCGTTCTGGCTGCTGAAGCTCTCCTGCCTTGGGATTCACATCATCTCTGGGTTGACTCTAACGTGAGAGACATCGAAGGTATAAAATTGGTGGGTAATTAGATGTTTTACTGATGAATATTGATTCAATTATGTAATTTAACTATAATATCTGCAAATGGGAGTGGAGTGCGGAGTGAAAGAGGCATTGTAGGCCTGTATCTGTGAAATGTGAATTAATTCAAAATATGTAGAGAACATTGAAGACTTCGGCAGTATTTCTGTGAGTGCTATATATGCCTCATTTTAATTGCTTGATGCTATTCTGCCAAGCTGCATGAAATTAAATAAAAAGAAACTTAAAATGGAACAAACAGGAAATTAAATAATAAGTGGAGTAAGATGCCTCTGGAGAGAACGGCGAGGGATTTGCAGTAATATTTGAGAAGTTATTACATGTGAGAGTCCCACCTGTGTGCTCCAGAAGCCTTGTTTTTCCTCACACCCGTAGAAAACTTCCTCATGGAGAGGAGTGAAGGTGGGAAAGGCTGTATGCGTGAGTAGTGGGGGCTGGAAGCACAGGCTTTCAGAGTGGGTACAGAATGAGTGTTGTGTTACACCTCTTCCTTCCCTCTTTCTGTATCCCTCACTGCAGTGAATTTGGATTGTGTGGGACATACCCATAACCAATGAAGAAACAATAATTTGTGCATATCGGAGTCAAGAAAGTCTGGTTTCCTATAGTATTAATCTCCCTTGAGCTATCCACCCAAGTTGATATCCGTCATCCCCTGCTCCCCAGTTGCCCTTATACTTCAGTACCTCTCCTTTTCCTCCAGTTCCCCACCATCACTTGCAGTCTCCCCACACATCCCTGAAACCAGTGAGCAGTAGTCCAGTTCTTCCCCCTTCTGTGCTTTGAGCCCTGTGCTGTGGATGGCTGAGACTCTGTCAGGTTCAGAATTTATTAGAGGAGCACGAACTGTCAGGCTTCATAATGTATTTTCAGCCATCTTACATTAGTCCAGAAGGATGGCCTTTTTTGCCTAACTTGGTAAGTGGCGGGTAAACTCTTCATACTTTGCAAGCATCAGCAATAAGACTTACCTGGGTTCCCTCTTCTGTAAGGTGTAGGTGTTGCTATCGTCATTAAGGCTTCTTAAGCTGTTTCTTTTAATGCTTCTTCACTCCTAGCCTTGCCATCACAAATGGAAACACTTGCATGGGCTGGTCATTATCAGTTGTACTGTTACACTGCCTAACCCTGGTCAAATGTGAGAAATTTGTCCCTTCATAAATGGAATTTTAGTATAAGCTGGAATTTTAGTATAAGTTTGTCTGCATTGTGCCTTCTGATGTGTATGGGCTTTGCAGTGCCACAGTTTGGTTAAGGTGGTGCATTCAGCATGATACCAGGATTTCGAGTATACAGAGAAAACCAGCCTGATGGGTACCAGGCTGGCAGGTACTGTTAGTCAGTTGTCGGAACACAATTGTGTTTTAAACCTTATGTTTATATCGTAGTCAATGTGCCTCTTTCCCCCCGTCCCCCTCCCCCAATACAATGCAGTTAGAATTTCTGCTGATGGCAACTCCCACTGGAGCTGATTGAGCTGGTATTTCTGTTCTGTAAGCCTCCCGTTTGTGGTTTCCATAAAGCTGAAAGTAGTTCTTGGTGCTGATCATGTTTTTTTTCCTGGCCTAAAATTTCATCCCAATTTCATCTGTACCAGATAACCCTTCTTGAGCTTATCTAGTCTCTTCCGAAATTAACAAGAAATCCCTATCTGTGAAGTTCTCTTAATTCTAAATGGTCTCTGATATTTCTGCTAGAGTAAACATCTTTTGCTCTATGTGTAGTCTACTTTTTGGAACGAGTTTAATATGGGACTCAAGGCATCAAAAACATTTGGTTTATTTAACTGTAAGATGGAAATACTCTTTTTCTATCAGCCTGCAAGCTCCCTCCTGGTAAACTGTAGTAAACTCTTAAGCATTGGGATTGAAGTTTTTCATGCCAGCTGCCTTTTTTGTTTGTTGTCTCATCAAAATGTTTAGAGTTCTTTTTGAGCATGAATTTCTGGGGAAAAAATGTTTTGTTTTGTCACTTGCAACCACAGTGTCATGGGCTTTGCAGGCTAGGTTTGGCAGAAGCCTGCATTTTTAGAGGAAAATGGTTCTTTTGCTGCTTCTATTTAATTCTTGCCAAGTTTAGAAAAGTTTCTGAAAAATATATGCCAGTAATAAAATACTGAAAGCTCACCTATCATCTCCCTGCAATTAAACAGCGAATGTCCCATCCTTGCTGAGCAAGCAAGAATGTTGCATCTCAGGATTATTGGGACCTCAAAGAGACCTTCCTGAGCAGTTCCTGTTGCTGCAGGGTGAGGTTAAATTGCATCCGAAAACAGAAGAGGGGGCTTCTGTTTCCAAAGCACCAAGTGACCATCAGGTTGCCTAAATGGGGAAGAAACACAAGCCAGGCTGTGTCAGGAGGTGGGAAGAGGGAAGGAATGAGATGGTAGGGATTTGCCCATGGGCCCTGGTGACTCAGGGTGGGAAAGGGAAGGGGATTGCCTTAGAAGACGGGAGCTCGACTGGAAGATGCTGTGGCTGCTCAGAGGTGTGTCTCCTCTCTGGTTTCTATAAGTAGCTGCACAAGTGTGAGAAAGGGATCCCTGCGAGAGCCTAAAATCTGTCTTTGGAGCAGCGGTTGAGTACCAGGTCTTGCACGTTGATTTTTGCCTAACTGCATAGCGTAAGCGCTGCCACTGCATTTGCACTTTGAGTTCCCTCACACAGAGATAAGTGTCTGTTGGCACTGAGATGGAGACGGTGTTTATACTTTTTGTCTGGTAAAGTGTTCATGTGTACCTTATTTGAGCTCTGATTATATTTTTACTCCATTCTTGCGTTGTGTTGGGAAAACATGTTCTTATTAGTAGATGTGCACCTGAGACATGATTTAAATAGGATGAAAGTTATCCAAAACAAGAATTGTTTTGAGTTTGTTGTTGTTTTTTTTTTTTTTTTTAATATGTCTTCAAAGGGTTTTGAGTAATGTTTTATGTGATTGAGTTTATAGTGTGGGTTTTACCAGTTCCATATAGGAGGCAGCACATACAAACGGTGATGTCTAAAAGCTCAGCCAGTCTCACTTCCCTCTGAACTGCCGTGTTAGACACCAGTTTCTCCAGTCACACTCGTGGATCCTGCTGACCTGTTAAGCTCCACTGTTTGGTTCACGGCTGCATCATTTTTAAGTATGTTTAGTAAAGCCTTGAGGCTTTGTTGGGACTTCTGTCAGGAGCCATATGTATACCTAGCAAGTCACAGTCATGGTCCTGGAGGGTTTGCCATCTGAATTGAGAAAGGCACAGCAGGTAAGTGACACACACGAGTGGAGGGGAAAAGAAGAGGCAGGAATGGGATGGCATGGTCAGATGTGGCTTGGTTTGGTGTTGAGGTTGGTGGGCAGGGCCACCCCATCACTGGGTTCAGTCTCTGCAAACGGCATCAGGCAAGCCTCTAAAGGTGAAGCTTCTCCTAAGAAAAAACAATTTAGCTCCATCCCAGAATCAGTCAAACAGTCTTCCCTGGTTCTTTTTACTGAAAAGCTGCTCTAGAACCAAACCCTTTCACAGTCAAACCCCTGTAAATTTTGAGTTTAAATTTATTTATGCCCTTATTAACAAATGTCCATATATTCCTCTTTGTCCTCTAGTTTGAAGAACTGTTCTTTCTCATCTGGGCTTAGACAAATCATGGTGTTTTTTCACATGAAAAAGCAAGGCTTTTAACTCCTGAGCATGCTTTACAGTAGAGTTGTTGCTGCAGGCGTGCCTCTGTAGATGTACCTGAAATACCTTTGAGCTCGCTAGTTGGCAGACTGTTAGTAGCACAGTCACCATGGTGTAAAAGTCAGTGCCATGTAACCAGTTTAATGCTCAAGAAGCTTGGGTGGAACTTGCTGTTTGTGCCATGTGCCGTGCTGCAAGCTGCACCCAGGATTTTGAGGAGGCTTTTGCCCTGAATATCCCCCATGCTCATGTGAGTATCCTAGGGGTTTTCTGCACTTTCCTGAGTTCGTTTTTCTGTGGTAGGCTGACCAGAATCGTTCATGCTGTTCGTAATTAAAGCACTCCACATGTCTGGATGATGTTGCCAATGGCAAACTGATGCTGAACAGTGGGACAGACACATGACAGCTAGTAAGAATGAGTTCTCAGAGATAGAAATTACTGAGAGGGAAGCAAAATCCAAAGAGTTTATTGCTGTCAAGTCTGGGTGGCAGAACAATCTTAATCACAGAACACCGAAAGAACAGGTACATGAAATTGCAAGTCTGATAGCATGGATATTAAATAAATCCATCAAATGAGGGAGTACCACATGACTGAAGAAAACCAAATATGGTGCCTATACTTGAGAGGAAAGACAGAGGGGAAAAAAGTCATTTTGGTAGTACAGACAGATCAGTCATTTACAGATAGCACACAAATCTTGAGGAAAGAATGGAAAATAAAGGAAATCAAATGAATTACAGAAGACAGATCACGTCACACCAGCCAAAAATCTTTCTTTTCTATTTTATTCCCACAAAAAAATGTTGTGAATGTAATCTATCTGGACTTTAATAAATCATTTGCCAAAGCACTACATAGGCTAAACTGGAAGAAGTCAGTAAAGGTATAAGATGTATAAATCAGATAAACTACTTACAGGAGAAACAAGAGTAAGTGGAAAGTACCAGGCAGAAAGCTCCTTACTAAGGAAGTTCCTTCAGACTGGTCTGCAAGGACATGGAGTTGAGCATCAGAAAGGAAGAAAAGTGTGACCATGAACAAAAGACAAGGTTTAACAGTGCAAGATGCAGCACCTGTAAGAATTGCGGCAGTGCAGGATGATTCCAAACTATCAGCATTGCACAATCACAAGACCAGAAAAGTGCAGCCACGAGAACAGGCAAATACAACTCATGATGCTTTCAGAGCAGCTTTGGAGAAGGGCCAGAGCTTTGAGGGGGATCACATTATACTGAACCTTCTAAAGAAGACAACAAGTTTTCTGCAGCAGACTTAGGTCTTCAAGCTCAAGAAAACTAGGTTCTATCAGAAAAATCTAGAATACTGAAATTGAGTAGGGAAGATAACAGAAGTAAGAATCATAGAATCGTCTAGGTTGGAATGGACCTTTAAGATCATCTAGTCCAACCACCAACCTAACTCTGATAAAAAAAAAAAAAAAAAGAAGAAAACCATACAAAAGAACCCCCCACATTACTAAACTATGTCTCTAAGCACTATGTCAACCCATCTTTTGAAAATCTCCAGGGATGGTGCCTCAACCACTTCCCTGGGCAGTGTAAAAATTTTTCCTAATATCCAATCTGAACCTTCTCTGGCGCAACTTGAGGCCATTTTCCTCCCCAAGAAGGGACAATACCCTGGGCTTCCCTTGCCCACTAAACTCCTCCAAGGGCAGGTCTCTGCTTCCTGACTTGGTTATTCAGTAGCTTTCTGAATCACAACAAACTCTACACAGTCCTCTTGGAGGTCAGGACTCTCTGTGCTCCCCACTAGTCTCTTTCTGCTTCAGCTGTGGACTCCCTTCCCTTCTCATAGAGAAGCGCCTCTACCTGGGCACCACCACAGCTCCCCACAAAGGAGCAGCCTCCCCCTCCCGTCTGCAGGTTGGGATCTTCATCCATGCTTCTTAAAGCTATTTAAGAACAATGCAAGCAGAGGAACAACAAACACCGTACCATCACAGGCTTCCCTCTCAGTAATTTCTATCTCTGAGAACTCATTCTTACTAGCTGTCATGTGTCTGTCCCACTGTTCAGCATCAGTTTGTTTTTTTTTTTTTAAATGAGTGGAGATAGTAATTTGTTTTGGGAGCTGTGCGTACATTTCACGTGAAGTCTACCCTACTCCAGTTAAGAACTTCATGCTTCTTCTATGAGCTGGGTGGTGGGTTTTTTGGGCATGGTTTTGGGGTTTTTTTGTGGGTTAGTTGTTTGTTTTTAATTAAAAGGTGGCTAAGGACTGTCTCATACTCTGTATTCTCTTTACAGTTGGTCTGGTTCATTTTCAGCAATAGTACCATCATCTGAGTATCTCCTGAATTCTGAGGATGTAGGTGCTTGTGAGTCTTAGGAAAGCAGAAGGAATTCAGCAGTTACCCTTTTCCATGTATGAGATCTCTGCACTGTTTCTTCTTCACTTGAAGTAAGTACTCAGCTGGGGCTGGACAGCTGTCTTGCAAGACTTTCTTCCTTCGGGGTAAAGGCTGATTTAATAGCTCTGGCACTGCTTCCTTCAAGAAATTCAGCTTCACTGCACACACGTCATGGAGGGTCTCTGCTTTTTAAATGTATTTGTGGAAGTAACAAAAATGATGGTGGGAGAGCAGAAGGATGATGTGGGTTGTCTTGCAAATAACAAAGCAGACAATGAGAGCAAGTGCATGCACTTCTGTAACAAGTAGTATGGACTGCCAATAGATCTTTTCATTAATCTGAAGCTAGATACTCCTCTTAGTGTTGGGCCTTTGTGACCTACTGACGGAGAGGCCCAATATTTCTGAAATGCTCCAGAGCATCTGCACCTCCATTGCCAGTGGACCATATCGCAAAATAAACCCCAGAATTTTAAAGCGTTTCTGCGGAAGAATTTGAATGCATTGATCTATCTTTCTGGGTTTTGTTTTTTTTTTTTTTTTTTTTTTTTCTTTTTAGAAGTCTAGTAATTAGAGGCTTTGCAGACTTTCAATGTCAGCTTTTTCTTTCTGAAGAAAGTTCGCACACAAAGGGTGATCCTATCCTGGAGTTGGTGCAGAAGCAGCATGCTTTTTCAAAAATTTTAGCCAGCTCTAATTGCTCCATGCCAAGGACCAAGCTCTACAGTGAGTCCTGAATTAATCTAAACTGCAGCAGACTAATTCTGTGTGGACAATTCACGGATGCTCTGTTACCTTCTGCAAGCAAATTAAAACCGCAAAGCAGCAGGGAAGTGTTTTTGGTTTTCATCCGGTGTTTCTGTGGAAATGCAGAAATTAAGAAAGGGTGTCTCGCTTAATAGGGCACAGAAACATTTGCAAGTGGGGTGCTGCAGCTGCTAGCTTTACTCAAAGGTCCGTGTCTGCTCCTGTAAGTTGTGTTTGTACACTGTGAACCATCCACCCAACAAACTGCAACACTCTAAAGCTGAGGCAGTTTTTGACCTGAGGAAGCAGATGAGGGCTTTGCTGTTCTAGCCTGATCATAGGTCAGCTCTCCAGCCTGGTTTGGGGTTTCCAGCATCATGCAGTGTCTGCCAGTTGGCCTTTATCTTTCTCCAGAGAGGGACAGAGGAAGATGCAGAAGTGGAGGTGACCGGTTACTGATCATTGTGGGAGGAGGCTGAGAAAGTAGGAATAAGGAGATAGCGCTGAGGAGTGGGAAGAAGATGATCGCATCTTGTGTCATGGCACAGGAATACAATCAGGTTCCAGCTATCAGTGCGTGGTCAGACTACAAAAGAACATGGCAGAGCTGGTCTTGTGAAGAACCTGCTGCTCTGGCAGGGTTTGGTAGCTCCACTGCTGCGCAGTTCAGACTGAACTATGCTGTTCTCAAGTCATGTCAGCAGTATTATGGTTTCTAGACAACGCCTGACCTCGTGAGCCCTGGTAGACCCAGGTCAGGTCCACGAAAAGCTGCTTGAGTTTCTAGAGAGTTTGTCAGGTTGGAGCAGTAGACCTGAAATGAATCCAGATTATCATGTTATGCTAATGCCGAGTTTGCCAGTCTTCCCAAAACTAGAGTGTTGAAGGATTCAGTGCAGATCCACCTGTCTTTGCAGGCATCAGGACGGGTCTGTTAGGGCCAAATCAAGGCAAGACGTGATTCCCTGTGAACCTGAGCTGAATCCATGGGGATTGTGGTTTTGCTCAGAAAGCCACACCTTTTTCCATAATACCTCATGATAAAGGTTCAGGTACCCATTATCCAATTTTATTAGATTAAAAAAAACAACAAAAAAACTACCCCAAAACCCCCCAGACAAACAAAACACCCCCCAAAAAGGCAAACTGGATGAGCTAGAGCTGCATCTGCAGTAGGTGGCTCTTTTGTCTTACTGAGACTAGTGTGTGTGCGTGGGTGTGCTTGTATATGATGGTTTTTTTAGATGACATTCAACATGTTCATGGAAGAAGTCTTCTGATAGGTAGAGGTGAGCCTACAGCAAGAGCTGTAGGTTCATGTTTTTAGCTATGTGTTTTCTTAGTAGTCAGGAAAGGATAAATGTTTGCTTATGTGGGTATTATGTATCATGATCATGCTATACAAATGCTAGGCAGGCTATAAGTGTTCTGCAGCTTGCTTGCCAGGAGCCACCAGAACTTAATGGGATTTTTCTTTTTTTCACTATAGATACAATCTACCTTTTTTCTACTTCCTGGGTCATCTGAGCAAGCACATCTAACTAGCTCCCTACTATTACAGGTTCCCTGTGCCCATTGACAGCCCTTGATCTCTAACTCTCTCCGTTTCACACCGGATTTATGTCTTCTGTTGTTCTGCTCCACAACTAGAGATTGTTTTAGGATGTTGGGAAGTTTTACATCTGTGGTAAACACGTGCATGAAGAATAGATGTTTGTTTATGCAGAAATAACATAGTTACTAGTTTTCTATTTGACTATCAAAACACGGTTTCAGCGTGTCGTGCACACAAGAGACATACCCCTTGAAGCATGAGTTGAAGTCCCTGCTAAAGTTTTACATTTGTGTTCTTCTGCTCTGTCCGTTTTGCCTCTGTTTCATGTGGACTGAATTTCAGCCACTCTGCTTAGCCAAAACTATAGAAGCAATTCCCTGTTCCTCTGCATGGTCAGGCATGTAGGAGAGAGCATGACGAGAAATTGCCGCTGAGGGTGTTGTAACACACATCATCTTTGTGTGTGCATTGACAGAAATGGATGCCCAGGAAGAACTCCCCCTGGAAGAGCTCTCGGCTGAGAATGTCTCCTTTACAGGTGCCTGTATCTGTCTCTTGCTGTGAAGGGAGAGATGTGAAACAATTGCAACTCTGCCAGTTTTAGAGACTTAAAGTATGGAAGACAACTACTAGATTTTTATAATCTGAATCTGTATAGTTGGTTTATTCCCCCCCCTCCCCCCCCGGTTGGTGGGAGGAAATGGTGGAGCAGTTTTGTAAACACTATTAATGCTCAGTTTCTGGAGTGGCACTGGATTTGATAAAAACCTTATCAGAAACCCTGCAGTTTAACTCTACAGGATTCAATAGAACTATGAGGTTGATTACATAAATGGTATTTGAAAGGCTGGAGAGGATGACCAGCAATGTTTGCTCTCTTTAATGAAAGAAAACTCAACAGCAGGATGCAGAACTTAGTGTTTTGCAATTCAGAAGTTCCAGGCTATGGTAACAAATTAGAAGATCAAATTACAGCAGTACTTTGATTTTAAAAAACAAAGCAAAAAAAACCCACCCAAAACATATGGAAAGACGATACTGTAGGGTATTATAATTTCCTTTGTCTGAAAATATCACCTTGATATATAAATGGTATCATTTATGAATGAGAAGCTGCCGAGTTGTATTTATATTAGTGTGAGAATTTAATTTCTCTTCCAGTTTTGCTTACTGGAGGCCATCACAGTTTGTACAAGCAGCTATGTGTGTGTGATCATGACTAATAGGATGGCCGTTATTGGTATATGTATATTGAATCTCTTAAAGCTGTTAGTTTAAATACTTTAGGTTTATTATTAAAACTGTAGAATTAGATTCTTGCTTAAATAGATAACAAACATAACCTCAAGGAAATAAAATATTTTATAACATATTAGAATATTATGGATGCTTAAACTAAAACTGTGTTTGCAAATAAGTTTTTTTGTTTTTTTTTTTTTTTTTTTTAAATCTGATTAGCTCTTAGTTGAAGTCTGTGCTCTGTAATATTAGGATTGCAAAGACCACAGGGAATACCTCTTTCCGTTGTAATTAAAATTGAACAGGGGCATGTTTATATTACCTCTTTGAAAGCATGCAAGAGAGCCCCCTTCAGCAAGGGAAATGCTGTAGGCAAATGTAGCATATGTTGATAAAAGAACGTGTTTTTTAACGAAGAAAGCTTAGAGACCAAAGTTTGACAACAGCAGAGAAAACTGAAATGACAATTTCTTAGGCAAATGCCCTAACCTACAGTCTATATAGTTGATCACAACATGAGCACAATAAAATAAAGGTTAAGAATCACTAAATCTCATCAACCAAAAGCTCTGAAGTGATTGGAGGGAAAGGGGTTGTGTGGAGCAGAGCGGGTAATTACTCAGACGCCTGTGATCTCTCCAGCACAAACTCTGTTCTGTGCTGCCACTGAGGTCAGTGTTGCTTAGCCTTTTGCAGTCTTACTGCTGTAAATGCACTTGAGAAATCATGGTTATATTGTGAAGGTGACCAGGTTTTAAGTTCAATAAACCATGCCCCCAACCCCAAGAGCTAAAACATAGCATTTTTCTTTCTGGTCCTGTTTTGAGAGAGCAGATTCTGTTCTGCTGCTCCTTGACATCCCAGAGCTCTGTGTTGCAGTCACAAAGGTTGTTTTCCTCTCTTGCCCCACTCTTATCTGTAATTCCTTGTGGGTGATGCCACGATGTTTAACTTCTGCCCAGGATTTGAGACTCTGGGTATACTGTTCAGTCTCTGTTTCTTTCCAGAAACTTTGTGGTGTTGCACATGGATGCTGTTTGGGTGTCCCTGGAGAGTTTTGAGGGTAGGGGGCTGCAGTGGTGGCCTCTGTGAGAAGAAGCCAGGGGCTGCCCCGTGCTGGACATGACCAGCTACAGTGGAGCCCCCCACAGGACCCAGCTGAGCCCAGCTGAGCCATGTGAGCCCAACCATGGGTCTTGCACCTCTATAAAAACTCCTTAAAAAGGGGCAAAAAATGCCAGACAGAAAGAGGAGGAGGGAAAAAGTGTGACAAACAGCAGAAGGAAACAGAGGTCAGAGAAGAAGGAGAAGGAGGAGATGCTTCATGGTGCCTGAGCAGATACTCACTACAGCCCAAGGAGCAGCCGTGCTGGAGATGAAATTTTTCCTGAAGGACAACAGCCTTTAGAGAGAGCCCCCACCGCAGCAGGGGAAAAAAGTGAGAAGGAAGGAGTGGCAGAGAGGAACCACTGTGTACTGACTGTAATGCCCCTGTGCCCCTATTCCCCCTGTGCCACACAGGGGTGGGGGGATTGAGGAGTCTGGAGGAGTGAAGTGGAATCTGGGAGGGAAGGGAAGAAGGGTATTGCTTTAATGTTTGTCTATGTTTCTTTTGGCAATAAATTGAGTTAATTTTCCCCATGTTGAGTCTGCCTTGCCTGTGAAGGTAATTGGTAAGCAGTATCTCTGCCTTTATCTCCACCCACAAGTTTTCTCATGCTATTTTCTCCCCCCATCCCACTGAGGAGGAGGAGTGAGCAAGTGGCTGGGTGGAGATCTGGCTGTTTGCCAGGGTTATCCCACCACAAACATAAAATTCTGGAGGAAGAGGCAGATACTGGTCTGCCGCCTCATGGCAAGAAACTTTAGCTATATTATACCACTTCTTGCATGTTAGGAACAATTATTCTATGAAAAGTAACAGCAGCAGAGATCTGGTTGCATTCTTTAAAAATGACAGTATGAAATAGCCTTGTACCATTTTTAATTTAAACATATTTTTGTTTTATCTGTAATTTTGCTTAATCTGGATTTTCTCTCATCTTCCTCCATTACTGTTGGTAGTTGAGAATTCAGTCCCATGGCCGGGCAGGGCAGGGCTGTGTGGAGCTGGAGACCAGCTTGGCTGCCACATTGCAGGGGCAGGGACTGATGGCCCTGGGGGTGCTGACATGGCTCTCCTGGGACCTGGGCAGGCTAGGGGGAGCTCCAGGGGGGCTGGGCAGGGACAGTCAGGGCTGGGGGTGCCCTTGGGGTCCTGAGAAAGCCTGTCTAATATTTTGTTGAAGTTTGTGACACAAGACTTATAGCAGTTTTAAATAATTAATTTTATTGTAAGGTTGTACTGAATTCAATGAGCTTATGGATGGCATTAACTCTACAAGTAAGTGTTTGCATGATTTGGGCTTTGATTTTAAGAGGTATTTCTCATAAGTTCACTGTAATGCAGGATGAGACATTAGGGATGTTTGCAACATGAAACAGATGGCTGTTTCTTTGGAGGAAGCTAGTCAGAGAATTGCAACTCTGTCTAATTAAGGAGTTGACAGGTTGAGTCTCTCATCTTTTCTGAGCAGTCTGCAGCAAAATTTAAAATCCTAATCCTGGAAATAGTTAATTATAAGCATCATTTTGGCCTTGCAAGTTGCTTCATGGAGCTGAATGGGATCTCTCCAGTGATCAGTCACGTGTGCTGAAGTGTTTCCAGGATTTGCATCTTTAATCTGTAAAGATCTGAAGTTTTTCAAGCTCAGGCATGTCAAAGCTCAGGGAGTCTAATTTCTGTTGACTTTCTGCGATATTGAAGGCCCTGAAGCCACAGTCCTGGGAAATATGTAGGCACTTAGCTTACCTCCACAAACTTCAACAGCCTCAGCCCACTTTAGAGTACTCATCTGTTGAGGTTCTACCCTTAAGTGCTGAACATGCAGGTTTTTCAAAAGTATTTATATTTCTGGCAGGGCTTTCAGAGGCACCAGGACAGGTGAGTTATCTAACTACCAGGCATGTGAAAGGAGGATAGACATTTCAATTACTAAAAATGCTTTTATCCACCAGGTTGTCTCTTTGTCTTGTGAGCTCAGTTAGAAGTTTGAAATGAGACTAAGTAGAGGTAACTTCCAGCATCTTGGGGAGATTTGGCTTCGATAATATTTTGAAATATCCCTGAAAATGTTTGTTTAGGCAGGAAAAGTGTTACTTCAGTTTTGGGCAAAGGAAGGTGGTTTGCTCATAGCAAGAAGATATATAGAAGAAGGATGAAAAAAGCACATGAACTTGTCTTTTCTGTTCTTCTTTGCCTTAGAAAAGCGTAGGTGTATCCATTAAAATACATCAGGTTTTATCTTCCTCATTTTGAAATCTGCAAATTTAAAGTAGCAGTACTTAAACCTTTGGCTCCTAGTTTCAATTCTAGAAATACTTGTTTGAAGGACCGTGTACTTGAATCTCTTTCTCCTTCATGTTGCTGAGGATAGAATGACAGTAACACTTAACATTTTCCATCCACATGAGGAAACTTCAGCATTTCTCTCTCTGATCGTAATGAGTAAAGTGGAGGTTGAGGTTTGCTGAATTATAAAACATAGCTCTTTGATCTTGTGGGAGTTTGTTGATCTGATTTGTAGTGGATAAAAAAAGGGCCATTTCTCATTATTTTGTGCTTTCCTAGATGACATATTTGGGCATAGTTGAAGTGTGCTATTACTATGAGAAGTATGGAGAAAGCTATAGATTTCTGTCCTCTGGCAGTATGTGTAAAATAAAAATGAACCATTAAAATTAGCATGCAGTGATATATATTCTAATCTATGTAAAGGTTTCACTTTGAATAGGAGCATTTCAAATTGTCTCTAAGAACAGAAAAGCTTTTAATACATGGCTTTTATTCACCTGTGTTGATGTGTTGATTTTTGTTTTTAATTAACAGGTTGTTGCTTAATGTTAGAATTCATAGCTCATTGATATAACACTGTCAAATATTCTGCAGTGCTTTCTACAGTTTAACAATACAAAACTTAAGGTATTTCTAAAGGGCTGGTATCTGTCTCTAGAGCAACTAGGTGAGAATTACTGCAGAGATGTATCTCTTCAAAGTACCCAGCCTTCTTGGTGAAGTGCAGATATATTTGATAGAATTGTACATTTCTTCGCCTTAGTTTTGTTTTAATAAATGTCTGTGTCTTGCTGCTTAGTTCTTCTAAATGTGAGATGTAGGAAACAGAACAGATGTTTGAATAACTACTTATCTAGCTCATGGAAGAAATGCGTAAAGTGGCATTTTCATTGTTATAATGAAACTATCATTACACTTGCTTGTGAGGTTTGAATTGGGTTCTTAACAGGAGCATGTTCAACAGGCGAAAAAAAATTAAATGGCATAAAACATCATGTGATGTTAGGATAATGAAAAATGTATCACTTAACAGTGTTTGCATTATTCAGAGTTATACACATACAAGTGTCTGCTCTAATCCCTTGCCGATATGTTGTCTTGGTAACCAGCTACCTGCACACCTGCTCAGCTTCTGCAAGTGAGGGAAAATGGATGGTTATTGGCCACAAATATATTGATATGGAATATAAAAATCTAGAAGAATATTAATATTTAATAAGGCTGTGCCTTCTAACTTCAGTGTTTAGTCTCTAGCAGCAAGTTTTATACCTGAACAAAAAGAGATTTGACATCATTTGCGTTACTTCTTTCTGCAAAGCAGGGAGAAGTCAAATTCAAATTTGTACCTAAAGATCCTGTAACACAAAGAAAGAGTATCAGTGGTGTGTATATTAAAATAATACTGGTTTATGCTAGTGACAGTCTAGTAAGGGAATGTTTTGGAGTAATTAATAACTGTTGAGAAAGTAATCACTTTTCAAAACAGTTCCTGTTTGTCAGTGAACTAAATTGTCTGTTCCATGAAGGTACTGACCTGAGAACCAGAAACTGAGGAGGAAGATAAGATGCTGAATTCACCCTGAAATTCACTGGATTCACCCTGAGAATATCTTCTGCTTTGGCTGAACTTCATTGGCAGATCTTTATCTTAACTTGAAATAATTTCGCCTGGTATAAATACAACCTTCTGCTGAATCCCAAGAATTTAACACTGGGACTTTAGGGGGTGGTAAAGGCAACGTAGAGGCTTATGTGAGCTTTTTGTTCTTTAAACTATGACTTTATGAATAACTGCTAGAGAAATGGGATTTTTGACTGCCTAGTATTTCATAACTAGATCTAGAATACTCTAAAGAAAGCAAAAAGGTGAGCAAAATACATAAACAGGTAAGAATAGGTACTTAAACAGTCTTCTAATGCAGAGGCACCTGGTGCACAATAGCAGCCAGAAATAAGCCAGAGAAGCGATGGGATTGTGGTATGTATGATGCTGTGTGCAAACTGATTGTACCCTGCTAAGAAATGTCTTTCTAATGCATGGCCAGAGGGAGCTTGCACTTACCGACTCCTGTAGTTGTAAACCTTTGCTGATAAATATATGTATATATACACGTGCATATGTGTAATCACAGATGACAAATAAAAAAGTTATAATGCTGAAAAGGGCAACTACTTGAAGTTATTCAGATGCTTATTTAGATTACAGATTGTCTACTGGCTATGATAATGCATGACACTCCAGTATTTCTTAAGTCAAGAATATTCTAGACATCCATTCATATGGTATTACATACAGTTCTGAAGGTGTAGAGGAGGCCTGGGCAAGAATTTGAATCACAGGCCCACATTACATTAGAAGGATTTCCCCTCATAGTACAAAAATGGGATGCCTTCATGCCTTTGTTTATTCTTTCAGTTCTGTTCTAGAATATTAAGCATTAGGAAATGAAATTTATATGGAGTTCAAAGACCAGCATTTTTTAAGAGGCAGCCTGAACCTGTATGCATGTTAAGGCGCAAGTGGCTTGTTGTAATAACTACCCTGGTGCTCCTTTAAAAATGCCTGTTACGTCATTTGGTTTTGTAATGAGGGGTCTTACATAAAATTCTGGTACAAAGAGTTGAACTGTGTGATCTGGCAAGGTGGAATTCAGCTTCCAAAAAAAGGGCAGGAAATTTATTTTCTAAATTACGTGTAAACATCTTGCATTCAAAAGCTGGTTTTAGTCTTATCGTTTCTGTTCATATTTCAGTAGCCTTGACAGCACACTAGGTACTGCCCACGCAGAGGAAGACAGTTTCATTGCTGTAATGTATAGATCCCATTGTTTTTGCCATGTGTCTTGTGCAAGTGAATCATCGCAGCCAGAGCTTCAAACTTCATCTGTGTTTACTCTGGTGCTTGCTCAGAAGTTTTTACTAGATCTATGGTCTAAGATGAACTGGGTCTTTTTTTTTTAGGATTGTGTGTGTGGGTATGTGTTTAATTTATATACATACACAAATATAAAAATGGAGTCCCATAGATTTTACGTGGCCTAGGCTAGTTATTAATATAAGTCTCTAAGGGTAAATCTAATATTATTGTATTGGCAGTTCTGAAGGCTGGAGGCAACAATAGTTTTATATGAATTATGATTTTCTTTCCTTTTGTAATTCTCTGATACTGTAGAAATATACTTGTTCAGGTATACTGCTTTTGGCATTAGCTTGACGGGCTTGGACAAGCGAAAGGACAATTTTGATTGCATTGTACTTTAGGGGTTATATGGTAACACACACAAAGATTTTGTTAACGTTCAGGTTTACACCTCAGGATAAGCAGATTGAAGTGGTTTTGCTTTCACAGGAAAGTGAACTAAATAAAATGACAACATTTTGAAATATAAATTTGAACCCTGTAGTTCAGAAATATGAGAAAGCATTGCTCTCACTTGTGGATTAGTTAGTCCGTCTCAGTCATGTAGGAAAGGTGTGTGCAATGCTGAATCTAGTTAAAATTACACTCTTACTTATCCTACTCCCCTCTCCTTAGCCTGGGTGGGACACAGCTGGAGGGCGGGGTCCAGTGGTGTCTTTCCCAGTACAGGATATGGACTTACTGGAGTGACTCCAGCAAAGGGCCAGGAAGATGATGGAAGGGCTTGTAGCATCTGACACATGAGGAGAGGCTGGGGGAGCTGGGGGTGTTCAGCCTGGAGAAGGGAAGCTCAGGGAGATACTATCTATGTATGTAAATATCTGATGGGGGTAGTAAGGAAGATGGAGCCAGGCTCTTCTCAGTGGTGCCCAGTGACAGCATGAGGGGCAACGGGCACTAACTGAAATACAGGGAATTCTGTTTGAATGCAATAAAAATTTATTCTTTAAGGGTGATTGAACACTGGACCAGGCTGCCCAGAGAGTTTGTGGCATCTCCATCCTTGCAGATATTCAAAACCCGACTGGAATTAGCCCTGAGCAACCTGCTGTAGTTGACCCTGCTTTGAGCAGTGGGTTTAGACGAGGTGACCTTCAGAGGTGCCTTCCAACGTGAATGATTTTGTTAAATTAGTCAGAAAGATATTGGTAATTGTTTGTATCAGTTCTGTTTACTCTTTCATCCTGTCAAAGCATAAGCAGTTTCTCTGTCCTGGTAATGAACCGATGGTGGTCACCGTTAATGTAACACCAGCGTCCAAAGGTTATGTTTAAAGACAAGTGTGTACACTAAACAAATGCCTGTTTCCAAAATGTATGTGGATGATGTGCTTAAACTCCAAGGTCCTTTCATTCCTAATATTACCTTGCTTCATTGCTAGGTAAGGGCTTAGGAAATCAGATTCTCCAGCACACTCAAATGAATCCCCTCACACATGCACCCTCAGCGTGCAAAAAGGTGGGTAGTGCTGCACGTGGTGGCTTTGGGCACAGGTGGGTGTTCAACTCCCTCAGCTTTGGGAAATTCTAGTTATCGTCACCAGAGGACATTATAAATTCTCTTCCAACAGCACTCTGCCTATCTGCTGGGTGAAGTAGGCAGTCAGGGTTTCAGAGACAGCCAGCCCGAAGATGGGTCCGAAGGTCTCTTTTTCCATATTCTGCTGAATTATTTCTGCCTCTATCTTTAGTTAAAATGTGAAAGCTTTTAAAAGTGTTTGTCGATTATAAACTGGGGATGTCAAGAGTCGGATCAAAAGGGAAACAGTGAAATAAAAGGGCAATATTTAAGGGCTGTATTTTCAGAACAAGCCTCTTTGCATATGTTCCATCTCCAGTCTGTAATCATCAGCAGCTGTGAGGGAGAGGGGATACAAACATTATTATTTTAGTGTACAAACCTAGTTCTGAATAAAGCCTTTCTTGCAGATGTTTTTTCTGGGCACCAACAGAAAATGTCATTGTGAAGTGTTAGCACCATCTTATTATGCAGGATTATTGTTGACAGTGCACTATGGAAAGGAGCAATTTGCTTGTATAAGGGGAGAATAAAATGCCTTCAAGTTAAAAAAAAACCAACAAAAAACCCCCCCCAAACCCCCTCAAAACAACAAACCAAAACTCAAGTCATAACAAAAGCCAAAAGTACACTGTCTAGTATGTTGCTTATGATAGAAATGAAGTAATTTTGTGCTAAGATGGAAGCTGGGTGTGCAGCTTCAAGAAGAGCACATATTTTCACGCCAGTACACTTTGAAGTATACCAGTGCAAATGCAGAAGTGACTATCACCTCTAGGTGGGCAGTTTTGGCAAATCAAGATTAATTTGCTTTCAGCATCTCATTGCATTGCAGAGTATGACTTCCTGTGCAGTACTGCCCAGATTTTAGAGCACACTGTGATTATTTAATCATTTTGCTGGATTCATTTCTGCACTTCTGAGCATATAACCTCTATAAGTAACTTCAGATGCACTTTGGTCCAGAAGAGAACTTCTGAAGTGATGTATAGTGAGGACAAATGTATGGGCATTACTTTTGCTTCTCATTACATCTTTGGGCTATGGTTGTTTCAGAAGCATGATGGAGGTACTAGCAATTTTTCATAGGTTTGGTATATGCTGTGTAGTGGCAGCTTGACCTGTAAAGAAGTTGCTAATCATGGTCTAACATAAAGTCTTCCTGAAACATTTAATTAAGTCTAAACTAGCTTACTTAAATACATTTTAATCCATGTGATAATATTTCTATTAATCAAAACTGTAAAGATAAAATTTGATGGCTGTACATGGAAAATTGAGATGTGGGAAGAGGAGGAACACTGTGTGTGCAATAATTTTGGTCAGTGGTTGCAGAGCGATGCAGCTGTGAAGGTCAGATTCAACAGAACCGCCTCCGTACCTATTTTCCGTTGGAGTAATTGATGTGAGGGAAGTGAGATTAGCCTTTAACTTTTGTATGATGTCAGCAGCATATTTAAGCACATATTTATGTTTCTTCCTGTTACCAAGACATTAGAGAGATAGGTGGTAACCACCAAATTAAAGCAGTTTTTCGGTGGTGGCTGCACATCAGCCGATTCCTGCACTGGGGCTGGGTGCTGGAGCCACACGTCCCGTTAGCTGTGCAGCCATCCTCCGCTCCCTTCTGACGGAATGCTCCTCTGGTTTTGGGACCTGCCACCCCAAACCCAGACAAGTAAGGGTGAGGCTGGATTGGATGTAATTAATCTCATAGTCTAAGGGATGGTAAATGTATATGCATAAGGCCAGGACATCAGATTCCTTCTTTATTTCCAGTAACTTAAATTTGACATTGCTGCCTGAAAAGTGTTTATTTTCTTGCAGGAGAAATGCTTTTGAAAAAAGGTTTGTTTTTCAAAGATGAGATCATGAGTGAAAATAGCCCTGCAGCTATTTTACCACTGATTATACTGATAAGCTTTCTGTCTTTTCTTTGATCATCACTGTGGTAAATTTGTTAGGATTAAAAATGAAATCATCAGTACGATCTGTCAAAGAAAAAGGACAGTTATGGGTTCGTTTGAGTCTATAAGCAAATCCCAAGTGAAATGTTGAAGGAGAGTAAGTTTTATTCGGTTTATTCTAGAAGATCTTTGTTTTGATTTTAAGACCAAGATTGATTTTTATTTTAATGATACATCTTGAAAGACAGCAAAGATGAAGCCTTTATGAGTTGGTCTGCTTATTTTACTGTAGTTGTGTTCTCTGCAGTGCTCCCCTTTACATGTCCATTTGGAAAATGGTTGGTATGAATCAGTGGTCATATGAAAGAGGCAAAAATGTAATTTTCAAATGAAATTTAAATGTTTCAAAATGTTCATAATTTGTGGAAACCCTGCACTTTACATTACAGACATATAATCCATTATAAGTATCTGTTTTATTGATCTGATTTAGTATTTTTATGGTATATGCAGTCTTTATTTGCAGAATAGCATGAGAAAGCATGAACCCCCTCCCCTCCATTCAGATTAGCATACAGTTAAAATCTAATTACGGCAGTACCCATTATACAGGGTTATAATTTACAATTTAAAACAATTGCCTTGTAAATCAACTTAAAACAAATGCATTAAAACAAACAAAAAAACCCTAGCGATTCTTGACCTTTTAAAATCGGAGTAATCAATCCAGGCTTGTTTTCTGCTTTAATGCATCCTGGCACCTCAAGTTTAAATGCCAAATGGTGTTTCTTTTCTCTCATGTGGGTCTGAGGACATTCCTTGTAGAAGTTAAGCAGAATGACAGCTGGCTTTGTCTGATTGGTAGAGCTCTTGACTGTGCTGTTTTTACTTTCCTCCATAATAAGTTGTTAATAGAAATTCACTGGCCTGCAGGGCAGAGTTAATTTGTCACAAATATTGGGTTGATGTAACAGGAATGGAATGCAGTAGAACAATAGCGAGGGATTTTTTGGATGTGGGCTCTTTTTTGGCTTCGTGATGTCAAACATTTTCCAATAAAGAAGTTCTGTCTTAACATAGTGAAATTTCCTTGCTTTTAAGAAGCCATGCTGTGTTTGAAAAAATATGTTTGCTGCTGTATATTTGAACAAAAAGCAGATTTGGAGATATTTTTTTTTCCTTATGAATCTGTATTGCATAGTCAAATATTTCAATGCTGTTGAAAGTATTTTTGCATATAAATCAGTGTTTCATAAGAGTTGCTGTTAATCAAGTATATATTCTGAGAGGAAACATCTTTACTTACTTGGGATTTTTTGTTGTTGTTGTTGTTTCCCAGTTAGAAAATGGGATTTTCTTTTTCAGGATTTAAATTACTGAAGTTTCACTCTTCAGGTGCTTTTTCCTCAATTTGGGTACTCTAATACTATCATTTTCAAAACCAGAAAATGCTCATAACAGGAATAATTGTTGAAGAAAAGGTAAAAGATGTAAATACCATAATGCAAAAATTGCATGGTAGTTTCTAAAGAAAGTTTATGCAGGTCTTACATGTAATAATTAAGTCGTTCCAAACCCACTCTCCTGATTCAGTAGGTAGTTTTTTAGATCCTAGATCGTTTTTTAATTGGTGAAGTGAAGAAACCCTAATTATTTTCTTTGTTGCTAAATTAATGTAAGCTGTCAGAGCTGCAGTGTTGATATACTGTTATTTAAACTGATATTCCACATAAGACTTTGTATGTCATGCTGATGAGATAGACATTTTTTAACCTTTCTGTGTTTAAAAAAAATAATACATTTTGTTGTTGTTCTTTGGAGAGTTATCATTTTTCATCTCATGCTTCTGTGATTTAAATACTTAAGATCTTTGAAAAACTTTTTATATACCTTAGAAAAAATATTTAGTTGTGATGTGTGGTGAGAAAGCAAGTCTGGTCTAACATGGCAGACTACATGTCTTCGTTTAGTGCTCAGATTGTCTCACATAGGAAGTTATATCTTCAGTGTTTATCAAGGAGATGGCAGCATGTTTTCTGCCTTCTTCATTCCATGCTGTATTCATTGATAGGAAGTAGGAGTGCAGTTGTAGTTTTTAGGGCTGTGTGTGAGGTAGAAATGTAATGTTATCTACAATGAGGTGCAAGTTCCTTCAATAAAGGCATAGACTGCCTGTTGTAAAATTAAGTTTGGATTTACTGCTTGTAGTTAGCATTTGACAGACTTTCCAGCCTCCCTAGAATGAAGATGAAATGAAAAATAAGACCTGGTAGGAAAACCTCGGAACTGTTGTTGATCCGACTGAAGTTGATTCAATCGAGGTGAAAGGTTGTTGCAGGATACTTATTTGTACTGCTTGTAAAAGAAAGAATCAAGCTTGGTCTTTCAAATATAAATTTCAAGGAGAAAGTACCTATTTTCAGGGGGAAGAATTGTAAAGAAAAATGGTGCTTTCTTCATACTACCTAAGATTTCCATGCCAATGGCATGGAGGTTGAACTAGATGACATTCAGGTGTCCCTTCCAACTGAAACCATTCTAAGATAACAGGGAAGTGAGAACATGGTATGTACCAAGCTTCAGTTTAAACAGGAGATCATCAAAATGCCCTTGTGAACGTCTGCACTTGTCACTGTCTTACACCTTTTGGGACCTCAGCCTAAGGTGGGAACAAAAGGACAAATGAACAGTAAATTTTACTTCAGGATGGCATAGGACAAAGCAAATTATGTAGCTTGCTACTGGCTTGAATGCGTATAAAATTCCACTACACTATGCACTTCAATTGTAAGAGAAAAGAAAATGTTTCATTTCAAGAAGTATCTCCAAGAGCGAGAGGTTTATGAAATACTTCTAGCACCGGAGTAATCTTTACAAGTTTTGATAGCACTTGAAATATTCCCCTAACTATGCTTTTATTTGTTGCTTATTATTACCTGTGTTCTTGATGGTAATTCTGTAAGACAGAACCAGAAGATGACGTGCCTTCCCACTGCTTGATATAAATCTTCTCTGATACAAAATGAGTTGAGCTGCAGTGAACTTAAATGCTAATGCTGAAGACATCAGGCAACCTGCTGTTCAGTATCAGAAAGTTTTAACTTCGGCTGACTCCAGCATCTTCCTTGTTCCAGGGTAAGTTAAATGGCACCTCACCATGACTAATGACAAAAAGCTGTTCCTGTTTGCAAATGAGGAAGTTGTATGATTAAGAAAGTCACTAATAACAGGCATTGCACCAAGTCAGTGTATGTGATGTAGGGCAGGCTTCAGTCAACTAATGAATAATCCCATTCCTACTAAAAGGAAGATGTAAAAGTTACCAAATACTTTTGCCTATACGGATGTGGCATTCTCTTTAGGAGAAACAGTCAGTATTTTTCTCAGGTTCTTAACCTATATAATGTCAGAATGTATTCTATATGTAATACAGAATATTATATGATGTAATTATTTTCTACAATACATATTCATCCTTTCATGAATTACTTTTCCTTTGAAAATAATGACCTTTCATTCATTGATAAGGTATCACAGCTTCCTTCCTTTCTCCACTCTGTGAAATTCTAGGTAATGAAGTGAAATAAATGATAATTAGTCTTTCATTTAAGCCTTTCAGAGGCTTAAATTATCTAGGTTGTTCTCCCATTTTCATCTAATCAGCAGAAGAAAATTTTGATGTCTTTCCCTTTCTGCTAGGAGCCTGATCCTGCTGAATAATTCTGTTTCTTAAACTTTCCAGGATTTAAATGATTGGCTAAGTGTGGGAGGATACATGAGACATGCTTCTCAGGTGGGGCAGGTGTAGCTCATCCATAAAAAGCTGCTTTGAGTCCCTTTCACCTGGGAAATGAAGGGATCTAACCTGGATCTGTTTCCACAGTAACTGAAAGAAAATGCTGAAATCAGGCACTGCATCTGGCAGGGAAGTTCAGGCCTCCTAATGGAGAAGGTGAGGAAGGGCTAAGGAAACATTAATTTTTGCATTGTATCCAATGAAGTATTTTGCAGTTTCTCATTTGAAGCTGTCAGTTTCTTGTTTAACTACACAAAGCAGGTATAGTCTGACCCTAGAAAATGTTACCTGTTTGTATGCCCTGAATATATATTATTTTGTCCTCTTTAACAAGATACTAACTTTATAGTAAGACTGAAGTCAGTCATAATATCTTAAGTCTTCCATCCCCTTTTTCCCACAGCCTCTTTTTCAGTGAGCTGTCGCTAAATCCTGTAGCTTAGATTCTATGGATTTATGTGAAATTGTGTGTTGGGCAGACCCTATCACGCGATGGTCATGTGCTCAAAGGTAATGCTCAATTCTAACTATGAGCAGGATGAAGAAGGTCCATCTCTTCCAAGAAGGAGATTCTATAAATGCATTGAGAATTCTTAGGTGTGCTTCTTGGTTCATTTGAAAGAGCTAGCTATAGTCCTGGGCGAAACTAGCTGCAAGGCTGATTTGTTTGTATTTGTGTTATTCATCTGATAGGGTACTAATTTTATATTAAAACTATATCACTGGTTTACAGTGGGAGATTGAGAAATTAAAACTTTTGAAAGTATAATGAGAATCTCCCAGTCTGTTCCTTCTTTCCTACTTTTCTGGGATTTTACATTAGTGACTTGTATTGACTGCTAATCTTTTTCTATTATTTTGACTATAGTTTGGATTATAGTTCGCTGAAGGTGGTCCTACATCATGCATAGTTGTAATTTTAGCTGAAGCTTTCTGCCATGTTAGTAGTTGGCTCCTAGTGAAAGTCTCAACTCAGGAAAAGCAGCTTTATTTCTTGGTTCTGATTTTAATAGCTGCTATTTGGAAGAATTACAGAAAGAGTAAGAGAAAGCCAGTTTCTCAGTCAAAATCTCAACAAAGCACCTTGTTTTATGATTGACAATTTCTTGCAAAGAAGAATGAAAAGTATTTGCGTGTCTTCTTATGTTCTTTATATTAGTGTATTGCTATAATTTTTTTAAAGAAAGATGAGTTTTATTGTTGAAGTTTTAAATGTTTAAGTGTACTAAGCATATAGACAGGGTCTTGGAATGGTGGCATCATAGTTTAAACAAATTATGATAGTTACTGTAGTTTAAGAAATTAATTTGAGCAAATTGGTTTGTTTGGACTTTGTGGATCTGCTTTCAGCCAGTGGGATAATGAGGTTCAGCTTCATGTTTTGTTGTTGCAAGCATTAGAAACACTTTCAAGAAACTGCAGTGATAATGTGATGAAGAACAACAAACATATAAGATAAAGAAAATGATTTGTACAGTTTTATGAATGCAGATGTAAGGGTTTTGCTAATCTGCACAGATTAATAGACTGGATGGCTGGAAAGGAGCTGTTGTCTACCTTAGCTTTTTCTTTGATATTCCCTGCAAAACAAAGTATAGCAAACTTTTTGTTTTGTTAATAAATATTTCTGTGTCCTTTCTCTGGCAAAGTTCAGTATTAGTTGTTAATGTGATAAGCTATTTTAAAACAGTTTTACTTGTGATGGAATGGATGATATATGGTGCATATGAATATTCAAACTGTGGTATTTTTTTGCTATTTATAACCTTTCTTTGGTCATTGGATCCTTGATCTGAATATATTTATTTATTTTTGAGATGTTTGTAAAGAACACCTCCAGAGATTGTTAACATTTGTCAGCTCTTGGAATGACAGCTCCAGTCACTATAGAAGACAAGTAATTTTCCTCTTGAAGAAAAGGGATGCTAATCTCCACCTACAGTAACATGTTTTGAGAAACATAATGCACTAAGAAAATGTACCAATTACTTGGCTGAAAATTGCTTTCCTTCTGCAAGATAGACAATCATAACATTTTTGGACTTTTTTTTTTTTTAAACTAGTTTCGTAACATAACTCCCTCTTTTGCAAAGTAAAACTTCATGTTTCCAAGAACAGATGAATGTTCTGTCAACTATTGGAGTGGCGTGGCATTTCACATTTCAATCCAGGTTATGACCCTTGTCCAGGCTCTGTAACTAGAAAACAAATAGGCTTGGCTTTATTAAGACAATGAGTTAAGTAATGAGTCAGTATGGTACATACATGCTCCCATGTGTTTAACTTACAGAGCTGTGAGTTCTTACACTGTTGCCCACAATGGGCAGCTTTTACTGGTGGGAAGCTGGTTTTTAGGTGTAGTTTCTTAACTGGTTTTCAGAAGCCCATTACTGATTTCTACCTACATGTAATATAGGGATAGTAGGTGGAAAATATACGTATGTGCTTATTTGCGTGTATATCTCAATATAATTATTTGCATATACTAAATATACTAAGCCAAAAGAGTGAGGAAAATGGCAATTATATTAATGAAGTTGCTTAATTGCGTATAATGAAATTTTTAATTTACTGCAACCTACTGAAACTATCATTGACCTAATAAAGATTATACCCTTTCGCTTGTATTGTTTCCTATTTAAATCAGCAGGAGTATATTAAAACAAACTGCTTAATTGTTGAGAAATTAGATTATTTGAGATGCAGAAAGACAACAAAAACATAGTAATATAAAAATTGATTCTATTTAATAAGCAGTTAGACAAAACTATCTTTTTTAAGATGTTTTGTGCCACAGGCTTATGACATTAGCAAATGAGTCATATCAAGTCACTTTACTTGAAAAGATTTCTAACATTTGAGCTGGAAGCCATTTGCAGTCATGTCTTCTAAAAATAAAGAACTGTTGCTTTCATCCCCAGCCTCATGGGCTTCTTAAGGGGAAGAAAGATGTGCAGTAAATGGTCTTTGAGGGCAAGGGGGAGTAAAGGAGAGAAAAGGCTTAATTACAGTTAATTCCAAAGACCTGCTCTGTGATTAACAGGCCATTAACCTATGCCAACCAGTAGCTCCTTCCCAGGGCAATTTTTGTTGTGGGACTAAATGTAAACAGGATAGTCAGAGTTGTGTCTGGCCCTTTTCTGCTATGCTCTTCCTCCCATCCTCACCACTGTGCTTTCCTAGTGTTCAGACCTGCTTGTGAAACATGTTCCTCCTTCCTCTGCTGCTGTCACTTCTGCAGCTTCATCCCTTCATCTCCTTGAGAGACCCTGCTTGGTTAGCAGCGTAGCTGTTAGCTGCTGTTGCCCTTTATGAAGGAATTGACAAAAAGAACTGCAGAGGTGGAAGGAGATGAGAAAAGTTTTGCCTGAAGTTCAAGTCCTGTGCTGAGTTGTGGGAACAACAGGCTCCTGGTAGGATGTAATTGAGGCAATTAGGAAAAAAGTCATGCTAGCATAAAGGCTGGAACATCTGTTTAATGGTTTAGAAGAAGTTTAACGTTCGACTTCACTAATGGCTCTGAAACTTTTTATCATTAATGTTCACTAAAGAATGACTCACTCTCTGATGTCTAACGACTTTTTGAGAAGGACTCTTCCAGCTGGAGCTCTGCAACTGTTGCATTTGAAGTCATAACACTCCTGGAGAATTCCAGCAGGACAAAAACTATTTTGGGGCAGTTTGTTATGCATTTTTTTGGTGTCTGACTAATCCAGTTATATTTCTTGTTACTGGTCCCGGTTATTGTCTGTGTTGGTACTGTGTTAGTGCATAACTCCATCCAATATCTCAGCATCTCAATGCTAAAGAAAAGTTTGATTTAAATTCGTTTTGTACTTGGGGAAATACACAGCTGAAGTAAAGACTCTGTGTAAGGAGGATTTCTGTATTAACTGTAAGCCTGGCAAGCCAATTAACTGTTTAACAATTTGAATATTTTTTCCAGAAACACTTTTTTTTTTTTTTCCCCTTAGAGATTTTCATCATCCCTCTGTTACTTGTAAGCTAGCTGTATCCTTGGAAAAGTAATAAAAGCTTATTTCCTTTGTAACTTGGTTTGTATACTCGTGGCTGTCACATTAATCTGGTGTTAGTATTAGATTTTAATAAAAGGCTACACAGCAAGAAGAAAAAGGCTTGCTGATAGTACAGAATATTCCATATAATCTAGTTTTTTATTTTTAATATTTATGGTTTTGGTTTATTGTGAATGTTACTGGACTTTGCCAAATATATAAAAACCCAAACAAACCCCCAAAACCAGTACTTACATTGAGGCAATACTAAGGCAGTCACAAAAGAAAAAAGCTGAAAGGGTAAATATTTGCAAAAAGCTTATCTTTTATCTGGCTTTGGGATTCAGGGGAAGGAAGAGGGTATTAAAAGTGAAATTACGTTGCTTACTGGCAGTTGCACATTCCATTTTAAGTTCTGATGGAAGTTTTGCATATTTTGGAGGTTTAATGTAAAACAGCATTTGAGAATGGATTTGGGGGCATGTGTGTTAGAATTCTCCTGGAAGGTTTATATAGGGCATGCTTGTGTAACTAGTTGCCACCCCAGGCAGGCAGCTCCCTTTTCTCTGCGTCCATGTCTGATGGGGTAGAGGCAAGCTGATGGCATTCCACTTCTTGGGAAACAAGGTTCAGGGTGCTTCCTACTTATGGGGCTAAGGTTCGGCTGGTCTCATGTTTAAGATGACAAGTACATCTTGTTACGTGAGGCAACCATAGGAAAGAATTTGGCTGAGATGGTACTACTTTAAACAAACAGGCAATTCACGTATGCCCTGCTTTTGCACAGGAGCAGGATCTGGCTACTAGTAATTCCTAAAATTTATTGCCATTGCCTTATTTGGCATCCTTCATGTAAGCTGTCGTGCCTTTCTTTCCAAATTACAATATTATAGTTTTAATGAAAACAAGGGGGAACCATTCCTTCCTCCCTCCCCAAAGAACTGTTAAAATTAGTATCTTCATATGTAAATTTAATTTAGTAACTGTTGCAGGAGGAGAGGAAGGAAGGAAGAGACAAAAAGAAATTCAGTTTTCTGTTAAATTTCCTGTGTCCATCAGCTACCAAATCTTCTAAACCCTGCCAGTACTGGATGTTCAAACTTAATATTGCTCCTGAAGATCCATGTTTTAACAGTGCTTGTTGTACTGGCCGCCCCAAATTCCACTGAAGCCAGTTGTTTTTGTGTATCCCAGCACCTCTGGGAATTGAGATACAGATAACTTAGACTATGTGCAGAAATTATGGGCTTGTGATACCCTGAGACTGGAGACTGCAATCGTGACATGCACTAAAGATACACAATATCACAGATACAAGATACACACAGGTGAGAACAATGACTTTTGCTATGAATTCCCAACAATTTAGTTCATTAGTAAGAAAATGAGATGGGGATCTCTGTGTGCACGTCCATATGCATAGTCTCACTCTTTTCAGTTAGTGTGGTTTTTGTGGATACTTGTAAAATGTACATATGCTTCTTCTGTTAGAAAAAAATGTTTCTTTGGTAGCTCTTACTGCTTACAGGTTCTTGTTACTGTCTGTATATGCATTGGTTTCAGCTCTTAGAAGAATTCACTGTAACTTATTCTGCAAATGTAGAGTGTGAAGAAGTGCAGAGAAGTAACACTAAGTCATAATGAAGTACAGCTATAATAAGCTCTACATGTTTCTAAAAGTCAATAGTAACAGTAAAGTCTAGGGCTGTCACACGTTTCTTCTTTCGACAGATTTAAATTAATTTGAGCAAGATTCCTTGGAATCTGGCTCCTTGAAGGTGTCAAGGTTAAAAAACCCCAACAAAACAGAAAAGCTCTACTTTTCTTTCTTTCCTTTTATCTTTTTCTAACAGCAGGAATAGAAGACACACAGTTTAGATTTTCCAACATACTTTCACCAAACTTAAAATCAATATACAATTGATTATATTCTTGAGAGAGATTTACTTTAGAATTCTATTTTGAGTTTTGGAGGTCTCAATACTCTTTGCAAAAATGACTATTGCTAATGTGTTCTGCTTTCAATGGAAAATATTTCTGTCCACTTATGTTTGAGAGAGCACACCAAATGTAGTCTGTCTGCCTGGGAGCCTTGAAAGAAAAGTGGTATTCTTGTATGTCAGGGAGGTGAGGCAGAGTGAAAGCATCACAGATATGATTTGTGTGTGTCCTTTTTTGGAGGTGATAACCTCCTTTGGTTTATCAGAGGCAGCTCCTGCTGTTGGGAGGACTCTGCTTTTATAGCCAAGATTTACACTTGCATTGTCCAACTGGGCTTTTTGTTTCTGGGGTTGCTGGTTTGATATCTGGTTTGATAGGTGAACAAGACTGACGCTAGTTATGGATTATTTTGAGTTAGTGGTGGTTAGGATTGGAACGTGGCTTTTATCTGTTTTGGAAAACTTGATATCAGAGTCAATGAAGTGTTGTGAAAATGTCATAATGATGTTAAAGCAGTATATATCGTTGGTAACCTCAGGATACTTTGATATCTAGTTCATGATTGATGAGCTTATAGGGGAGAGGAGAGGAAAAAGCAGCAGTGTGCTGCCCATCTTAAATTTCTAAATGCAATATGAGATGTGCAAGAAATAGGAAGAACTGAAATCCTTATTAGGTAGTCAGTTATATACTATAACAAATTTGGCAAAGTGATTCAAAGGCTTGAATATTTACATTGCCTTATTAATAGGAGTCACATTTGTTTATCAAGGTTGTTCTGAGATCCAAACTGCAGTTGAATTTGAGTGTGGAAGCCTATGGGTCATGATTAAACGGGGAAAAAACGAATTTAATGGTGGTCTTCCCTTGTAGCTAGCATGATTGTTGTAAATGGCAGAGGGGTAGAAAGAGGAAGAGAAAGATTGCTGTTGTATTGGCTGATCCTGATGAATGTCATCCTTAAGCATTTA
>KZ505990.1:195531-283305 GCA_002844005.1 Limosa lapponica baueri
TTTTTTTTTTTTATTTCTCTGTGTTCCAGTGTGAACAACCATGCCTCAGTCAGCTAGTTTCTCTTGTGCTCCTTTTATGTTTTCATCACTTCTAGAAGAAATTGTTTCTACAAAGTGCTTATAGTGGGTGTCTGCTCTGAATTTATTCCTGGAGAAGCCTTTCTTTCTCTGTTGAATTTTGAGGAGCCACAGGAAGTTAGTTGCCTATGTAAGTACCTAAACTTCAGTGGTGTGGATGTCCACCCTCTCTGGAAAGCAGACAAAGCTTTAAGTTTTTCAGTGCTTCTTTTGCCTTTTTGTTTTGCTTTGTGTGTGATTGTTGTTAATACCCTTATATTTTGAAGTAGTACCTGTACAGTAGTACTATCGTATCAGCTTGATGCAAGGAGTAAAAGTGCTGATAATTATTTCCTATGGCACCATACTGAGAAATACTTGTTAACACATGTAGCTGAATGAGGTTTGTTGCGGACAGATGATGCAAATTGCAGGCAGGAGATAATACAAAAAACAATGGTAGAAGAGAGATTCAGGACATGCTGGCAAAGTTACTGCTCAGGTTTAGTTGCTCCAACAGACCTGTGATAGGTGCTGTGTTGGTTGTTGCAATTGCAATCAAAACCTGGTAATTAAAACCATGAGTGGTCCTTAATGAATTATTGTTAATGCTTTGAAAAACCTGGTAATTAAGACCATGAGTGGTCCTTAATGAATTATTGTTAATACTTTGACTGTCTGATAACCCAATATTAAACTAGAAGAACTTTTCAAAGACTTGCTTATCTCTGATTAAAAAAAAAACCAAAAAGCTCTATGTAGCAGGGAAACTTAAAGTCAACAACAAAATAAATCATTGGAAAGAGCATACTTGGCTTCTTCGATATGCTTTACTTCGGGAATTTATTATGTGAGCAATAACAATTTCATATATAGTCCCTGAGGAACCATGATTGTTGAGGAGACCTCAGCTTCATTTCCAGCTGCATGAAAAACTAGCAGGCAAAAGGACAGTTAACAAGAAGCCCAAAGTAAAATGATGTACATCCCATAGGGAACTGGACCCGTGATAGTCATGTAAAACTGCAGAATAAATCTGCCTTGTCAGAAGGGAAATATAGGTGAATCCAAAAGAACAGATCATGTAGCAAATTGATACCATAGTCATGAGCACAACCCTGTCTTTAGGCATCCAGCCTAGAGCACAACTTGAATAGATCATGCTGTCTCACTTTGAGTAAACTTATAGCAAGCCTGAAGGCTATTTGTGTTTTGTGAAGATCTGAGTGTTCTTTAGCATTGTCTATTTTTACTACATTTCAGACTATTGGTCTGACCTTTAATCCTCCGTTGGCCTGTCATTCAGCATTTGAAATACCTGAATACTTGGTTCAGCTTTATATGGGGTGATGACTTTGATCCTAGATCAAAGATACAAGCACAAAACTGTTTTAATTAAAATGTTGTGGTGTATTTCAGAGAGAGGTTGGTAGAGTTTTCTAGCTTGCCTGATTCTGTCAGATTGTAGAAGAAAAGTCTTGAAAGCTAGTGCTCTTTTCCTGTCTTTCCCCAGACTGCTGTTTACAAGCGCTGAAAATTGTTCATGTTTTCAGTGTGTGAAATGCAGCTCCCTTTGAACATATCCTAGGGGATGGAGCTGGGAAAAGGCTATCTTACTTAATGTCTAATTAAAGTCTTGTAGTTTTTCAAAGCTTTGCCTTTTGCTGCAGTGGAAAACTTCCCAGGTTTCTGAATTCTGATGTTTGCAAGGAAAAGTTAAGCAACTTTCTGGGAGCTTGACTTGAAAGATCAAGCCTCCATGAAGTTCAGTCCTTCTAAAATATTTTTCCCCTCTGGTTGTCATATGAATTAAATGGTACAAAGAGCCTGGTTGTTCTGTGTGCTGTGGTTTCTTTAGGTTTTTTGCGTTTTGTTTTGTTGTTTTCCTCCCAGGGGCCTGCTGCTTCTGAAGATAGTATCTCAGGAACTAGAAGGTTGTTACTCCTATAAAGGTGAGGTGTTTGTAGACATGGAACTGATAGAAGAAGATTGTGAAATTTGGTAATTGTTTGGTGATTATCAGCTTCCAATGCACTCTGTTGGGGTAGAATTTAATGGGAGGAATGCCTACAGTTGAATGAAAACAATGGTCTTCACTGGAAGCCAGAAGGCGAGACTTGAGAATGACCATTCCGTACTTGCCTGATATATTACATTCTTTCTCTGAGCATAAGCTTTCTGCTGGTTTAGATGGCCTCTTGATCTGACCCAGAAGAGAATGTTGCCTGAATGGTGTTTGGGAGGTTCATCACCTGTGCTGGGTCTGCTGTCTTGACCAGGACCTGATCCGGAGTGCTGGATATCAGGAGTGTGGGACCTTGATAGACCACAGGAACATCACTGCTGCTGTTTTTCCTGGTCATGTTGTAATCTGTTATGAGGTTGGGCTTACAGCCTTTGTCATCTTGGCCTCTAGGAGTACAGCCCCTGAGAGGGTTGTTGATCTCTGTAACACTCAGGCCTGTAGTACCATTGGGACCTTGTCACCCTAACTTTGAGATAGCACCACTTACAAGGTACAGTGTGACTGCAGTCCAGGAGTTTGTTGTTAGCACTGAAGTCATCTCACATGTATTGGGTAGGTAAACTGATGGAGTGCTTTGGACTGAGCAGTGCATGCTTCCAGAGATAGGCCAGGTGGGCCCATTATGTGGCTTCGGGGCTGTGTGCTTCTTTATTCAGTCCAGCAGCACTATTGTTAAGTATGGAGCTGGTGATATCACCCTGTCTGTCTTCCCCATTTTGCCACAGTGGCAACCCGCCCAAATGAAATTAGTGTTATCGCGCTGCTTGCTAAGCTCTGAGTTGGAGAGGAGTGTTCTCCAAACCTCAGGTAGGGTCACCTTCACTGCAGACTGGTGGCTGTGCTCAGACTGCAGAAGCTGTGCTTCCAGAAGCTGTCTTGGGGCAAACTTGATAGCTGTGCCTTTTGGAATTCATGATTGCTCCACACCAGGTGTGCAGGAGAGACCAGAGGGTCTCCTCAGCAACTTCTCACATTGGCAATTGGATAGCACAGAAAGTATTTGAATTCAAAACAAGAGCAAGACAAATGTCTGCCTTTTATACTGTTTCACCAAAGGAGCAGGAAAAGTCAGTGGGACTTTACCTCAGGACATTGATTCAAAGCTGCCGTCTTCAAATACAATATGTAATACTTGGACTGTAGGAGAGACCCACCACCTGCATGGGCTTCTTCAGACGGGTTTCACTTCTGAAGTAGGGGGTCTCTTAAGACACTGAATTTGTTATTGCTGGGTTTGGTTTGATTGTTTTTTTTTTTTTTTTTTTTTTTTTTTTTTTTTACCGGCCTTTAGCTTGTTTTTGTAGGTAGGGAATCTATAGCTAAGCGATTATTTATTTGAATCTTGTTGTGTTTGTCAGTTATTGTGCAAAACAGAATGTACGACACTGAGGGCAGAATTTTTCATTAACTGTCTTAAGTCCAGTGAACCTCCCCGGATAATCCCTCTCCTTCCTGACTTTGTGGGGAAGAAAAATAAGATAAAAGTGCTTTCAGTGATGTCAGTAGAAATATTTCAGAATTTAAATGAAGAACAATTGAAACTCATTCTGGCTTATTTCTATGCTTATTTCTTCTAGATTTGATTTTCTGCTTTGTCTTCTGTAGCTAAAGGAATCTTTAAGCTTTTCCCCTGCTCCTCTCTCCCCAACACCTTCATGAGCCTCATCTCTCACTCTGGGTATTTTCTTGGTAATACATGTTTTTGTTAGCTTTACTTTTGAAATGGGATCACAGGTTTGGTGATATTGACTGAGCATATAATTAAAATTATGTTTTTATGTTTTTCAAAACCTACAGTGGCTAGACTTTGTGTTTCACATTATGCAAGCAGTCTACAAAGATCACCAGCTAGCTAAAGGAGCTGTGAAGTATTGCTCTAAGAGATTAAAAGGTTACTTAGAAATACGTTTGTATAATTAAGAATTTTAAATTGGGCAGCCTCCTAGTCATAAATGATAATGGAAACAGGAGCCAGGATTGATCTGTGGATTTCCATGCTCCTCCGTACCTCAACTATTTTTATTTCCAGCCTAACACATTTGAAGATCACTTTGCAGTTACGGTATCAAGGTGCATCTTTTTCCACTGGGTAACTTTTGGACTAGGCTACTGCGTGCAAAGATAAGCTATAAGCAGGAGTTGCCAAACTTCTGTTGGTGCCTTTTCCCCTCCTATTTGAATGTTTTCATCGCAGTCTCTCAAAATATTTGCTGATTATTCTTTCTCTGTAAACAAGTGGGTAGATACAACTTTATAATAGTCTTCCTTTTGTATGTAACAACATATATAAAAATGTGCATTCAGACAAAATGTATTTGAATTGTAATTACATTCAAAGGTTTCTGTCTTTCCCCTAATAGTACTTCTTGTTAATGAGATAGATGAGTCTGCTTGGAGTCACAAATCTGTTTAGGAGCAGTGGGAAGTTTCAGACATAAAAGTAGCTCATTCTCAGTACTCAGCAGGTTAC
This sequence comes from Limosa lapponica baueri, assembly GCA_002844005.1. Taxonomy (NCBI): domain Eukaryota; kingdom Metazoa; phylum Chordata; class Aves; order Charadriiformes; family Scolopacidae; genus Limosa; species Limosa lapponica. The sequence goes on from KZ505990.1 coordinate 200,085, forward strand.
TGTACTTGTTTTTAACAACAGCTTTTCCAGAAAATTCTGCTTCATGCAGATATGAAGGAGTAGAAAAAGAAGCATTGTTGGAACATGTGGTGAAAGGGTAATGTACATCCTTTTCTCATTGCATAACCAAGCCACCTGTAGTTGTTGTCTTCCTGTAATTTCAGTAATTCATTGCAAAAGCAGCCATGTGTCTTGTACACCTTTTAGTTCTGTGGGTTTTGTGGATCTGTTCTTCAACAATGAAGATTATGAAAATAATTTAATGTCCTTCTAATGTGAGGATCATCCTCAGGTAAGAATGCTTCACATATGATCTTAAGTTTGAACAGCTGTCTGCAAAGCTTTGAATAAGCTGCATGGGTTCTAGTATCTTTTAAAACTGTCTTTTCGGGTCGTTTGCAGATTCAAGTAAGAATTGCATCAATATGAGCTGGATTCATATTGTCCCAAGGTATGCTTTGTGACTGTAAGAGGAGGGCAAGTGAGCAGCCTGGCTTGAAGATTATAGGGTTGTTGCTCTCTAGCATGTGCAACTGTTTTTTTTATAATCTAGGGAGAAGGGCTTTAACCCTTGTTTACCAGGAAATAGAGACCGAAGCCCAAAGAGAAGTGGAGGAACGAGGGCTGGAGAAGTACTTAAACGGCAGAGTTATGAAAGCCTTTCACAGTTTTCCTGGTGATGAGTCTTAAGTACCTATACAGAAACACATAGTGCATAGGAAGCAAAAAGGAGGAGTAAGAAGTCTATGATTACAGTACCTTTTTAGGGTCACAGAAATGTGGTGTGGGATAGTTCACACAAATGGTATGCTGCAGTGGATAAGTACAGAGTCTTTTGGAAGCATGTGCTGGTAAAATGGAAGAAAAGCTTGTGCTCCACACAAAATTGAATCTGTGGAGTGAAATGGCTTGAATTTGCAGACCCAGATTTGCTTTGGAAAGAGTAACAAGCTGGTCAAGATCAAAGGAGAGTCCAACATGAATGCATCTCAGTGATCATCTGCTGCAGACTGCCTTTTCAAGAAAAGGAGTTCTGTGAAGCCTTCTCTAGAGAACTGGAGGAAGCTTGATAGAAAACACTGTTTCTTGCGAGCTACTTTGACCTTCAACATCTGCTGGAAGGGTAACATGGTGTGACACAAGCAATCCAGGAGATCTCGCTTGGAATGTGTTGAGGATGTTTTTTGATGCAAATGCTGGACCCATCAATCAAAGAATGTGATCTGCTGGATCTGCTGCTCATGAGTAAAGAGGACGTGGTGCAGAGTGTGAAGGTCTGTGGTAGCCCCAGCTACACAACCACGAGGTGATGGAGTTTAAGATTATGAGGGAAGTGAGGAAGGTGAATACTAAGATTAGAACCCTGGACTTCAGGGGTTTTGGGGGTTAACCTAATAAGATACTCATTAGGCAGACTTCCAGGTACGTGGAAAACTAACTTGACTGCTAGGTTCAAAGGCTTAGGGTCAGTGGTCTGAAGTCCAGCTGGTCACCAGTTACTGGTGACTTAGTAGTTCTACAGAGCTCAGCGCTGGAGCCAGTACTGCTTATCATCTTCTTAATAACCTGTATGATTCTATGGCATGCAATCTCAGTAACTTTGCCCTGTGTTGCTCTTTTGGAGGGAAGTGGTCAAATTGCTAGAGCGCAGGGCTGCTGTTCAGAGTGCTCTCAACAGGCTGAAGAAATGGGCTCAGAGGAACCTTGCCTTCAGCAAAGGGAAATGCAAATTCCTGCAGTTAGGATGGAACAACCCCATGCAGCGCTACACACTGAGGAGTGCCTGGCTGGAAAGGAGCTTTGCAGAACACCAAGATAAAAAGGGAGCTGAATCATAAAAAGCTGAGGGCTGGATTGTCTCCATATAGAGAATAGAAGACTGAAAGGGAAGTCTGAGGGGCAACTCTAGTTGCTGTCTTCAATTGTCTGAAGGGAGATTATAGAGAAGTTGGAACAAGACTCTTCTTGGAGGTGGTTGTTGAAAGGGAAAAAGAAAACAACCAAAAGCTGCAGCAAGGGAAGTTTGATCAGGAAAAAGAAAAAATATAGAGATGGTGGCCAACATCGGAAAAGGCTGTTAGTTTATTGTACCTCTGCTCTGGAGACATTAAAAACTCAGTAAGACCCTCAGCAAGTTGATCTAACATCCGAGTTGGCTCTTTTTGGAGTGAGTTGTGCCTTCCTGAAGTCCCTTTCAACTCAAATTATTGCACGTTTCTAATATTTTTCAGTTCATTAACCATGTCTTCTCCATCTAAGAACTAGTTATTTGGGATTTGGGTTTTTTTGGTCCTTTCTGCTGTTTTTGGCAAATTGGTTCATGCAGATACACTGCATTAGGTCAGACCAGAGATGTGATAAGCTCAGTTTGTTGGTGACCTATAGTAAGTGCTTAGAGCAGAGTGAATATACACATGCCTGTATTTGTATTTCCCCAGGACAGACTTGTAGCCTTCTGTGATTTGCAGCTCAGGGTTGTCGTGTGTGAGAGTGAGTCTTTATAATACAAATTTGTAGAAGTGCTCCACACAGACACTGTCTTTTTGTGGTTCTTAATACTTTGTCAACGCCTATAAATTTAGCATATCCAAAGAAAGGCAAAAACAAGTTGTGACAGCAAAGGCATGGATAAAATTTAGGACTGACATTTTTGCAGACACACAATTCCTTTTAAAAACTGAAATCTGTTAAAGAAATTGAGAACATCATATTTGTTAATCAGCATTGTGTTGTCACTCTCCATATTTATTATGAAACACATTTTTATAACCATGACATGAATGAGTAAATGAATAAATAAAAAAGAACTTGGCTGTGGATGAGTAATCAAAGCAATTTAACCAGCTGATCCATACCAGATGTCAGCAGATTTTTATTTTAAAACATGAGTAAGGCGTTTTGAAATTTACCTTTATTTTTCAGATACTCCGAGTGAATATTTCTACTTTTACTGCTGCTGCTTCTTTTGCCAAGGATCTGAATCAACGTTATAAAAATTGCAAAAAGGAACACAGAGGATTTCCATTTCTCTTGTGCTAGCATATTAACACGTGCTGGAAGTGGGCACAGCCAGGACTAGTGTTAAATCTGGGTTAAAGGACAGCATTGTCAGCCAATTTATTGCTCATTCCTGCATTGCTTAAAGACTTAGGATTTTCTGACATTGGATAATAGGCATCCAAAAGTAATGATGATACCCTCTTCCAGAAGATGTTCTGCTTCAGAAGAAGGGTTCACAGGCAGTCTGCATTTTGAAGATGCTTGAGATGCTATATTGTATGCCTGAATATCCAAAGACAGTCATTAAATAAGCAGTGCACTGCAAGCGAGGACTTGCATAGAAAGGCACTTATCTTTTAGTTATACTCTTTTATTCTACATAATATCTGTCCTATGGAAAAATAATTCCATAGTCTTTAGAATTGTTCGTGTGTGATTATCTTGTTCCTTCATCAGTTACTTGGGCAGGTTTGAAAACAGAATAAGGTAGAGACTTTAATTTCACAGTTGCCTATTCTAAGATACACTGAACAAGTTGTGCTTTTAGGTAGATTTTTTATAAATCCTGTTAGTTGATAGATTTGGGATAATAACACAGTCACAGTATTTTTCCTGGGCATGCAGTGATTCCTGCTCTATCTCAAAGCACTTCAGGCATACACAGTGCTCCGAGGGCAAAAATGACAGGTCTTGTGCCAAAGCGTGCAACTCAGCAAGCATGCTTTATGTGTTTTAACTCTAGTGATCACCAATGCCCATCTGTAAATGGGGGAGCCTGCTGCCTGTGAGGTGCTTACTGAGGGCTTCAAGGTCTTTGTGCCTGCCTGGGAACGCAGATAACCGCTTCATTGGAGCGTGAGAACAGATGATAACAATACAAGTCCAGTGGCATTTAAATGATGTTGAGTTTATCTCCTTTTTATGTACACCAAACAGGTGAATTTAGCATTATTCCCCCCCCCCCCCCCCCCCATTGTTCTGTGAGCTTGGACATTGCTCTCCCATGTTAGGTCTGACAGTCCTGGGAAGATTGATGCCGTATCTTTCTGAAAGGTGGTGCCAGAGGTTTCTCCAGCCTGCTTTGTACTTCCCCCGCAGTGCCACAGGGGTTTTGGCTGCGAGGCTCATGGCAGAAGGGTGCTTTCAGGCAGACGAAGCCACTCTTGAAGGATAATGGACCAAAAGAGAGGGAGCAGTTACAGGAGAGAATTAAAGATGATTTTTAAATGCTTCCTTCTGAGTGCTTGTAGAGAGTTGCACCACAGCTTATTTGATACAGAAGATCTCAATGTTGAATAAAATTGGGAAGTTGATCTTTTTAATCAAAAAAATCTGTTGGTTTTTTTTTTTTTTTCAGTCATTACTAAGCACTACAACTTGCAGTAGGTCTTTACAACTTGCAGTGGAAGAGCTTTGTGGAAAAGGTTTGAAATGCCATGGAAGTGAGATTTCTAGGTGCTCTGAGAAAGTTTTAAAATACAGTTGGTGCAAGTAAAGGTGGTGATGGCTGCTATCTTTGAAGTTTAGTTTCAGAGAATTCAAGTTATCCACTTTGTTTGCATCTTACTATTTAGATTTAAAACATTTGTGCCAAATAGGGCTTCACTCAAACATCTTAACTACTTTCCATCTTAAAAAAAAAAAAAATCACTTCCCAAATTAGTTGCTGAAGACCAGATGTGAGCTTGATGCATTCCCAAAGGTACAGGCTTTTGTTCCGCTGACGCAGAGCATCAAGGCATCGCTTTCTAGGGAGCACATCTTCGTTCTGCCTTAGCTACCAAAACTGGTCACTTAGGCATTAATGATGGATAATGTTTAGCAGGTGTTGTCCTTTGTCTCTTTCCAGGTTTAATAATAAACATTCTCACTTCTTAATTAGAAATATTTAAGAGTACAATGGTTAAAGATTTTTTTTTCATCTTCTTCTTCCTAGATTTGTACGTGCTGGCACCTGTAGCTGTACTGGGGAATTACTCAAGTGCCATGGTCCCCTCAAATTGGATTCCTTCTTGTAAGTGCTTGCACAGGGGCTTCCCGCCTTGATGTCCTTTTGGCCCACAACAGGAATACCAAGTGCTTGAAAATGAAAATTTTTCCTGTCAACTGGAGGTACCAAAGTTGAAACATCCCCATTGAGGTAGTGTCCCCAGCTCTGTTCAAAGGATGTTGTGTTACTTAAGTAAATTTTACTTTTCTGATTACTAGTCCTAGCTATGGTGCTAATTATATTTTGTTTTCAAGTAAAAGTATGCTGAGAACTCCTATGCTTAAAAAGAGGAATTTCTTGCTGAATTTTATTTGCATTTCTGTTTAGCTGTTCTGGATTTTGACATATGTGTTTTAAGGAGGTAGAAATCAACATTGCTGATTCCAAAAAGTTTCAGTGAATATTTTTGTCATTCTGCATGCTTCTGAACAGATACCTGCATTACTGAATGAGGGCAGGCTGGCTCATGCATGAATTCAAGTGAATTAGTCAAGTAGAGGCTGCAGTTCTTGTTTTTATTCAGAAAATGGTATTTTTTTTACAAAGGGTAGAAATTTTCTTTTGAGGCAGCAGTCAAGGTGTGGATAGACTTTCTGTGTGTATGTATTTATACACCACTGGTTTTAGGCTACGTGCAGCTTTCCCCACTCAAAATTGCAATGTCTTGTTTTGTTAGACATGAAGCCTTGCAATCCAAATATTGTCTTCTGAAATCCTTGGTACAGAACTATTTTGAGAAGGAAAATTTAGTTTTTGTGATACTTTGCAAAACTAATCTTGTAAACAGAAATTAGCTAAACATTAAGTTTTCAATAGCTTTTCTAACAAGAGCTTTTTCAAGAAGAGCTTTTTCAGTTGAATGGTTTGTTAAATTTTGTAGCAGTTCTGAAATAAAAATATCCACTGTATTTTCTTAATTGATTATGGAAATTGAGTACAACTTAATGTTATGCTCAAAAGAAAACAAACCTAGAAGCAACAGCTCACCTCAAGCAGTGGTCTGATGGAAACAAAACATTTTGAAAACAGCTTAGTGTTATGGGAAGAGAAATTATGCTCAGCGCAGTTCCTTTTGCCGTGTTGACTGGCATCTGCTCTGTGGGGAGCAATTTGCCTGTCCTGCCAAGGAGAAAAAAGTATGGTAATGCACTGGCAGTTGTTAACGGCAGTGACTCAGCTACCAGAGAGATAGAGAGAAAACACATCTATTCTATGAGCAGAATTAAATAAGGGCTCCATTCCTTTTAGTTCGAGATCTTATCCTTTCCTGTCTTAAAGTGCTCAGAATCAGAAGACATAGATAGGGATATTCTGCTATTGTTTTGTTGGTGTGTTCTGTTTCTGAATCTACATGGTTATTGCAAGCACAGCTGAAGAGCCAGCTAGCTGACATTTAAACAGAGCATCTATTGACTACTGATTTTCCTTCTGTATCCTGGCTTCACGGAAATATTCCTCTGCTGTGTTTTCTGAGGGAAAAGATTTAAATATCAATTCATACCATTCATGTCTTTGACTGCAAGTTTTTGAAGTCAATTGAATTGATAGTTATCTCATGCTAACTTTTATCTCTGTCTTGCATTTGAACACTGCGTGGACATAATGAGGAGAAGGTGATAAGGCCATTGCCAGACAGACACCATCTCTGTGCGTTTAACAGAGCTGAGATTTGATTCTGCTGCTGCCCACGTTACTGTGTCATATTTTTTTTGCCTTCGTTTCTTCCTTATTGTTCCTCTGTGGCCAGCCATGACTCAGGTGCTGCTGGTTGCTGTTAGTGCTGAGGATTTATGAGCTAGCTTTCATAGTGGGTAGTACATTCCTGGCAAGAATTAAATGTATGAAGCATCTTGGATTATCACTCAGTGCTGGTGTGGTCGTGAAAAGCATGTGGTTGCATTGTAGGGACTGATTATTTCTCAAGAAGTCCATTCACTAGCAAGGAAATACTGAAGAAACATTATAAAAACTAAAAATATTAACAGTAGTGATTTTTCAGTTAAACTTCAGAGAAAGTATTACAGTATGACCCCGCAACAAAAAAGTACCCACAAAATAAGTCCAGTGTTACAAGACAGGAAGAATTTTTAGACTCTGAACATTTATCCAGTCTGAATTGTTGCTTATTTATGCCTGGCTAATCCTGGGGATCACTTGAGCAAAGTCAAAGGAAGCTCGACAGAAAACAATGTTAGTGTCTAGTTCTTAAAGTGATGTTTTTATCAGGTATTTTAACCTGTGTTAGATTCTTGAATAATACCATGTTGTAAAAAACCCTAAAATATTCTTCTGGCTACTTATTTGTGTATTTGTGTATGGTTTTGATTTTTGTGACACAATAAAATAGACCATTTTCTGAGTATTTTGTGTAATGGCAGTGCAGAATGTTACGACTATCTACTTGGCAAAATGTCTTGCTGAGATATAAATAGATTTCTAATGACTGTCAGGCTCTGTGCCTAAGAAATTTCCTTGTAGATATCTCATTACAGAACTAACATCATTAATAAAATAGCTGAAATATTTTGCAAATGCAGGAATATTTTTTACATCAGTAACTGCAAGGAAAATACCTACCCTATGCATAATTTGAGGCTGATTTAAAAACTGTAATTTATCATAATTATCTACATATTATAATGGCAAAACACACTTAATTGCTTTTGACTGGACTGGTATTATGATGAGAAGGAAAGTTAACAGCAGATGGCCCTACTGTCAAAACCGTAGTCTCTTAACCCAAAATGAAGTAGCAGACTGAACATAACATGTTTCTGGCTCCTTTTTCTGATTTTCAGCAGTAAGTATGAACTAGCATTTGGTGGGGTTGTGAATATTTACGGAGCAATAGAAATAGTCTTACATGGGGACAAAAACAGCAAAGAAAAGTTGACTAGATAGATAGGATTCCTCATCGCATTATGAGAGACTTTCTAAAGGATATTAAGTCATTTAAAATATTGAACTGGACTGGAAAGCAAATTATTTCCAAAATATTAGAATCTATTATAATACCATTTCCTGCCCTTTTACCACCATATGTGCATCTCCTACTTCTATAGAGCAATAAAAAAAAGGGCTTTATCTTCTATTCCTGTCTGGCTGTGAACAAATAAATTAGTTAGCAGTGGGAAAAACGGATAATTTTGCTGTGCTTCGAGTAAGTTCAGCTTTGCTGCATCAATTGCAATATGCCTGAAGGATTTGTCATATATTAATCACAATGTGCGTGCACAGATGTGGTGCTGTAAAAATCCCAGCTTTTCCACTCACAGAATGCCTCAGAGAATTGAAGAATTTAAGATTACATTTGTAGAAAGTTAAATTACAGAATGGGGGAGAAAAAGGACTTTTTTTTTTTTTTAATGTCTAGCCAGAGACAATCACAATAAGCAGGTGGTACATTATACTGCTGGATGGTCAATGAAAGTAAATTAGCTGCTTCAGTTGATAGAAAAGAAACGCTGGTCCGATCAGCTTAAATAAAGGTGACATGTTATTTGTGAAATAATGCGAATACCAAAATGTGGTTTAATCCCAAAGTTTGTTTGTGTGTATGTATGTACATTTTGTGTGTGCTTCATATTATAGATTTTATAACATTTAATCTTCTAGACTAAAATAATGGGTGAATTTATTAGAAAGCAGAACTCATTACAGGGAGAGATTTATTATTTGCTTCATGTCAGAATAGATCTTGTTCAGATGTGCCCATCGATGGGACGATGTAATTTGTTCATCATAGTAACAATATGTTAAAGGAAACAGTGGGACACAGATATTTTGCACTTAAGCATTTTTCCCTTTTATAAGGAGAATGATAAGGAAAAGACTGTAGAAGATACCCTATTATTTTTAAGGGCTAACTGAAATAAATTAGTAGATTTTTTAGATCCGAACTAAAAAATAAGACATAAATGGGCTAGTAAAAAATTGTTTTAGAATAATTGTTAACACTGAGATGATGCATGTTTTGGAGCAGATCAATTTGGACCAATTTTCTATATGTTAATGTTTTAAATTTTTTGCAATACATCATCATTTGGTATTGTTCTTTCTGAAAACTGACAGCCATTTGCCAGTAACAATCTATCTTATGCCTATTTCAGGAGGCAGTTAGTTTTTTGATGTTTACGTTTGTCCCTTAAGCTGTATAATCTAGACCCTTGCTTCAGCTAATGTAGATACACAGCATAGTAACATCTTTTACCGTGTCATTTTGGTATACAGGGAGGAGATGCTTAGACTTTCTATGCTCTTCCAAAACCTAAGAATGCTACAGGATATACTTTCCATAATTCACTACACATACTAATAAACTGTGTGCAATAACTATATAATTTTTGTCCAGCCTATTGTGTCACAGTAGACACAAAGATATGTACTCTTGGTTATGCTTAAAATCAGTTGTATAAAAGCTTGTCATAGATTTCTCATTCTTTGTTTTTCCTTGGAATCTTCCTTGTCTTTGTAGGAGGCTCTCAAGATACGTGTTCTTTGAACTTCCAGTGCTGTGATATTTTGCTTTTACCCCATGCTGGTCTTCTGAGCATCCTCTAAGAAGATTTCTGTGATCCAAAGTGAAGTTCCAAGTTAAAATTAATTAAAATATCTCATTATTTAAATCTGATTCATGTACTGTAGAGGTTGTTTGGGAGGCTTTAATGAATAAAGTTTGAATGAAAATGAAAAACTTAATGATTCACTTATCTACTGCTAATATTTCCCCACATTCCCTTACAAAATATTAATGCAGTACACAGGGGTATTGGAAATAGGTTGAAGAGCACAATTTCAAGACTTTCTAAAGATTTACCTGCTAAGATACGTTTTAAAATGGATGCCTTCTACAATTCTGGCAACATTCTGACTGCTGATGGAGAATCTTGCTTCTCATTCCTTCTTTGCAGTTTTTCTGCACTCTTTTGCACTCTCAAACCTAAACAAATAGGCAAAATACATTTGCAAATATTCATTGATTTTGATGGTTTAAAATTTTGCCTATAATACTATTATTTTTCCTGTGCCTTCATTTTTGTATTCCTTTTTTTAGTCTCTATTGAACTTCTAATTCACTTTTATTTGTTGTTCATCATAACATTTTACTCTCTAACAACAGAGACTGCATTAGCTGTATGATTATGCAGAGGGGTGAACTGGGGAATACATGGTAACTATCAAACTTCCAAAAACCTTTCTATTAAAAAACCCCATTTTTTTGTTTGTAGCAGGTTGACAATTTAATGCTTGAAGAGTGAAAGCAGAGCAGAAAAATCAGGAAAGGAATGAAAGGCTAGATATAAAAAACGTAAACATTCTGAATGTCACAATGAAACAATGAATAGAATCCTTATAGTAAAATTAAAATAGTAAGTAGAGAAGTCACTTTAAAATTATGGCTTGTCATTTTCAGTCAAGTAAAATGTTCCATCATGGGTTAAACAGCTTGATCTTACAATGATGGCTTAGGTCTAGAGCAAAGGAGTAATAATCTGCATCAGCCTGCTTTTATAGGGAAGTCTTTCTTCTTCATGTAACTAATTAGAATTAAATATCCTTGTGTTTAGCTTCTTAAAGTATGTATAGTCACATTCCTCTGTTTCAGCCCTGAATAGTACTCTGCTCTCTTGCTCTATAGAACCATTGTTCTTGCTTCAAATACGAAATCATGGTTTATCTCTGAAAGAACTAGCTGGCTGCTTTTTACTGCTTCGAAATGATTAAGTTGGGTATATTTTTTTTCCTGTTGCTTATACCTGAAAACAAGCGTAGGGCAAAAATGAAAATAATATTTATTCAAAATGAGTCTTAAGTTCTTAAAGGCTTGGAGGTCGGCACTGTGCTGGTGCACATGGCAGAAAACCAGCAGATTTTGGCAATACAGACACAACATAATGCCTCTAACATTTTTCTTTTTCCTGCTGGAACAGGCAGGCTCCGAAGGCCTGCATTGACAGGTAATGAGATCTAATAAGCAAGGGGAAAAGGGGGTGGGTGGGAATGAAAGAATAAGGGAATATCCATATTCATTATTTAATCAAATAAAGTTCTCTTGGAGGATTCTGGGAATACTCAATCCTTGCTTCAAAAGCTTCTCTGTGATAGCTGTAAACAAATTACCTTACGAATAACTTCTTAATCAGGGAAGAGTAGAGCTGTTCTCTACTTGATCTCTCCCTTTGGGTGGTCCCAGTCAGAGAGCAGCAGCCTTCCTCCTGATGGCTTGGCTTCAGAAAAGCTATATGGTATTATGCTGACAGCTGTAGACCTCTTTTTGTTAGGGATAACAAACATCCTGTGCTGAGGACAGCATCAAGCCCAGCTTGCAGTATGCCCAATTAGAGAAGCTAAAATCTCATTTGTTTCACCATGGGAGTCTCTGAAAGCACACCGTTTTGGCCTCATTACAGTATTTTTAACTTTACAAAAACAATTTCATTATGGAAATTAAAGAAGCTCATTTAGTCTTTGCATTTATGCTGAACTTAATAAATTCCACAAGTATCAGCTGCCCTAGTGTGCAGGCTTTTTCTTTTTAATCTCAGTAAAAAGTTGTTTTAAAAACTATTTGCAGAGACTGTTTCAGAAAGGAATTTGCCATTTTGATACAGTGGTTATTAATATTGAAATGAACAAATTTCTGGACTCCATTGTAGGTCATTTTCCTTTGCTAAACATCTGAGCAGTGACCAGCGTTTGCTGTGCTGACACCCATGTAAAAGGGACTGCCGAGTCTGCAGTCTTCCTCCAGATACTTGAGATATTTTTATAGTTGTGGTGTTCTAAAATCTAATTTCTCTTATAAGAGTCTTTAAATCTTTCATGGCTCAATACAAAAGACAAGAAGTAGAGCGGTGCTTTCCTAGGATTGTGCTAAAAGTAAAGATCTCACTTCAAAGTTGTGCAGGAAAATCCTACCAAGGACTTTAAATTAGTTATGGATATATCTTCTGTATGTACCTTGAGAGACTGTTTGTGCTTTTCTGAAATGTGAAGAAGGGAAGAAGACAACTACTTTCCCATAATGTGTTATAGGAAGAAAAGTGAAATGGAGATACAATCTTTTATATTGTCTAAAGAAGTTTACTGATGAGAAAGGAGAGAGTACACAGAGACCATTTTGTAAGTCCACAATCAAAAGTATTTGCAAACAATACTGAAAAATAAGTAACCAAAATAGGAATATGTTATGTAAATAATTTAATTTGTCATAAGTAGGAAGCCAAGATGGACCACTGTTAGGCTGAGTTCCTTATTTTTCTTGCTTTTTAACTACCCTTTTTGGTTTTTGAGTCTTCCCAACAGAAAGAGGAGAGCTAAATATATGGTTATGGTTTTCTTAATAATGTTTTACCTTCATTAAAGTAGTAGTAGTGTAGGACATATTCAGCAGAAAATCCCAACAAATCCAAGGTCATGGGATCCAATACTCTACCTAAGATTGCTTTATTATAGCATTTCATAAATTCGAATATACCTTACATCAAATGAGCAGAGGTGCGGCAAGAGTTGTCAGGAGGGGTGGTTACAGTACATAATGTTTTCAGGAGCAGAGCAGTTGTGTGCTTTTGAGTAGAATGAGTGTATGAATGGGAATTTAAACCTGAGTGAAGAGTATGGGCAGAGTGGTTAGTGGAGAGGAGGATACATATGCATGCATGTATCATGAGTATGTGAGCACACTCAACATATTTATGTGCCGAGCTGGTCAAGTAATATTGCCAAACATGCCAGCAGGGAGGGGAGGAGGGAGGCTAATGTGACAGCTTATTGCATGCGAGAGCTGTGCCATATTGTCTGAGCACATTTTCATCAAAGTAGTATGAGCCTTCATGAAAATAATGATAAATATATCTTAATTAAATAGACTTAATTAGGTGTCCAGCTTGGAAATAATGCAGGTTTACCTGTGTGACTAGCAGAGGGGCTCCATCAGTTATTCCCGTTTTCTTTCCAAGTCAGCCTCTCAAACTATATTGTGTTTTCTACTTTTTTCAGGCTCAGGGTGTGGTAATGAAATGTACCCCCTGGAATGGAGAGGTATCTGGAAGAGTTCTTAGTGTGATTGTACTCAGGATACTCTGCTGTCCTTCTCTACGTAAGTCAGTGAAGAGCTGTGAGATGATAATGTCTTTTAGTCCCTAGCAATGCAGGCTAGAGATTGGACACCTTTGAAGTACAGGTGAAAAGGCTGTTTATCCCATTAACTACATGTGAAATGCTTTAGTCTCACTGAAATGTTTCTTAAAGGTGAAATAAATCAATAAAAGGAGGTTGGCATAACTGTGCCGTTACTATATAGTTCTGAAAACAAACTAAATTGATTGTAAGCATCTGTTTTTATGTATTTTTCTCCCTTGGAATATGTCCCAGTGGCTTGTTCTTTGTTAGAATGATCCCGTTTACTTAATAAGCTATAAATATGTTGAACTCCAGTCAACAAAGGTGTTTTCAACATATGTGGCATTATAAATAAACCAAATCTTTTCTTATGTCTCTTAGGGGCAGCAGTAGGAGAAAAGTAATCAGTATCAGTGGGGCACCTGAGGCTTTTCTGGTCTCAGGTGCCAAATTCTTCTTTTTTGCTGCTGGTCCTGGCACTGTCGCTACTGTTCAATTTTTTTCTTGCCTTTGTAGGCAGGAGCTGAAGGAAATAGGAGTGAATGAGACAGAGGCAACCTCATTCCCCTACTCTTCATCTTTCCTCTGCTGTCACTGGAGCTACCCCATCAGCTTCCTCAAATTCCCTGTATTAAGATTTATTTAGACTGGGGAGAGGTTTCTGCATCCAGCATAACTGGCTGAGTCATTTTTCAGAGAGTATCTGTCGAGCCTGCTTCAAAAGTGCGTGGTGTTTAGCAGCCATAATAATTTGTTTCTCCTGTAGCTTGCTTTTCCAGTGAAGCTATCTCATTTTCCACAGTTAGAAGGTGTGCTATCTTTTGTTTGTTTGTTTAACTAGGGTGAAAGGATGCAAAAGGCTGTGAGAACGTTCTGTTTCCCTTAAAAAGATTGTGTTTCAGTTCTTAAAAGTTTTGGGTTTTTTTCTCCTGAAACCCCAAATCCTAAAGTTATTGAGAGCTGAGGTGGTGATTTCATAATTTTCCTCTCTATTTTTGGCTCTTCAGCAATGTGGTATGAAGTAAAAGCTGGTGCTTCTACCAAGTCTTTAAATAAGTGAGTGTAAATAAAAATATTAAAATAGAATATTGATGCAAATGGTTAGCCTGCAGTTGGCATGCACCAGGTGCAATTATCTTAAATGACAGATGCACGGTCTCAATCTCTCTTTGGTTCTTTGGAGATATTCAAAACTTGACTGAACGTGGCCCTAAGTGACCTGATGCAGCATATAAATTGGCATGTCTTTGAATAAGGACTTGGTCAACATGACCTCCCCACGTCCCTTGCAAACCAAATTATGGTATGATTCAAAGTGTCAGCAGGGAAGGACTAGCAGATTTCAGACATCCAGTTCCAATGGCTAGTCTTACTGGAAGCATAATTCTTCACCAAAACTTACTTTAAAAAGCTGGGAGAAGCAGGGCCACAAATAAGCTTTGAAAATTTGATTTGAAACTAATTCTGTGAACTCTTCATGGTCCTCAGCTGGTACTGCCACCAAAAGCACAGCAGCGTGCTATTCCGTTTTCTCTGCCTCTCTCTTTTTTTATTTTTCCAACCAAATGTTGTGTAGCTTCATTGTGAACAGATCAGGGAACCAATCTACCTGAACAATGTATTTTTAATGGGATGAGTTTTAGTTGGATTGTTTTGTGTTTTAACTTCTGAGACAAAACTTGTTCAAACTGCAAAAATGTGTAAGGAGATGGATGTCTTGGGAACAAACTGGACTGGGAAATTTGTAATATTTTGATATTTTTTACTACATATATAATAAAACAAGTAGTACAAGGCAATGGTAGTCTTGGAGATCTTTATTTATTCATATGAATCTAAAAAAGAGGATGGGATTTCTGTTGAGCCTGAATAATGGCAGTCTTCAGTCATTTGGTGTCCTCTGAGACTTACTTTTGTTCACTATGTCAAATGTCATTTTATGTGTTAGAAAACATCAGGACTTCATCTTGTATAAACTACATAAAAAATGCAGTTTCGCTAGCTTTCTTTCAAAGCCAATTAAAGTGTAAAGCTGAAATAATACAATGTGGTTAAATTATAGATCAAGCAGTTGTGCAGATGTATCCTTGAACTGTACTCAGTCCATTTTATGCTATTATAAACTACTGAAACAGTATGTTTACTTCCTTTATAAATCAAGCAAATCTTGTTTTTATTGCAGAGAGTGGGAGGTGAGGTAATAGTGGAGTGGGAGGATAATTTAGAATAGAGGTACCTGCAACATGCAGATACAGTGCTCCAGAGTATTAGGATATGTTATGTTCCTTTTGAAAAGTTGTTTGTAATGATAGTTAATAGCATCCCACAAGAGGAAGCAGACTGTAAGTACGCTGAAATCCAATGAAAGTTGAGATACAAAGTTCAGGATCATTTTTATTAGATGAGAATCTTAATAGGAGGGCAATCAACAATTTTGTCAGGAGCTCAGTCCATAATCCTTCAATTTCTTGGAAGATAGCAAGTGGTCTGACCTGGCTATTTTTGAAAAGAACTGTGTATTTGGTAGTTACCAGAAACTGAAAGGGCGTTAATGTAGAAAAAGAGTTGGAGGAAAGATAGTAATTCTATCTGGTAATGAGGTGGTGTGTTCCAGCCAGAATTTCTTTTCCAGCTGGCATATAACAAAATGAATAAAAATGGAAAGTAAACATTTAACCTCCATCTTACTTTTTCTCCTAGTTAGGACATGCTATTGTGGTTTAACAGAGTTGCCATCCTTTACCTCAACTCTGTCTACTTAGTAAACAAGAGGCTCCACCAGTGAGAGGGTTTCTTCTGCATTGGTTATTTCACCCTGAGGAAAAAAGAAAACACCTACTTGGAACAGATTCCTTAGTATGCACATATGCATCTGATCTGATACAGTAAATAACTACTGTCATGTAATATCTTTTTCTAGAGCGGAACAAGCTGCTGTTTTGCTTTGAGGAGTTACCAGCTGAAGGAAGCTTTGAAAATTTGAAAGGACAGATTTTGGCAAGAGAGAGCAAATTAAAATAATAGAGCTCTGTCCTCTGAAAGAAATATCTTTGCAGGAAGTTTTCCATAGCAATCTGGTATAAAACCTACCTATCAAAACAAATGCTGCTATTAAGAAATGGCTTCTAGACTCATCTTGGTTATTTTTGCAATTTTTGATTTGATTGGTTTTGGTTTTCATTAAGGAAAAAAGGTTAGCAATGTTGCAGCAATGTTCTTTTGTGTTGAAACTTTGACATCAAAATTGATGTGAGGTTTATCACAAGCATATATATATATATGTACACACACTTACGTGTGTATGTTTGTAAATATATGTGCCATCTAAGACAGCATCAATGGATGAGTAATAAAAGCTTGATTTTTAAGGAATTCTGATATTGGTTCATCAGATAGCGTTGAAGAAGATTGGAGAGGGGAGCCAGCTCGGCTCCCAGTTAAAGAATTCTGGTGGAAAAGTGATGTTAGATAAAATGAGTAATATGATGGTGTTTAGATGTGGTAAATGTAGTGGTTTCTTAAAACAAAAGCCTTTTCTCAGAGCAGGTGTGTTCATGAACATATGGCTTTGGAAATAAATGGGAAAACGTTTGCCTGTTGTATCCTACTTAGTGAAAGTAGTTGCAACCCTTCCCCTTCATCCAGTCCTTTGCTCTGGTAGAGCTTTCCTTACCCTCGTCTCCCGACACGTGCAAATTCAGTATCGCTTTAATGTCTGTTCTCTACCTAGAGTCATAGGAAATTGTTTCTGTTTTGGTTATGCATTTAACAGTTGGGCTGCTTATGTCAGCTTAATCACCCCTTTTCTCCTCATCATGACTCTTTTCATTGGTTATTATGTAACCAGATTAATATGAACCTGCCTTGAAGCAGTTAAAATATTGAAACCCAGTGATTATTTAACGGGCTTTCCACAATTATCCTGCACCTATGCAGAAGACAAAGTAACTTTAGAAAGATCTGTTTCTGGTGAGTCCTTTCCGACCAGTAAGATTACACCTTAATGTATATCAATGAGTTAAAACAATTTCACTATGTTGGTCTTTGATTAGAACACCCCAAAATATGCAAATTTCACATGATATACAAACTTCACTTGAGATGTAGTCTTAGCAGATCCAGTGGACTATCAGTGACAGGTCATTGACCAAGAAATGTAACCATCTTTTGGTTACAAGGCATTGAAATCTCTTCTAAATGAAAATAAGCAAGTTCAATAGAAGCTTTGACCCAAATCGATCATTAGTTGCAGTGTACAGATTCTTTTCAAATCATTAACTGCATCTCATGGTGTCTTGCAAAGAAAGAAACTGAGGCTATTGCTTAATGAGTCTTTCTTTAAAATAGATCAGATGGCCTGGCTTTTTACAATTGGCCAATTTAGGAGTTAGAAAATGGTTTAATTTAATTCAACCACTAGGGCTTTGTAAATGAGTATATATGTATACGTGTGCTACATGCAATAGAAAAATTGTCAGATGTGTTAAATACTTCATTTACCGTAAACTCCCAGCTGTCCTGCCTATATTTTGCCCATTAATCTGTCGTGGACTTTAACACTTCAGGCACATATTTCTAAGCAGCCCAAACAATTATCTTATTTTTTCTATCAAAATTAACCTGTCATATAAATAATTTTTATTATATCTTTTTTCTTTTTTTATAGTGCTGTTGTGTGTGCACAGCCACACAAATGTGAATACACTGTTACTCCCACCTGTTGTCAAATCCAGGGTAGTATTTTGTTCTGAGCTCATAATGGATTTCTGGTTTGTATCTCTTGGTCTACCAGGCTTTAAAAAAGAGAGATTTGTGCTATGTATATATAGAAGGATACAGAAGTAGGTGTATTCTATAAAACAGTGCTTGATTTTTATAAAAAAATTTAACATTGACAGATTTGCCTCATCAATTAAGTAGGCAGCATTAAGGCATTGTTATGAGAATTGCTGGGTTTTTTCTCCCAAATAAATTCTGATACAAATTTATACTCCCATGTATTTTCCTGACTTTCTCAGGACTTTTTAAAAAGTAAAATCCTTGAAAAATCTACCCTATTTCATTTTTTTACCATAAAGCCACAGATGACATTAGCATAATCAAAGGAGAAATTAGGAAATACATGACTCATTATTACTTAACTCACCGTGTAGATTTGCAGGAGAGCAGGTCATGCTTTGTTTTTGGAAGTCTATGAGGAGGAGACATGTTTAGGGACATCCATCCTAGCATCCCCATGGTGCTCATGAAGGTAATGCTAATTACTTATTTACGAGTGTAAACACTGGGGTCTTGGGGAAGGAGGAGGGAGCTGGACCAGATGGGGATGTGAATCCTGTTGTGATGCTACCCCTGCATTTGGATAAGCAGCGCGATGTGGGGCTCTGCCCAGCCTCAGGAGTGATGCCGGTGCTGAAGTTGCTGTAGGACAACAGGGTTACTGAGGTCCCAAGGCTCCATGGGGCAGTGTCCACCCTCTTTTCTGTAAGTTGGGATGCAAGCAGACAGTAAGCCAGCCTTGGCAGCGCAGGTGCCAGGTTCTGCTGGAAGCTTCTGAGGGCATCTGCGTGCAGGCTGTGATTTGTGCAGAAGACGAGCTACAAATAGGGGTTTTTTTTGATGTGGTGTTAGCTTTCTCTTCTCTTCTTTCTTTTTCTCAGTCAAAATGGAAATTTTCTCAGAGAAAGTGAGTTCTTCCACTGTAATGTGTCATATCTGTAAGGGAGGGGTGAGAACAAAAGCTGCTAGATTTATGCTGTATCCTGTCTCCAGGAGAGGCCAATAACAGAGGCTTAGATGGAAAAAATTAACTGAACAAACTTACTGTGCTTTCCATTTCTTACCCTTCCTCTTCCAGCAACTGTATAGTTGGATAGCTTCATAATGGTGTTGCCAGAAGAAGAGAAGGAAAAGAGCAGTTGAGGGGTTTAGGATTTATTTATTTATTTATTTAATATTTCACTTCTTCAAATGCTACACTGATGCTTGAGTCATCAGTATCAGTTCTTAGGGGCAGAGTTTCGTACTCTAATGCCATTTTGCAGTTGTAATTTGATTAATATATGAATAACAGTAAAGGTGAGAGCAAGAAACTTTAAATGTGTATGTTTCATTAGTTAATTTTCCCACTGAATTGTTAAATATTTTTCTCCCTAGTTTTTTTTAAACTGCCTGTTTAAATTTAAATAAGATGTTATTACCCATTGTTCAGTTGTGTAATTTTACTTCACATTTATTTGATGTCTTTTGTATGATTATATCCATTCTCCTGTACGATTATTAAACATGATTTAAAATTATAGAGAGTTATCAAACAATGACTGTTAGAGTGGAAGTTTTGCATTTTATCATTATTTTACACTTAGGCTTGAACTAACAGCAATATAAACCTGGAAATATTTTGACATTTGATTGTTCTTTCCTTTGTTGGCTGGTTGAAATGGTGCTTCACTTTGAATGGCATTTCGGTGCAAGTCCCTGGCATGGTAACTCTGGAAACACTGGTCAATCTGCAAATGTTAATAACTCTGTCACGCAACTCTGGGTAGAATTTTATTCATTTTGGTGGTGACTGGAAGAGTAGATGAATAGTTGCACCATCAACTTCACTGTCTATTTATGTCTGCAGAACCTAAACCAGTCAGTGGTTACCTTGAACAAATGGATACCTTCCAGACGAAAAGCATCACCATCCCCTTTTTGGTTTTAAAACATTAACTCACATAGTGATTTGCTTCTCAATCTGCAAGAAAAGCATGATTTGGCACTGTAAGGAGGTGATTCAGGTGTACATAAGCCCTCACAGGGGATGAAAATGGGTACTAAGCTTCTGGTGTGACAGATGGGATGGAAGATTGGGAGATCATAGTATGGACTGGATGGAGGAGGAAATAGGGGTTGGGGGTTTTACTGTGAGGGAGAAGCAATAGTAGTTGTGACTGGGAGGAAGAAGGTTGCTGAGTGGTCTTTGGGTAGAAGAGAGATTGTGTCCTGCAGAGGACAGGAAAGCAGAGAAATCCTTGGGCATGTAAAGTGACATCATCTAGTTTTATTTTAAACAAGAAGCAGGACATAATATGGTGGAAGACAGCAAACTTCACACTGGAATACTTTTGAGAAACAATTTATTGACTTTTGAGACTTTCAGATGGCTGAAGTGGAAGAGTTTTGGCCATTTCTTAAAAACGTGGTTCTGGAAGTCTCT
Source organism: Limosa lapponica baueri (assembly GCA_002844005.1). Lineage (NCBI taxonomy): Eukaryota > Metazoa > Chordata > Aves > Charadriiformes > Scolopacidae > Limosa > Limosa lapponica. Next base: position 220,400 of record KZ505990.1, read on the forward strand.
TGCTCTTTGGTATAAAAATAGGTGATAGTGCTGAGATCCAGCAGTGGCAGTGCTAGTGGGTAGAGACTGCTGCTGAGCTGCTCGTTTTTTATTTTATTTTTTTTCCTGAAAGGTTTGGCAAAAAGACTGTCTGGAAGATTGTTATCTAACTGGAACCTCAGTTGACTTGTTGCGACTCTTCCTGTAGGATTTGATGACATTGCTCGAGTCAAAAATATTTTGTAGCCCTGTTTGAAGCCAGGCTGTTTTACCTGTTTCAGCTCTTACAGAAGACTTTTGGCTTTGGCTGATATTTGAGGCCCACAGAGTTTGTGAACACAGGGTCTGTCTGAAGGGAAACAGGTATTTCTACTTTTTGTTGTAAGTTAGAGCTTTGTAGTTGTATTTTATTATGAAGCACAGGTTCTTATGCTTTGCATTTTCTTCCATCTGAAAATTGTCTGAAGCCAGACAGTTACTTTTTATTGATTCCCTACATCTTTTAAAACATCAGGTGGCCCTCACAGATTTTTTTGTTGTTGTTTTAATTTTTTTTTTCCTTTTACCTGTACAAGGTGCAGTAACTTTCTATAAAGTGTTATACGTGAAATCAGAGTTTACAAGGAAAGGGGCACAGAAATATTTGATGCCTTTGGGGTTAAAATTGTGTCAGTGTCATTTTAAAGGATCAGCAAACGTTAAAGAAATGTGTGCAGGCTCTTCCAAATCATTATAATGTAACCTAAAATTTATCTGTAGAATGTCTTTGTACTCTAAAGTTAAAAGGAATAATTGAAGCTTGCAGAAAGGAATCAGGAAAACACTCTAACTCTGGATGCTACTGGTGACTTTGTGTATGGGATCATTTTTAATGATCTATAGCTTGCAAATAGTTGGAAAACTTTCTCTTTTACTTCACTGAAAAGAACAGCTTGCAGCAATGGATATATTTTACAGTTGCATCAAGTGCACAGTTGCTAAGCGAGGATGGGAAGCCTGATAGTTTTACTTCTAGCAAAGCTGGCCTCCGGAGGATTTTATTAAAGGAATTTTATTTTTTTAATGGCTGAACTGAAAAAAAAAAAAAATCTCTCATGAAACAGAGCCAACTCATTGTGTTGTTAACCACATTCCTGCAAAACTTCAGGAACTTCTTTAAGAAATCAGTGTAGTTTAAGTTTCTACGCAGTGTTATTTGAGAGTACCAATATTTGAGATTTCCCTTTGTTCTAAATGCAATATGAATTATCACACTGCTTTTTCTTTTAGTTTATGGATGCAGTTCTCTCTCTTACCTGGTGGCAGTTGTGACTTATGCATTAACCTGAACATCTCTTTCCTTATTTTATATAAAACCTTCTTTTTGTAATATCCTAATATTTTTAAAAGACAGGAAATTGTGTACAGTATATCAAACCATAATGCAGAGTGTAGTGGACCATTATTCTTTTTTTGCCAAGCTTTTTTCGTTGATACAGATTCCTGTAATAGGATATAGGAATAGCTTTAGGTTTGGAATAGGGTTTCTATCTTAAAAACAAAACAACCCCTTCCTTCGCCTCCCCAACTAAACAACTCCATCCAAAACAAAACTGAACCCCCTCCTAAAATCTAAAACACTAAAAAAAATTGCTTATTTAAATATTTTATCTGGACTATTTGTATATGTGAAAAACAGTGTGTGTTGTGCAACAATCAGTAGTTATGTATACTCTTTTTTTTTTTTTTTACTGGAAAATGTAAATATGACAAGTTACTGGATAGACTCAAAGAATAAGAGTAAAAAGGAAGCTGACATGGTTTTTAGGGAAGAATGAAAAGATATTTTCAATAATACATGAAAGTTACTTTTAGTTAAACAATCTTTTTAATTATTGAAACATCTTTTATAGTTACTGAAAGGACTGAAACTCTGTAAATGAGTACTTCATAGTTCTGTCATATACTTGGCATCTTTTACCTTACCCAGAAAGCCCACAAGTAATTATACACTCATTGAAACTCAATGCCACTCCTCTTTAGTAGGGAAGAATGCAGGGAGTACTTGCATCTTCTATACCAGAATATTAAATTTCAGGTATATTATGAAACTGGAAAAGAACTGTTATGAAGTCTGTGGTTTTTGAAGTGTTCCTAGTTCATAATCTTTAAAAATATATGTATTTTATTCTGAGAGTGGTTGGTTTTCTCTTTCAGGATATTCTGTCCGGTCCCGTTCCTCATATACTAATTCTTTACTACTTCCCCCAAGTTGTCCTTTGGGTGGTACTTCATAATTACTGAATACTTAATATTATGTCAGAAGACCCCCAGGCTCTCCCACTATAGGTGGCCTCACAACTTGTTAGTTTTTGAATTTAAACTCAGAAAAGTCTCCTAAGATCGTGACATTACTATGGCTTGGGAACCAGGGAAAGGATGTTGAGCATGAGAGTTTGCTTTCTGCTTATATTCTATAGTGTATGTAATACAGATTATATTTATAAATACATATATAGTGTAGTTTCCTGGAAATTCAAAAATGGTATCTAAACACAAGTATGTGGAAGAAGGCATTTGTTTGCGTGTCATCAGTACTTTATACAAGTGTAATGCAGATAGGCAAGTTGTAGTTTGCAAATAGCGACTATTATTTCCAGATCCCCTGATTCCCTATGCTTCCTTGAGCCCCACGTGAGTATAAATACCTGATGGGAAGGAGTAAAGAAGACCAAGCCACACTCTTCTCAGTGGATCCCAGTGACAGGACAAGAGGCAATGGGCACAAATTTGAATACAGGAAATTCAATTTAAGCATAAGAAATTTTATTACTGAGAGAGTGGTCAAAGACTAGAGCAGTCTGCCCAGAGACCTTATGGCATCTCCATCTTTGAAGACATTTAAAACCCAGTGGAACATGGCCACGGTCAGCCAGCTGTAGTTGGCCCTGCTTTGAGAGGGGGATCGGACTAAGTGACATACCAGCATCCCTACCAACTTCAGCTATTCTGTGTATGATTCTCCTTTTTCATTTTATTTTGAACAACATGTTGGCTGCATTTCCTTTCTGATTCCCATGTTTCTACACTGTCTTTTCAGACAAACTCAACAGAAATCTTTATGCATGTTAAGAAGCTGCACTGTTGAGGGGGTTAGCACTGCTTCTTTCATATAGAGTAGTTAAAAGTTGCCATTCATTGAGAAGTATAGTAGCAAAATATGTATAGGGATTTAACTATAATTTTTGGAAGCCTGGGAATCATAACTAACCATTCAGCTCTCCATTTTATATGTTATGCTACAAACATGGCTAAACTTTCATGTTAACATTTGTATGGATCGTATTTTTTCTCTTCTAAGGGTTGGATTGCTTTCAATCTCTTTGCCAGCTGAAGAATTTGAAAAAGTCTGTTCTGTTTGCTCAGCTAAAGAATACATTCATGTTGACAGGGTCTACACTCCTTTCCAGATAGTTTGTAGTTTAGCCATCCTTAAGGAAAGTGCAACTCCACTGTTTAATTCATTATCAAAAAAGGATGGCACCTCATGTATTTGAATGCTTATCTTATTTTTGACATGGGGAATGAGAGGCTCATTATAGTTAGGATAATAGGCAGTGCCAAACTGATGTAATTGATGTTAAATATTTTGCAAAAAGAAAGTGCTGCTTAAATAGTAGGATCCATTAGTGTCTATTGTAAAGGGTTGGTGTATTCCCCTGGGCAATACTGTATCCTCTGGAAATATTTGAAAAGACGTGTATTATGATCATAGTGAAGCCTCAAGAAGTTGGGAGGACTTTGAAACGATAATAGCTTGCTAGGTAAAATACCTCACTGAATCAGAATTGAAGTAGCAAGTGTATTATCAGATGTTTGAGGGAGATAAATGTAATTTGCTGGATATATATGCTGATTATACATACTGAATATGTATATCTTCTGCTTTGTATTCCTATTGCAATGCATATATAAAAGGAAGAGGCACTTTGAAGAGAGGTGTGGATAAGGCCTGTGATGTTCCTGTCCTTAGCCTGATTAGTACATCTATTTCATTTTTACACAAGGAAAATTGCTGGTTTTTTGCATCCTCAAATTCCCATCCTGATACCCTGTTCTGTGGCATACACATATTATAAATATTTTGCTTTGGCCTTTTACACTTCCTTACTCTGTATGTTAGACAAAAGTTTGTGTTCAGTCCTTATGAAGCTGTAAAATTTGAAATGCTGAATGCCTTTTGAGCATTTGTCTCCAATATTGTCTCATGACAAAAGCTGATAAATCCTCTTTTGGCCGTTCAATTTTGTATTGAAGTGGAACAACTTGCTGCAGCATTGTGCAAGCAGATTAGATGCACTTCACGATAGATTCTGGATTTAGCTTGTTTCATTAGGGACAGGGATAGACATGTGAAAGAAAAGACTTCAGCTGCTGGGATAGAACATCCATCCATCTTCCTGTGACGGAGCCCTCAACCTTCATATGCCAGTTTATCCTGCAGCAAATGGCTTTCTCTTTCAGGGCTTTGGCCTACGTGAAGCAATTGGTAGGGTTGTAGGTTATCCCATGCAACAGCACAGACTGTAAGGGCAGTATGGAAGATGGTTCTGCAGAAAAAGACCTGGGCACTGTGTTGGACAAGCTGAACACACAAGACAGCAGTGCATGTGTGTAGTGAAAACCAGCTGCATATTGGGTTGTAGTAGGAAGAATGTTAGACATCAAGTTGAGGGAAGTAATATTTTTTTTTTTTTCATCTTCTGTTGCCATTTGTTAGCCTGCAGCTGGAATACCGTGTCCAACTCTGGGCTCCCAGCACAAGAAAGGTGTTGTCCATAGAGGGTCCAGTATAGTGTCACCAAGATGAGGGCTGGAGAAATGATGTGTGAGGAGGGACTAAAGTATCTGGATTTGTTCATTCTGGAGAACAGAAGGTTTGGGGGTCGTCTTAGTGCTGTCTTCTGATATCTAATGAGAGGTTATAGAGAAAATCTCTCAGGGTTGTGCAGTCAAACAGTGAGAAGCAATGGACACAAGCTACAAGAGAAATCTGATTAGATATTAGAAGGAAATAATTTTTCACGTATGATAATTATTAAGTTCTAGAAAAAGTGCCCAGAGAAATGCTCAGTGGAAATGCTCAAAGCTTAACTGGGTGTTGCTCATCCCTAACAACATGATCTAACTTTGAAGTTAGATTCAGCAACAAGTTTGAAGGAGGTTTTGCAGCCAAGTGACTTCTGGAGGCTACCTTTCAGCCTAAAGTATTCTGCAATTCTATCAGTCACCTAGGCTGCCAAAAGCAGGGATGGTTCTTATGGAATTAGCCAGCAAATGTTTCCCTATCCCAGTGTGTCATGCATCCTGAATACATCTCAGGCTCTTTCCTGTCAGTTGCCTCTGTAGTATCAATGATGGGCTGCATGTTTTCACTACAGTAAATAACAAGCAAAACAGTTTTTGTTGTGATTCAATGTTTTTTCTCCATTATTGAATGTATAGCATTTTCAGAATTAATATTTATCATACATAGGTGGATTTGTAAATGGAATAATTTCTATAACAATTGATACATAGAATGTTTATGCTGAGTACTTTTCAATTTGCAGTCGCATAGCAGTGAATTCACCTTCTTTTACACTATGGAAAATGGTTATTTTTGCTCATTAAGTATAGTTCATGCTCTTGCTTTTGGCGTTTCTTTACATGTTGTGTTCCAAAATATGACAAGAGAAGGATATATGGGTATGCACAGAAAGCATTTATTGGTTGATTGCTTGATAGTCACCTTCTAGCTTAGTTCAGACTTTCCCTTTCTTGGCAAGGACACTACTTTATCCTGCTTCTCTGGACTGGGTCCGTTGCATGTGCTTTCAGATCAATTGCAGATGGGAATAAAGAATCAATTGCTGTCATAATTTATACAGGAATAAATGTTAATCAATTCTTTTAGTATCCCAACGCTAATCAGAGAGACAAGCCTTCACTATAATCCAACGCATTAAAGTAGGTTTGAACTTTCTAGGCTAAATCAATTTAGAATGACTTTTTCAGAGTAAACAAAGTTCTTGAAGTGGTATTTCTCCTTCCCCCACAACTGTCCTTTTGGTGGAGGTGGGGGGAAGGGGAGATTGGGAAATATTCCCAGTTGTCTAGATTAATTTTACTTATTCTGCCTTTGGCTTCCCCCCCCGCTACTCCCCGGGAAAGCTAACAGCAGTGGCTGAGCATGTGTGGATTGATACAAAGTTTGCAGAATTGGTTTAATGGAAGGAATGAACCTGTGCTTATCAGGAAAGACCTAATGCATGCCTTCAGGAATGCAGATAAATGCACACAGTACTCTTCATAGTTCTTGGAAAAATTAAGAATCCAAAATGTGGCATTACACATTTTCTATGCTTATTCATGCCTGTCATGGTTTAACCCCAGCCAGCAACTAGAACTATGCAGCCACTCACTCCCCCTAATTGGGTTCGGGGGGAGAATCCGAAGAATAAAAGTGAGGAAAAACTCATGGGCTGAGATAAAGACAGTTTAATAAGTGGAGAAAAAGCCATGCACACAAGCAAAACATAACAAAGAATTCATTCACTGCTTCCCATCGGCAGGCAGATATTCATACATCTCCAGGAAAGCAGGGCTCCATCACGTGTAACGGTTACTTGGGAAGACAAATGCCATCACTCCAAATGTCCCCCACTTCCTCCTCGTTGCCCCAGCTTTATATGCTGAGCATGATGTCATATGGCATGGAATGTCCCTTTGGTCAGTTGGGGTCAGCTGTCCCAGCTGTGTCTCCCAACTTTTTGTGCATTCCCAGCCTGCTCACTGACCAGGTGGTGTGAGAAAAGACTTTGATTGCTTAGCAAAAAAACCCAAACCACTAGTGTGCCATCACAATATTCAAATCCCAAATGCAAAACACAGCACCATACCAGCCACCAGTAAGAAAGTTAAGAAGCTAAGACAATGTCCCTCCTTTTTCTGCCTTATCCATACCCTTGCATAGAATCAGCAGGAGTTGGAAACATTGCCTATAAAATGAGGAATTATTTTTTTTTTTTTAAGAGTTTGAAGTCCGCATTCTGCAGGCATTTGCAGTAAAAATTGACCAGTGGGCTCACAAGTATTTACCTCTGCTGCCTGGAGCTCCATGATGGCACAAATATCAGTAGCCATTTGAATGTGGCAGGGGTATTGAGGGTGCTGTCAGCGAGGCATGAGGATGATGTGTGGGCAGCTGGCAGAGCTCTGTCAGTGGGACTGGTAGGGCTGCACTTTCTGTAACAGAGAGATTTACAGTTTCTGGAGTCTGAAATTGCCTGTAAAGTGGGAATGTGCCTGGGAAAGAGGGGGAGGGAGCGTTTTCCTTTCTAAACTCGCGAGAGATGGAGGATGTGGCTGTCAATTGACTTTTAACAGCTGAAAATGCCTGATTTATCAAGCTGTTGCAATATCGACAGCTTCTTCTGTTTGCCTGTGCCATTAGCCCTTCAGTGCTTGGCTTTTCCTCCTTGTGTCTCTTATGTTTTCTCTCACTGCCTAATTTGTAATCTCTTCTGTAAACTCCGGCTTTGCCTGCTCTCTCCCTGCCCTGTATCCCTCAGTCCGTTGTCTCTGACATGGTGCCTGTGAGGAAACCCCAGGACGGGATACAAGGTGTAACTTGGAAAGCTGTTGGGTGGACAAGGTTTTTGCAAACCTCTGGTTCTTTCACTTGTTCTTTCTTTTGCCACAGAAAAAGGCTGCAAGGTCTTAAAACAAACTCGCTGTTTCTGTTTTATGTCTGCCCAAGAGAAGGACAGCTCTGGCTGCCAAGTGCTCTCCTAACACCAATGGAGAATCAGTAGCAGCACATCAAAGAGGTCTGGGGGAGGCTGTTCTCTACACCTGCTACACAGGGCTCATTACCAACCATAGCATATTTTCTGGGTGCCGTCACCAAAAAGCCAAGTGAAGCTCCTGCTGGATGGCTGGTCCCAAACAAGCGGTTGCCCAGCAGGTATTTGGGTAATTCTGAGGAGCCACATGGAGAGCGAGAGGTGTCCACAGGAGATGCAGGAGGTGCATAGCTGTGTTGTCTCCTGGTGCCTCTGAAAACTGAGAGTCAGGGAGCTGGTAAGTTTGGCAGGGACAGCAGAGCAGGAGGATATTCCCTTCCACAAGCATACAGTTTGAGAGAAAAAAATAATGAGGCAACATGCAATGGAATTAGTTATATCTTTAACATAGTCAGCATGAATATATTAAAAAAAAAAAAAAGCCTGAATTATAGTGGAGTTGCTAAAGCCAGTGTGTACTGTGGACTTAAAAGGTCTATGAAGTTCCTGTAGAATCTTGTGAAATGATTGTATTGCAAGTAAGCAACAAAATCTAGCAATATAGTTTAAAAAAAAAGGATCCTAAGATAACTTTGTATGTGTGCATAGGCAGACGTAACTGGAAATTCTGTTCATTCTGTGAACATAAAACCTTTGTTTCAGTACACCACCATCTGTCTTTAATGTACTTGTCTGCTTCGGTTTCAGTTAAAATTGTCAGGGAGCAGCAAGAGCTGGCTGATCCCTTAGGGACGGGGAACTGAGGGTGTCTCTCAGCCATGGGGCAGGGTCCCAAGGGGTCTGCACCCAGAGCTGGGTGATGGTGACAGGCTCCATTGACAGCCCCAGACCAGGGGGTGATGACCCAGGTCCAAGGTCCATCCAGGAGGCAGGGTTGGAGACCAGCACGGCTGTGGTGTTGCTGGGACAGGGATTGATGGCCCCAGGCTGACCTGAAATGGGGTCCTGGGCCATAGGCAGAGTTGGGGGAGGCTGGGCAGGACAGCAAGACCTATGCATTGATACTCAACAGGGTCCTGACAAAAATAAGTAACAATACTTAGTACTCATGTTTTCTAAAGCTCCTTATTGTCAGTGTTTTAGACAGTTGGTTTATACTGGTGTGGTATCGGGGTGCTTGAGATGGGCAGGCCAATTCCACCTTTCCCTTTCAACCACTGTGCACGGTTTTGTCTCTTCAGAAGTCTGTCAGCTGCTGGTCTCAATAGGCCTTTTAAAAGATTGTTTTGCATACTTACTGTTTCCATATTTTCTCCCAAACATTTGTCATGTTAATTTTCCCCCTCCCAGAACTCTGATTAGTTACATGAAGAGAAGTGACTTTGGTATTAATGATGCCATTATATACTACACTGAGTCCATTAATAAATTAATAATGCTGTGTCTTGTTTGTTTATAAATGAGGCTCACCAAGGGCTGTTTCGAATGAAAAATACCACTGATTGCTTGTAATTTAATCTAGTGAATTTTTATGCATGTGAGGCAAAGTCAATTAGCCCTAACTGAGAGATTTCTAACTCCCAACTAGATTTCCAGTTTAATGCAAACAATTTAGTTAAAAATAGCAACCTGGAAAAATGGCAAAAAAAATTTACCAGAGTTCTTTGGTTTTGAAAGCCATTTTTAATAGTTATTTCTGTTTTGAAAAGAAAACTGTCTTTATGCTGCCTTTTTCTGCTTCAAAGAGAATATTTTATTTTTTGCATATATTCTTAACTTTGAAATTTATTTGGATTTTGTTGACCTGTCCTAGCACTAAAATCTGGAATTCTCCTGTAATACAAGATAAAATGTCGTTAGGCAGCACAATTTATCAACCAAAGCCTGTAAACTGCAAAGTTGTGCAAGCCTTTATTTTCTTCTTTCTTTGTCAGCTTTTTGCATTGTTGATTTGCTGTAGTGCTGCTGTCAGTAGTTTACCAATAGTCTGGTAGAATCTCATGACTGGCATTTTGCCTTTTTAAAAACCATCTCATTGCTACAGCAAAGAATTTGAACCTCTAAATCAGCCATCATAGCTGTTAGCCTCCTTTTATTGTTATTAATGTGCTCTTGGGAAAGGAATATTGAACAGTAATTAGGAGCAAGTAAAGTACTGGAATAAGCTTGAAAAGGTCAGTGTCTAGGCAAGAGGTCTTCCTTATGTTATCTTTATTTATTTTTATATTGTAATTGTTATTAATATAGTAACATGCATGAATTTATATTTTCAAATGGAGTTTAAAATGCTGCTGTAGATCACACTCTTAAAAAATCAGTAATTATTTGAAAACAACACCTCAGCAGTATGGTTGATATCCAGTTTAATTTTTAACGACTTTATTTTAATGCTGTTCAATGTTTTTTGTTAAGCGATAAAAAAAATATTATGAATATTTTTTCACATAATTATAGAAAAAAGCATGATACGTGTATTGTATAAATTCTGTTGTAAAATTGTGGATAAAATGCACTTTTACTTTATGGCTAAGGAACTTTAGGTAAAGAAAGTGATGACAGAATTTAAGGCAAACTTTGGAGAAGTTGGTACTTCATAGCAAGCAACTTCAATATGCACAGGAAATACTTTTGGAGGAAAATCCATTTAAGCCCTGGATGATACTGTGGGATATCAAATGTTTTTACAGTATTTTTTAATCTCATGCAAGTATGTGTATTGTTATGATCAAGGACCAGGAAAGATGGTACAGAGCTGTAGGGATATTAAGTGATCACGTAAGATTTCTCTCCTTTTTAATCTTGAGTGATAATAAAATAATGAACTAGCTTTGATATTAAAGCATTTGGTGTTTTATTGCTCTGTTTATCTAATGGGCCTTCTTTAACATGATGTTCTGCTGACAACTTGTAAGCTAGAAGATCAGACAGTATAAGACGCTTTCAGATTTTTCACTACTGAATCTTAAAGGTAGATTTTCCCTCTAGTAGCAATCTGCGTATGGATGCACTAAGCATGCCTGAGGTACTAGTACTGGTATATTAATAAGATACTTTAGAGGCTGCACATTCCTCATGCATTCAACCCCAGAGGTCACTGCTGATCTCTGTATATAGGTGAAATAATGAAGTATAGAAAGAAGGTGTATCTCGTTTAGGCTTTTAAAGTCTAATTATCCGATAAAGGAATTTCTAATTAAGTGGATTTTGGAAAATTATGGGAGGGGAAAAAGGTTCCAGACAGGAAATTCTATAAGCTGAGAAGATGGCAGTGAAAAGTCATTCATCAACTAAGCATTTTTTGTCAAAATTCTTTGATTTTTGTCACTGTTTAAAAATTGAAGACCAGCCCAGAGAACATATTTGACAATGTGAAGTAGAAGGCAAAGAACAGGTATTTTGTGTTGGTTTTTTTTGTTGTGTTTTTTTTTTTTTTTCAAAAAAAATACTTAAAAACCCAACAATATGCATTATAAAAATTGAGATTTCTTTTCTGTCCCTCTATCTGTAAGATGCATGCATGTATTTATGTCATCCAGATGACAGCTGGTAGCACTTCTTGTTAGAAAATGGCAGCAAATATTGTTTAGTAGCACGTCTTAGGATTGAATAAAAGCTTTCTACTAGAATGTGACAATTGGAAAATATCATACAGTTACTAAGCTGAAGATGAATCCAGTATTCTTCATTAACCATTTAACAGTAAATGTAAAGGCGAGCATATTAAGTATTATTTAGAGATATTGTGTGTCCTACATCTAATTTATGACTCATAGGCAGATGGTAATGAGATTTCAGAAGGGACATTCCTTTTTGTTTAACTTTCTGTACTCTTTAGTATCATTTTGCCAAAAAATCCGAGAAGTCTCATCTGCCAAAACTTTTAATTCAGCACAGTTTTTCTTTTCCAGCATCTAGCAGCATCGCTTTGGGGAATCTCAGATGACTGTGTAAATTGAAACAGTAAGTCTATAGGAGGTAATTTTTCTTTAGGAGCCTAACAGAGGAAGGTGCAGGTAAAAAAAAAAAAATCTCTTGAACACGTATTGGGAGGTCACTTTGTAGCAATCTCAGTTTCTCTGTCTCCAGAGACTAGTTTGTAGTAAAAATATTTCTTCCAGAACAGCCTATTTGCGTTGGCTACATTGCTCTGTTTTTTTGGTTTTCTTTCCCATGGGTGAGATGGAGAGAAGAAACTGTAGTTGCGAAAACTAACAGCAGTACTTTTCATAAACTAGAATTCACAGACAGCAGAGAAAAGTGGTGAATAGCCCCATTTTCACTACTGTAGAATACATGTGTGCAGTCTTAACTTATGTGCATCCCACACCTGTATTATGCTATAGATGTACATGGAGTGATTTGTTTGCTGCTTATTCAGCCTTCATATTTGAGACAGTTGCTAACTGGTTTCTAGCTCAATACCCCTATTTGGAATAAACCCTCTAAACTTTTCTGGATGTAAACTATTACAGGACTGTGTCCATATAACCAACAGAAGAAAATATTTAGGATTAGTTCATAATAAAACTTTCTCCAGTCTGTTGGGATTATTCTTAATCCCCTGTTTGTGATTTGTGTTGAATGATAATACTTACGTGTATTTTAAGTTTTGCATTGTTCAGTAGTGCTTACTCTCTACTTCTGTGATTACTTTTTCAGGTAGGTGTCTTTGCAGAACATTCCCACTTAAGTTTTCTACTTTAATACAGTTATTTGCCATAATTATTTCAAAAGTTACAGGCCATATTTAGCCTTCGTTGATATCAGTGGAATCAGACCTAAAATGAGTGAATTTCACATAATGTGTATTGCATGGAATATGCAAGGTTACCTGTTATTTAAAAGTTTTCTATTGTCAAGAATTTGGGGGAGTTATGTTGCTTAGAGCTGGTGTGTGGGAGTGATCCCTGCTATTCCAAGTAATGCACTGGGATCTTACTTGTATGTTAGTTACTTTAATAGTAAATTGAAGTGGCTCATAAGAGGTGCAACTTGGTTTGCCAAAAAAGGTTTGGCCTTTTAAAAGTTACCTCTATTCTGTCCAGAAACTTTACAAGTCTTCAAGTCCATTCGGCTGGGAAATATAAGTCTCTATTTTTCAGTTACATAAAGATACTCTTTACAGGCACAGATCAGAAGACATGAGAGCATGTGGCTGCTGGGATGTGCATGTTTAGAAAAGCTGAGATTAGCAAAATTTTTTGATTGCAGCACTGTTGCACACTGCCAGTTCTAGACTATACCGGACATGTTGGAGTTTAGGTTTTTTTCATGAGACTCCTTGTCCCAGGGATATTTGTAGTTCAGCATCATCTATGACTTTGGATCCATGAGTGGGAAATGCAATGATACCTGCCTAATTCTTTAAGACGACTGAATCAGTACCTTTGAGAAGCACATATGATGTTGTATTAGATGTTCAGTGATTTAAAAAAAACAACAACCCAAAACCAAAAAACCCAAGCCAACTAAATAAAAAAAAAACCCCAAAACCTCCTGAAAAAAAACAACCCCAAACCTAGTCAAGCTCTTTTGACTCCAAAGTGACTGTCTACACAATCCCATTTCCTCTCTGGCGGAGGTGTTTGCTGTTTCTATTTCTACAAAGCTATCTCCAAGTGGGGAGAGGGAACCTTCATGTATGGCAGCAGTTTCCGTTTCCCGACTTCCTTAGCTCTGGCATCGGCCCAACTGGTATTTTAACTGAGAGGGGGACTTTAACTGCTAGTGATGATGTTTGTTTGTTTGTTTGTTAATAATGGTTTGATTCCTGATGGAGATAGATACCAATTGAGGCAGTCCAAGCACAAGAACCTCAAGTCTTGTGAATAGCTTCCTACTTTGTCATCCAAGGCAGGTTGTATTTAGCTTGTGAGTGGGACTACATGAAGCACCACGGTGTTGTTTTCCCCAATTCAATCTTGTTTGAACTGAGTTAGTAAGGAGGCTTCCCCACAAAGGGAGGAACAAGTCTGTTTATTTAGTAAAAATAAAGGTGTTGAAAGTATTGCATATGCATTACGTATGCCTCCTGTATGCTAACCACAGGATATTTCAGGTTTTCGAAGGTGTTTGAATTATGAAGATATCCTTCAAGTTTGAAGATATTTAAATGTCTTTTTAAATGCTTCTGTTTTCTGTACCTTGGCATCCTGATTTGTCCTGCATTCCTCATGATGTATTCCTCCTTCCTTCACCAGAAAAGGATTTAACAGTGCATCTAGTCAAATGTCAGGAGGTGATGCACCACTGAAAGTGCGTGAAGGGAAATCTTTTACTAAAGGTCTATTGGAAAAATAGCTGGAGCAGCTGCAGGGGGGAAGTAGCAATTTTGTCTCATTCTCACTATTTTTCTTGAGTCACAGCAATCTGGTTTGGAGCTTTGATGATTTCAGAGAAATTCTGCCAAAAACCAGAAATGGCACATAAAGCCACAAAAACGAGTGATTCCCCGTTTGCTGAAATGTGCTCCCGATGTGGAAAGAATTTCAAGGCAGCTACTTATGGGCAGCCCAGGGGTGGCAGCAGGGGCAGCCCAGAGCTCAGGTCACCAGGCAAATTCATGGTTACAGGGATGGGCCAAGAAAGAGTCACCTTTTATGTGTCATCTTGATCTCCACTGAAATGTCAGACCTCTTTCTGAAGAGAGCCCCTCCTCCCCTTCCCTCTCTACCTTGGCTCTGCACCGCCACTGGCATTGATAAGCAGCTCTGAAAACTGCTGCTCTGTTGCTCAGATGCTCGACCCGATTTAAGTACCTGATTTTAAACATCTACGTTTAAAATATGACATTTAAAATTAAATTCATATGAAAGGTATGAATGATGTTTGGGACAGGACCACAGTAATCCTTTGCTTAGGTGTTAATTCTGGAAGGCATAAAGAGTGCATGCCTGCAGCAGGTTATGAGGGCAGAAAACTCACAAAAGATGTTGTCTCTTAGAAATTTGCCAACGACCCAATTTTCTAGGCTCTTAGAAAATTGAACAAAAGCTATTTCTAATAGAAGCAGGAGTCCAACATTCTGCCTAATTGGCTTTTCTGTTTAATTTACAGTACATTAAGGAAAGGCTGGTCTGAAGCTCAGTAGTACCATCGCTTTCCTCATGGTTGCTTCATTTTGAGTGAGTCTCAGTACAATGCAGGTAAGAAGAAATTCTTTTTGAAGCTTATGGGTTTATCTACTTATCCTTTTCTCTCCACCAGTTTCAGCAGAGTGAACTTGATATATTTTCCGAAGGAATGAAATTCACTGAGAACTGTGGAGTTTACCCTGGAAGAACTTCAGAATACGTTTTCCCCTTTTTTCTGTCTCTAATGAAAAAAAAAAACAAACTTGCTTTTTTCTTCATAGGCCTAAGGATCAAAGGGAACCTTCTGTTAAAATAGGAGATTGTCCTGATGTTTTTAACAAGGTTTTTTTTCTCTTCCCCTGCTGCTTACAGTGATGTTGGCTGACTGCACCTTACCCATACACCTAGCTAATAACTGACCAATTTATACTTTTGTTGTGATGTTTTTATAGTTTTCAGAGTATTTTGGCCTCCTTCAGAATCCAAATAAAATATTTTTTAATATAATATTCACTGTTATCTTGCATTCCTCGTAGTATTACCAGATAAATCTAGCATTCTTTTGTCCTCTGTGTGTTTAGACTTTATTATATTGTTAAAGTTGTATTATTCTTCTTACATATTACCATACACTGGGAATTTCTACTGTATTTGCAGATATGGTTGTTGCCTTGTACCTGTCTTATATTGTTCTAGCATAAATAGAAATATTGACTTGTTTGTCCTCTTGATTCCTGGCCTTTTCACACTTCGTACCAATATACCACTGAATTTTCTTCATTTTTTCCTACCAATTAAATTAATTTATCTTTATGCTGGGGGTGTTGGGGAGCAGCAAGGGCAGACTGCTCCACCAGCAAAGGTGGGCTGGAAACCAAGCATGGTAACAAGGCAGGTGGGGAACAGTGACATCCCCAACAAGGAGCCAGGATGGTGGGTAGCAAGTCAGTGCTGAGATAGGTCTGGAAACCATGGTCAGAGTCAGAGACTTTGTCCGGTGATTGCCCAGGAAGTCCACAGTGAATTGGGGCAGGTCTGAAGCTGAGCCAACACATCTGGGCTAGGGTGAAAACCAGGGTGATGGGAGAACAGGCACAGACACAGCCACAACCCAGCTACGGTGAGGCAGAGAGGGGAGCCAGCAGTACAGCCCCAGCCCAAAAGTGGCTCCCAAGGGAAAGGTGGGGCAGGACCTCCCCTCTAGCTGTCTTCACAATGACTCTTGTCAGCAGCAGAGTTGGACTTGGACTCAGCCAGCTAAACTTAAACTCAGCCAGTTAGCTTAAAGCCTATAAGAAGGATGTTGTCAGGGCCCCAAGAGTGGCACTTTTAATTCCTTCTCATTAGTGTGACTTCCTAGTCACAGGATCACAGGAGGGTTGAGGTTGGAAGGGACCTCTGGAGGTCATCTTTCCAACCCCCTCTCAAGCAGGGCCACCTAGAGCAGGCTGCCCAGGACCATGTCCAGATAACTTTTCAGTGTCTTCAAGGATGGAGATACTATACAATTAAAAGCTGAATTGGATCCTGAATCTTTGGCACCCAAGAGCTAATTAGCCCACTTCCAGCTACCAGACTGCTTGTAAGAGATGCATCTGTGTAGTTTTCTGTATTCAGTATAGGCCGATACTCCCCAGTTTCCCCTAAACACAGCTGGAAATGCTGAGCAAGATGTGCAGCTGACAACCCTGTATTTTCTCTCTCGGCCAAATTATTTTTCTTAGTTTCCTCTGTCTCTTAGTGTTGTGTTCAAACAGGTAATATCTGAGTGACTTCCACCTCCCATCTTCTGTTAGGGACCACTAATGTAAGGTTTCTGTGCAATGATGAGCTATCTGTGCATCTCATTTCTTCTTAGATGAGCTTAGAAGCCCATGCAATCAAGAAGAATATCAAATGTCAACGTTATAGTACGACACTATCCTTGTGTGTTGAATAAGTAGCTTCTTAATTCTTAGGAGGCTATTAATAGTTAACACACAGTCAGCTGCATGCTTCTGGTGTTTTCAGTTTTGCTCTTTAGAAACTGAAACAAAAATATTTGATTAGTTGTCTGTTAGAACAGATCCTGTTTGATCTGCATCATGGTTTTTCTGGCCGTGTGCAGTCTGTTCTTCATGCTGAGTTTTATTTTGACTTACTGTCCCTCTTTCATTCCATACATCAGTCTTGTAACCCATATGCTTTCTTCAAGCAGAGTGGTGGAAGACCTGTGTTAGATTTACCTTCTTGAATAGAATGGGTCTTTAGGTCACTGTCAAACTTGATGTTTAGTCTACTTCCATCATCGAATTATTTTTTCCTTGAAGATGTAACAAAATGAAGTAAGTGACAAAAATTAAATACCAAAACAAAGCCACTCAGCATGGTTCAAGGTACTGACTTGAGCATGTTTTTTCATTCTCTTCCTTTCCCAGTCTTCATCCAATCTTACATATGGAATTAGTAGACTTAAAAATAATAATAACAGGAATTAGAAGGAGAAAGGGAATGTGCATACATTTTTGGGGGGATGATTTTAAATATACTTAGATTTACTTTTTATCTTTTTACTTTTGATCAGAAAATCTGTAAATAAATGAAGGCAATGAGTTACCACACAAGAAGTCCTAAAGAAACAAACTAGAAACAAAGTGCAAGTTAGAAAATCAGGCTGTTTCATAATGTTCTCTGTTAAAAAGCTGTTTTCCTGAACTTTGTAGAGGAAGAACCTTGATAGTTCTGTGCTGTGAGATTGTAGAGATGATGGGGTTGGGCTGGGAATTTAGCCGCCATGGAACTGACGTGCCATTTCTCATCCTGTACTGTAGTATTTAACGTTTTTAATCATAGGCTAACATATGTACCAGTGCTACTTAACACTTAACAAATGTGCTAGTTAAGTACAGCTGTGAAAAGGTATTTTAATCTCTATCTTTTCAGCAGACTCAGATTTCCATAAAAATAATGATTATATCTCTTATAAAGCTAACCTAAAGCAGGGTGAGAATTTGGGTTGGGTTTTTTTTTGGTTTGTTTTACCAGCTGCTCATATCCAGAAGAAGCCTAGTATACTATGTTTTGGGGTTTTTTTTACCTTTTTTTCTTTTTTAATTCCTGCCCTCCACCCTCCTCCTCCCAAGACAGATAGTGACATGACAAGACACCAAAAGCCTTAGAGCACCTTATACTGCTTTGCTTTTACTAGCATATATTTAACTCCAGTGCCTGAATGAATTTTAAAAAGATCGTGCTTTGTTAAAAACTCAAACCCGCTTGCTTCTTCCATTAATGTATGACTTGGAGTCTGAAAACCTTAAAATTGAGATTTGACATTGAGATCTCAAATGCTTTAAAAAGAGAAAAAGAAGAAAAAATTTAATGATTTTTCCTAAAGAAAATGCTTTGGGAAAAAGCCCAAGTTAAGAAAGGGAGCCAAAAAGCTACAGTGCTCATTTAGGAAATGTTTGCTAGATGAAAAATTGATATTCATATAAACAAAACCATGATTTCTTTGGAGACAAGTTTGCTTTGGCAAACCATTTTTATGTTATGATAGCGAACTTATTAAAAATGAAATGCTTCTCAGATGGCATTCTTACAAATATCTGGCAATGATTTCTGAAGCTATTGTAATGTTAGCTGTTACTTAACCAAAACCTAATACCCATCTAGCATTGAAAGAAAGAATTTGCATTGATGGTCGTTAATGCTGGTATAACTTTAAAACAGAATAATGTTTGAATGGTCTTAGTCCACACTGTTAAATGCAATCCTGATATCTTGTTTGTTTGTTTAATTATTCTTAGATTAAATTCAAAACAGCCAGATGATCTTAGCAGCTGGTAAATATTTACTGCTCATTTGCCAAATTCCTCAGAGCACAAATTTTTGCTTTTTCTGTGTTCTAATACTTAATGGATAAGAACTAATTCCTCAAAAATCGCACTGTAGGAAGTAGGGGGGTGGCAGGGAGCCAAGACATTTTAGATACTCCTCTTGCATATGAAAAATGTATGCAGAAATTTTGGGAACATTCAAGAACTGGATGCTGCATATGTTGAATGTAAAACGCCTCCCTTACAAATGCACTGACTTGAGCGAACAGGTGGCTATTATTAGTTGTCTTAATGGGGTGTACCTGTGCCCTTTTTTATTATAACTCTGTTTAGCACAGCTTCATCCAAGCAGCTCAGTGTTTAAGAAGGGATAGGAGTATTGGAAGAGATGTGCAAGTTGGATTTGTGTACTGAAGCAGTAGGCTTCATACTTCAATGAAAGCCACCTGACATTTGCTTTAGAAAGTGCAGAGGAAAGACATTTACTTTTTGATTCATATATCAGCTGTTGGCTTTGTGGGTGTATCTGTTCTAGGAAAAGGTGGTGGACTGTTGTTAACCAGTAAAACCTATTAGCCGCTCAGAAAGCGAGAAGGAGTGTGTTTTGGGCTGTTGTACACCACAACTCCAGATGTGCATGTCCCATGAAGAAAAAGAATGTTTTAAAGGTATGTGGCCTAGATGGAACAATTTTAGAAAAGAATGTAATTAGTCATTAAAAACCAGTGAACCATAAAACTCTAAGCATATGCCAAAGGTTCTACATACCAGTTCTCTCTCTCTTTTTTTTTTCCACAGAATAAAATTGATGTGTGTAATTTAAGGGATTAAAAAAATTCTTCAAGCAGCTTGTAGTTTGCTTGGCTCCTGAACAAAAGAAATGTTTCATGAACTTGAAATCTATAAACTTTTAAAAAATAGTGACTTCAAAGTAGTTGTTATTACTACGTCTATTTTTATTGCTGCTTTTATTGTCTATTGCATTTTTCTGTGGGATTTTTTCCCTCCAATTACTTCCTGATTTGGGGAAAAGCTTCCGAACTTGGTTAGGTGTTTTTCAAGGTAAAAATCCACTTAGTTATAGTCAAGTTACCAATTATATGAAGTGAACAACCTGTAAAGTCAAGATAATCAGCTGAAAAGTCTTAACAGTGTTGCTCGTCTTACCTATGGAAATATTAGATGCTGCTTTTAATACTGCTAGTTGGCAATATAAAAAAAATCTAGCCTCCTAAAGAAAGGGATCTTAAACTTGACAGTGTTTCTTGAAATTCAAGAGTGTGTATTTCAGTGGGGTAGACCATTTGGTGTCTTAGTAATGTCAGGTGGAGTTGTGCATTTAAAGAGAAAGGTAAACAGTTCCCAGACATTACAGTATGATAAATAATGAACAGAGGGAACAACTGATCTCTCTTTCCTGTGGTATTTTCCTCAGTAAGGCAAGCACAGGATATTTTGAATTATTTATGAACACTTACATGGTAGTGACTGAACCCAGCCCCCTGTCTTGCAAACTTTTTTGGTTTGTTACAACATGCATCTCCTTTCATAGCAAGATTATTTACTTTTGCCACAGCTCACTTAATTCTGGATGAATCTAGCTATTTGTGAACTCAGAGGAGCAGTCATAGGGAAATGAAGGGTTACTGCCTTGGCTTAATATTTCATAAAAAAGTGAATTGCATTGTGCCTCTGAGAACATGAAATTTCAGATCGTGCCTCTAAAAACACTTCTACAAGGAAACTTTCACTGAAGCATTCATTCAGAGTTGTTTTGTTTTGTTTTTGTTTTTATTTTTTCTTTTCCTTTTCCCTTTTGCTGTTTCTTTCAAAATCATATGTTAATACTGATCCTGCTTTCCTGACTGGCACTTCAGTGCCTCAAGGCATTTCAGTATGGGCTGTAACATTAGTAAATTGCCACATATATGGAAATTGCCCATTTGCAACCAATACTGTATCAGAGAGGCAGCAGGAGGTTCTCACTTCCTTTCATATGTGCTCTAAAGTTAATGCTTTTATTAGCAGGGAACTGTGAAGAAGAATATTGGGTTTTATTCCCAGGCTACTTTGCTCTAAGCTTTGTTGTCAACTTTTGCAGTGCTTTTGGCACAGAGTTTCAACATTCAATGATAACCAATTAATTAGCCTCTGTTTAAAAACCAGTTTTGGAGTCAGGATACTGTATTTTGTGGTCTATCTGAATTAATGTTGCTTGTAAACATAATGTTTTCATAAATATGTATGCAAAACATCAGCATGAAAAACCAGGTGTGTTGACTTGCCTGAAGTAAAGCAACTTTTGCTTAAGTATTAACTTCATGTTGTGCATTGAATTTTTAAAGTAGCAGCTAGACAATACCCATGAGTTTATTTTTATAACTGCATTTTATTCTTTTGTATATCATTCGGAGAAAAAAGTTCTTTGAAATGATCATTTACCAATGTTATACTTTTAAAAATGTCTACCAAGAAAACCCCAAACTTCCAACAACCTAGGTGAATAATTCAAATTGCCTCAAGTTTTTATATAAATTGTGTGATTTTACTGATTCAGACAAGTAGTGAATCAGAGATCAACCTAAAGCACTTTATCTACATAAAAACTATGATTAAGCAGTGGATAATTATTCACAATAAAAATTATTTTCTATAAAACTTACGTATTTACTAGATAGGAAATATGTGATTTTGTTGCACAAATTAGTTTCTAGGTAGCAGAAAGAATATGGTGCTAAGGAGAAAAAGTTCACTGATTATATACTGCCCTTACCATCTCCTTCCGATGTTGCTTCCAGATAGAGTTTAGATTTTAAACTGGTAACACAACTGTTATGTACTTACTATGTACATCATTGGTAGTAATAACAGAGTTTAGCAGTACCTAGCTAATGGAGGAAAAAGGAACTTACACTTGTAAAATACTGTTAGAATGGCAAGTCAGGGAATCACAGAGATCAGAGGGGGAAAAGTCATGATTCGAAATGGTGGAGGGATACTTACTGCAGATAAAAAGCATACTAAAACAGAAATTCTCTAAAGATCCAGCCTGAAAAATAAGGAAGAGTAATAGAGGACAGAAGAACAGGAAAAATAGAAGAGTCTGGAAAGTCTTTTGTTAATCCAGGGCAAGGTGGAAAAAACCTAGACTAATAAATTTGTTTCCTACATTTTTAAATCTTCCACATAAAAGTGGTGATACTCCAATTAATTATTATTTCATTATAAATTAGTCTTAATGTTTAACATTTAAGTCCTTTGCACGTGCATATGTCTTCTAAGCAGAAGTTTTCTGAGTACATATGAGAGGATCCTTCTGCCAAATAATATTAAAGTTAACTCTATTGCTAGAAATATGAGAAATGATTGTTAACATGGTATCTGGAGATCTCTGGATATTACTAATGTAGAATGAAAATTATATCTAAGACAGCAGATTTTGTTTAATATTGTGGAGCATAGAGATTATGAAAATCCTTGCTTAAGTTTTAAAATGTTAGATGATCTGTAATCTGAAGGAACTCACATGCAACAAGAAGCAAGGTGTGTAAAGACAGAAATATCCCGTTTTCCTCTTGGAATTATTGGAAGAGTAATAAACAGGGATTTAGTGTGCACAGTACCTTTCACAGACCTCCAGCACTGTGCAGAATGGCAGATGCTATATTGTTGATACAGAAAAGGACAAGGAAAACAGCAATTTTGCCTGGATGTTGGAGTACGTGTTTATATGTCAAGGCAGGGTCCCTTATAATGTTTGAGCAAACACACTCATTAATTAATGTCTTATCCAACAAAAATATCAAAGCAGGTAAATACTAGGTTTCCTCTGTAAACTGTACTGCCAGCTTTGTGTGGCTCACATTGATGCTTGTGTCCCTTTCTGATCTACCCACGCATGCATAATATTTGGGTCTTATTACTTTATGTCTTTGGAAAACAGTAGGCATTCGTGTGCAATTGATGGCTTCAGAGAGGTGCAGAACGCCATTTGGGATCCAATATAATTTAATTCATGTAGACAGTATCTTTGGGAATAAACTACACATCTCACTTGATTTATTAACAGCGAACAGGCTGGCCCTGGATCTGTGTTATATGTCGCTGCTAAAATGGGCTATGGCAAGTTTCTCACACAGTTCCATGAATGGGAATCTTTCTTAGGTGATGCTATTGCTGTTTCTGAACATGAATGTGATTCCAGCGCACTAGCCACCTTCTCGCAGGCTTGCAAGTTTTTGAAAACCAAGAGCCTTGAGTGACTGAATCATGCAGTAGATGTCTTGCTTTGCCTTGTCAATGTTCGTATTGCCACTACCGCCAATGCCAGAGAATTATAATCTGCCTGGATTAAATGCTGTAAGACATCTCTGCTGCCTCCCATCATCATCTTTCCATCAGCTCAGCTGCAACAACACAAAGAGGAGACGTTTATCCACTGGAGTCATAACATGGGTCCAGCAGAAACAAACTGAAATAAGCAAGCTACCTAGGCAAAAATGAGGACTCTAAACATGTCTGTGAGGTAAAAACACCTCTGCTCTAATAGGACAAGCAAGTTCTCTGTGAAAGCATCCTAAGTCAAATCATTGGCTTGAATTAGTGAGAAGCTGATTGCAAGAGAGATCCCTAGGAATCCTAGCAACAACCCCGTTACCTGAGACATTGGTTTGATGCAATTACACAGATGGGGGTTGAGTGCAGCTCTGCAATATATCTATTCAGAGGTGAGCGTGCTAATTCTGGATGTTTATTCTCAGTTAAGTACATGTTCCTCTCTGGGTATAACATCTGTGCATCATTTCCTTATCTGTAAGTGAGGGATGTTAATACATGTTCCAAGGTTTGCAGCAAGTTTTTCATGTGGTGCTTTCTTCTCAGCTGCTCAGAATTGTGGTAAAAGACATGGCTTAAATTTTAGTTCTTGCTCAAGATTAGTACTATTTTTTAATAGAGTTGATGTTAATAATGATTGAGTGGAGTCTATGTATCCCTTTGTATTTCAGCATTGCTGAACACTGAAAAATCAAAGGTTTAGTTTTTGGAAAGGCTATATTTCTATTAGTTGCCTATACAGAAACAGCTGTTTGGGGTCTTTTAGTATGATAATGAACACAATAAAGTTGTAAACTACAATATTGAAAAATTATATTGGAGGCACACCCAAAACAGAAATTATTTGAGATTGTAGGTCTATCATACGAATGATGCCAAACAAAAGAAACCTCTTCTCTTCCCCCTTCTGTCCTCCCCCCAAAAAGGCAGTTTGATTCCTGAAGCTTCTTACAATTAGCAAGTCAAACATAAGCTCATTTTTAACTCAACTGTATGTTATTTAGGCTACAGAAGCAAGATTTGTGCTTCATTTTAATGACAAACCAAAATAAAAACCTAACTTTAGAAATGCAAGCAGACAAAAACCTATGTTATTGAAACGCCAAGGCTAAAATATTATGATCTGGAAATAACCCACATCCTACAGAACAGAAATTATTTTCAGTCGGCTTTTCAATATATTCCATTTCCATGCAGAGCCAACAGGAGCTTTATCTCTAGTAGGCGTCCTTTAAAAAAAAAAAAAAAAAAATAGGAAAAGGGTGGGGGCACAAAGAAAAAAAGCCAAAACCTGAGAGCTATTTTCTGTGAGAAGAATGTAAAAGGGTTTTTTCCCCCTAAATCTCTGTTTTTGCTGAACTTTTAAGTGAAGTAAATGCTTTATCTAGAAATATTAAGAAATAGCTTCAATATTCCTGAAAATGTAAAATGAAGATATAGTAAAGTATGCTTTGTAGCTGAAACTTACTTAAAATTATGTTTATTATAGTAGTTACTAAGAAGCAGCAACAGAATAGATTCATATTGAGAGGATGAATGTATTGAATTAATTTATGAAACTTAAGAGATTAGTTGATATCATTATACAAATGGTTGCAATTTTTCATTTCCTAGTGGTCTTTAACAACAAAGATTTTCTTCCAACTATTCTTTATTATTTTACGATAATAACAGAAAATTACCATTTTGCTATTGTTCTTCCTATTTTTGTTTTCCACTCCAATTTCTTTCTCTATTCCAATTAAAAAAACCCCAGACAATAAAAGAGTAACCTACAAAGAAAGAATTGCTACTATTTGCTTATTAACACTGGGAGGAAAAAAATATTTTTTGTTAACAGTTGTAATGCAAGTCAGGTTTCAATTTGTCAGTCCTCTCTTTTCTCATTGACCAGGAAGATGAAGTAAACTTTTCCTTTATGTTTTTGAAATGAATGTATATTCAAACCAGGAATGGTTTTCCAAGAAGTGTGCTACTTCTGCTGTAGTATTCCTTTCTACATCTTTCAGTTTCAAATTTGAGAAGATCTGCTTTGTCTTTAAAGGATACCAGGCTTTTGTTTTCTCATCTAGTAATGTTAGTATAAAATGAATGCTGAATTTTTTATAAAGGTTTTATATCCAATTCTAGTGATGATGACAATTTTGTCTGTGTAATATGTCTATGGGTTTTCACTGTGCATGGGTGAGGCCAGAGGATGAGGAGCAGGCCTGGTTACAGGTTGAGTTGAGCTCTGGGTGACTGCAGGTTGGGTAGTTATTTTCCCCTGAGCTCCAGGTTGGCTCTTGTACTCCTTGTCAAAAACTGCACAGCACTGACAGTTTTGTCAGCAGCTTTTATGTTCTGGAGGCTTTTCCTCTTCATTATTGATGCTTCTTGGAGACAGACTTTGAGCTATTTTGGGGTAGTATCAAAATGTTTGTTCTGTTCTTCAGATGTTCATTTGCCAGAAATACACTGTCTGTCAAAAGCCTCTCTAGGACCCTGGATTCTTTCATTTTCATTGCCTGCCCAGCCCGATGCCGATAGGAAATGCATGAGAGTTTTGGTATTAGATGGGCTACTAAATGAGAGAAAATGAATTTTTGTCACATCCTGTTTGTCATTTGGGTGGATACCCATAGCCCACCGCAGACAGCGCTTGTGGCATTAGCCAAGTTCTCAGTGAACACTTACGGCTATAGAAGAAGCAAATGACGACTGCTTGCTGCAAGTCTGTTGAGTACCCGATCCCTCAATGACTCTGTATGTGATAACGTTACAGCAGCCTGAGGATAAACATGCTCTTGAAGCTTGGAAGAGATTTTGTTCTCATCTGCTCCTGGCCTGGGGAGAAAGCAGCCAAGGGGGGAAGTCTGTTGGCCACTTTAAATATAATTACTTCATCCTCTTCCTGCAGAGGCTGGAAGGCTGGCCAGATCTCAAGTGTGACCTACTGGATACTGATACTGAGTTCTTGGAAGGCTGTTAAAAATCAGAGGTACTGATTCAACTCCTTTGCGGGTTCCATGTTTCTAGAGCTGCCAGCTGCCGAGAGCTCCAGGTGAGTGTTAGTGACCTTGACCTTGCTCCAGGATGTAGCAGGTGATGGTCCAGTTTAGTGTAGGAAGGCTGGTAGTACTGAAAGTAAGGTATTAGAGATGAGATGTAGACAGCGCAGTTTAACTTCATTTGTGACAAACTCATCAGGAGTACTCCTAGTGCTTAGTCCAGTGGCTTTCAAATTATTACATGTTAATGGATAATGTTGCAGTCTGCCAGAGGGGTACATTTTGACAAAGATCTTTCAGAAAGCTACTCAATTTCTAATTGTTTTCCCATTTATTACGGTTTCATTGATAGATCTTTAGTTAGCAAGGAAAATGCTTGGGATTTTCAAATGTGATTTCGTGACTCAGCTAAGTTAATCCAATTTAATTACCTGCCGCTAAGGCAGGGTACTAATCCTGTTCCTGTCCTTCTGTCTGGTAAAAGGATCTTCTAGGTGAAGATTTTTACTTTTCTGATACAGTTAGCTGTTTGAGGGAGCTGAAATTGTGAGGGATGGTAGTGATGGTATTAGTGTTAGTTTTTTGGATATTTTTTTTTTTAAGCTGCTTAATTTGCCATGCTGTGAATGGATAAATCCCAGTGTTGAATGCACAGTTAGCTGTGGCATCATGCAGTCGTTAGACTAGTTTGGCTGAATGGTCAAGCTACATGCATAGGTACCTTTTTGTCGGTGAAGGGAGTTGTTAGGTATGTGATCAACACTGCTGGTTTCTTAGGATAAAAAGCAAAATTCAGCTGTAATGATTACTGTACAAAGTATGATCATTAAATTTCTTCTTTACTGGAGCAAAGGATTATAAGTATGTGATACTGTGAGCTTGAGAAAGTGTAAAAGTAGAAATGAAGAAAATAAGAAATGCTAAATCAATTGGAGATACAGGTTTTTGTCACATACTGCAGATACTTTCTTTTTAGCTTATTTTTCTCTGTCTTTTGTTGTTGACTAGCTGTTTTTTAACAGTTATTCCTTTCATCTATCCAGCATTATCATCTTGCTATCCTGATGCTCTCTTGTGCAGCTTATAATTATCACTCTGCTGCTGCACTGCTTGGCTTCCTGTCTTTGGGACACTAATTGAGTTTTTCTGATGTATTTCTATGTTACTTTTTTCTATGTGGTCTACTTTTACTTCTCACCTGCCTACTTTCATGTGCATCTAATCATGTCTTAATCTGAATTCTAGTCTCCACCACCACTCTTTTACCAACGTAAACCCTTTTCTCCTATTTTAGAACCAGAATTTGTAACTGGTGTTTCATTCTTTTTGAATCTGTGGCTTAAGTGTATGGAGGATTTTTTTTCAGGACTGCAATGGATTTTGGACTAGCAAAACACCAATTTTGTGTTGGCAGTGTTTTTTAACACAAAAAAAAAAAGAAAAAAAAAGAAAAAAGTTGATTTATTAACTGTCTGTAGGAGAGAGAGAAGTCTTACTTTTCCAGAGGAAAGCACGTACGTTGTGCAGACCTTCTGGTGGAAAGCATCCGGTCACTGCTTCCAGTTCACTTAAATCAGAGAGGTGCTAATCATTTGGGTTGCTTGCTTGTGGATCTTGTGAAATCAGAGTAGTGCCTTAAACAAAGCCAGACTCCAAACAACGTATTGAAATGAATGCTTTCTAATGCACTTTCAAAGAAATTGGAAGTTGAGTCACAGTTTGCTGAGTATTACCCTCCTAATGCAACTTTAGTAAGTTGATGGGCAAATTCTAGTAATGCAGTCCCTAAAAGTGATAGAAGTTTCTGATTGTGGCAATACCTGTCCCCATCTCTCAGGGAGCAGCTGCAGGGTGGCTGAGATGTCTACCCAAGCACTGGTGCTGCCCAACAAACATGCTTGTCACAGGATCCATTGGAAATCTTTCAGCCAAAGCAGGCAAACAGGTCTGTAAGACTTACTTTGGTCACTTCACCAAATTAAATTAACAACATTTTGTTTCAACTGATAGTCATCAATGAAATGTCCATCACTCACAGCTTGCTGGATTAAATGTGAGCAGTGCTGGTTGATGATTAGTTGTTTTCAAGCCTTCCTGTGGGTGCTGCCTCCAAACAGGTAAAGTGAGGGCTCAGCTGCTGGCTGTGGGACAGCCTCAGGTAAGGCAGCTCTTGGGGACTTCCCAGTCCCCTGGGGCTGGGATTCTGACCCAGCCTGTGCCCATGCAGGGCTGGTAGGTCGTGGGGGGATGCGAAGGCTGCATGGTACCTCTGCAGGGATGCTGGATCCCATGTAGGATCCTACAGCATGGGATGTCAAGACATCTGTATTACAGCTCTTGCAAATGACTGTGGCAGAAACTTAGTTTTCAGCTGAACAGTTCTGAATTTTTGCCCAATCCCTGAGAATGCCTTTCTAATAATTATCTCTCAGCTTGGTCTGATTTTTATTGTTAGGGTCTAGGTAGGCATTCGTAGTTCTCATTGTAAATAATGAAAAATCACATGTTTTCTTCATAGCCACAAAACATAATTTTCAAATATTTTTTGTGATACAGGCTGCAAGTTCAGCAATGTGCCTTAATTCCTACATTTTATTTAAAAGATATTTGTCTTTTCCAGTGGTATGAAGCTTCCCTTTTTATTGTAGAATGGTCTTTGGTATATTAAATCTGGCTGTTAGTTGTCCAGCATCTTGGGCCAAAGGGATTTTGTAAAGATGAAGGAATACAAATAAGCCTGTCTTTGGCAGGGCTTAAGCTAGGAGAAACTGCCCTGTAAAACATCAAAAAAAAAAAAAAAGTAGAAGACACAGTTATAAGTAAGGTAGTTACGAATACCGCAGTTAAGGATAAACCATCAGGACAATTAATTTTAGATCTCTGTAGTTTATCAGTATGTATATGCATTAATGAAAAAAAAATGCCATCTGTTATATAGAATAGAAATTTTACATGTTAGATGTAACAATTTGTAAATTTTTAAATGGAAAATTTGTCTGCTAAATGTCTCCCTTGAGAAATGTGCTTTAAAATTGATCTGCCCTTTAAATGGGGACAGACTCTTGCTAAAAAATTCTGTGAGAAGGTAATGTTCTGTATTGTAGGAGAAGTATATTAAATGCTGAGTAAAACTGGAGGAAACTCAGGGTAATTTTTTATTTTAGCATGATGCTTTGGGTAGGACACAGGATATTGTGCTGTGCTGCAACTCTGTAATATCGTGCAGGAGAAGGCTGATAATCTTTCAGAGACTTTATTTTTGTTTGGTTTGGATTGCATAGTGTTCACTTGGAGCTTCCATTAGCCCTTTGCTGTTTTATGAACACTGCGATCAAAATAACAATGACTTTTGCAGGATGAATGCTTGACTTAAAATGTTCAAAGAAGCAGTGTTTTTACATGTCAGCGGTCTACTTAAGCACCCTACCTGAATGACTGAATAGCTAAGCAAAATGCAATCGCAGGAGCATTGTCACAGCGATCATGCTGTAATATTATCAAGCTGTTGTACTCCTGTTACTTTTCAGACAGTCGTCATTACTCAGCAGGAACAAACTGTGGGGACCGTGTGAGAGTTGTGATGATCTGATAAGTTGCATTTTAATGTTTGCCAGATCATTTTGTTAACTCTGAAACTCTAATTCAACTTTTCTTTCATTATTGCATGATATCTTATGCCTTTATTCCCTTATATTTTGTTGAAAATAAGAAAATTATCAGTATGGAGCTTTTAGTGCCATCCTTATGGGGT
Source organism: Limosa lapponica baueri (assembly GCA_002844005.1). Classification (NCBI taxonomy): domain Eukaryota; kingdom Metazoa; phylum Chordata; class Aves; order Charadriiformes; family Scolopacidae; genus Limosa; species Limosa lapponica. Next base: position 250,112 of record KZ505990.1, read on the forward strand.
TGTTAGTAAGAAAATCAAAATCCTCTGGAGGTAGTTCTAGGCTTGGTGATATTTTTAAAGCTTAACATTTTGTCAGCTGTCAAGAACTATCTGATTGAAGAAATTACTTCTGATAAAATTTAATGGCTTGGGAGTCACTTTAGTAGTAATTAATCCCTCTTGCTTAAGCATTTTCCTAAACTCTATAAATCCATTTGACTGCTTTAAGAACAGACACGTTATCAGTTTATTGGGGAAGTTATGTCAAGTATCTCTGTTTTGCATGTGTACTTTGAAGAACTTATCTTTAGAGACATTACTTTTAAATGGGTGAAGAAAGCAGGATTTACTTGCATGAAAATGACTCTTTTGTATTGTTTCTTCTCTCTGCATCACATTTCCTTTTCAAAATGGCTGGAACAATTTGAAGGGTAAATGCTGAGGGCAAGACTAGTTCACTTGCAGTTTATATAAGCAAAATGGTGCAAGCTGTTCTATAAAATAAATTGTAAAGTAATTTAATGGCAGTATTTATATAAATACAGAACATTATATGTTCAATAAAATTTTTAAGAGCTCCCTATGTAAGTCAACAGGAAAGCAATTTTCCTGCATTTCAGTTAATTTGTTTACAAAGAATGTGCCTTCTGAATAAACAAGCAAATCTTATCACCTTGATTTAAAAAAAAAAAAAAATCTGTTTTTAATATGGAAGTATGTAGAAATCTAGAGTTTTGAAAATACACCACATATATAATCTAAAATCAGAGAAGGGTTTGAGAATCCATGTCACTAAGTGTTGTGTCTCCTATCCAGGTTGAAATAGATGAGGTGGAATGCATAGAAGGTTTTCTAAATGTTCAGATGAACTGCTGGCAGTCTCTTAAATTCACAGAGCTTCTTGAAGAAGAGGAAATATCGGAATTCAGTCTGACCCATATGAGTCTTTAGTCTAAATGAAGTTGGTTGCACATTTTTTGACAAAATAGAGGAGCTTGCTCCAGAACAAAACCTGATGTATTCTTCTATTTTGGATGATGCATATGACTAGAAACATGACCTGTTTACTGAGAGGTTGTTTTAATTCTTCTTCCACAATTTATTGGAGTTTGTGTCAGCTTTCATGAACTAGTTTTTTTTCACTTTTTATTTGATACCAACAAAATGTTGCATTAGGAAGACTTGGTTGGTTTGTGGATACATACAAGCTTACGGATGCATCTGTACGCATGATTCACAGCATGATTACAAATACTATCTATACTACCTATAAAATACCTATTGAATTTGTGACCAAAATCTTTCCTGTCATCAGTTCACTTGTCCTTTCACTCTCCCTCTCTTCAACATACTAAACTGGCCATGTTGCCATTGTAAGAAGATGTATGTGATTAGAGCATTTAATACATTACCTAGTATTACTCTAAGAAGGGCAACATTTTTTTCAAATTATAAATTGTTTTATTTTTCAAGAGAAGACAATTTTCTTCATGTTTTTCTATATTGCATTGTCTTGGGGCTCTTTTATTACTATAATGTAACACTAAGTATGCCAACTTTTAGCCTAAGATTCTATTTGGGTAGCCTCTTACAATGTCAGAAGAAAAAGGACCTTCTGCTTAAAGGGTTAAAAGACAGGAGGCAGCTGTTTCATACAGTAGAAGAAGGTAATAAGGTGAGACCGGCTGAGGGTCATAGGTAGTGGTGATGAAATAATTTGTTTTAAATATGATTTTAAAAAAGCTTCCATAGGTTAGCTTTACATTGTCAAGTCTTGTACCGGATCAGGTTTCATCTTTCCTACTAGGGCTAATATAAAGCCAGCAGAAACTTGATATTGTGTGATCTTGCTAATGTAAGAAAAGGGAGATCGTGTGCTGATATTTAATCTGGATGAAATGTGATTGTTGAGTGATCCTGTAGCATGAGCATTTGTGGTGTTTGCACACAGGTATAGTTGTCTTGGGTTCTTTCATTGGGCTGCAGGGTTCTACCACGCAGGGCCAGGCATGGGGACGTTTTAAGAGAGAAAGTAAAAGAGGACAGTTCCCTGGCTGTGTAGATACTTTTGGGGAAGTCTTCGCACCTATGAGGGCATCACAAGATAGAGCACGAAGGTATCTGCTTGAAAATTTTACAAATGGCTTGTACAGATGGTGTCCTGAGCTGACCAGACGTGGAAAGCTGCCATTTTGCAGTCAATGGCTTTGACAGTTAGGAACACGTCATTTTTTTTTGGCGTGATGTTGCTAGTTACACTTTATAATATGTGCTTGTTATGTCTGCTTTCTGATAATCATAGCTTATTGAAGGCAAAAGTCTTTTCTTTTTATGACTAAAATGTTTTGCTCAGCTTTTTATATCAAAGTGTCTTGAAGTCTTTATTTCTGTAAAGCTGTTTAAGGAAAATGCTTTACAGCAATTTTCATGCATATGTCACTGTCAGTATTTTTGTTTTGTAAGTTTTATTTCAGGTGGTAGATTTAGATGATATTTTAAAACAAAGGAAAAAGAATGAAAAAGAGAATTAACAGCTTATGGGTTTCAATTCCTTGGCTATTTTCTGTTTTATGATGGCATGTGATTTTATTTTTACATATAGTGATGATTTAGTTTCTTTAACTCTTCTACAGGTAACTTATCTAAGGCTGTTTGGAAATGGAAATGAATATCAATCCATTCTCCTTTCACTGGTGTTTTGGTGAACTTTTCAGGAACTATGAAGGAAAGGAATGACATGATTTTTCTTTCCAAAAGGTATTTTGCTTTGCTTCCAATAGGTATATAACGTAACTTGAAGATTTCCTAATACTTTGTTGTTCCTTACCATTATCTGATAATGCAGTCCTGTGTAATGTGCTCTAGGCAATCCTGCTTTAGTAGGGGAGTTGGACTAGATAGATGATCTCTAGTGGTCCCTTCCAACTCTGCCCATTCTGTGATACTCAGCTTATTTGCTGTCCTTCAATCCCCTATAACTTGCATTTTTACCTCAAATGCTGTTTTGTTATTAGAGGGCAGCCGGGTGGGGAAGAAACTCTGTTATGTATAACTCATTTCATGTTTGAGTTTTGTTCGAATCCTTTAGTGTCAGAATATAGAAAGAAGATTATTTTTTTCACTACAATGTCAGATGATCAGTTGAGTACAAAAATTCATCATTTGACAATGGCCTACAAAGAAACATCCCAAGATGTTTTCTTCTGTTCTACGTTCTAGACAGAAAAGACAAGCGTGACTGGGTAGGGAAGGCACACTTCACCCAATGTAGGTGGTGGATCTTGTTCTAGGCCTTTTATGATGGAGCACAGGATTTGATATCTAGCTAGGTAGTAGTTACATTATAAACATTTCATTTAGGATGAAGGAGATCTAATTTGGCTGTCCTGAAGAACCTTCCTTAATACTTTGGAAAAAGTATCAAAATTGAGGTATAAGTCAGTGACCCATTGCCTATATTACACCTTGATTATTGGCACTCTCACAGGATGTGTGTTCTATAATGTGTATATTTTCCTAGTGAGTAATACTGAGTTTAACTGATGAAATACAAACATTACTAGTGCTTCATCAAATGGCCACTGACATGTTCTACCTTGGTTTTATAATTGACCTTGTGTCAGAACTTCACGTGCCATCAATAACTAGTTGCGTGTCATTTCAACCCTCTCTGAGGCAGAAGTTAGTTTTCCTTTTTTTTCATTCTGACACAGTAACAGCAGTTAGTTAGCAAAAACCTTATTAAAGAAAAAGCAACATTTTTCAAATGTGAGCAACCAATACAGTTGGGTAGGATATTAGATATTTGGAGTGCCTTTTTTAGATGAAGGTACAGTTTACTAGCTAGTTGAAATAAAGATATGCATTAGTATAGTTTTAAACACTATTTCTTTATGCTGGCTTTCAAAGGAGAACTGAATATGGGCTTTTTTAAGCTTTTGAAAAATACAGAAAGAAATAAAACAAAAAATAAACTGTGAAGTGATGTTTCTCTTACGTCCCAAAATCTGAGGAATTTAAAGTTCTTCCTAAAAGGTTACAGGAATGCTGTTACTATACAGTGCAATTGCAATTTCAAAAATACCAAGGTCTGGCTAGTCCATGTCTTACCTCATTCTGAGTGTGCCTTTGCTGCCAAGGTGGAGAAACACTAAATTCCCCAAAGATTTTCTTGGTGGGAGTTGTGCAAGAGGGAACTTGGAAGTTCTAAGTCTCTTGAAGCCTGAAGCTTGTGTAGACCTTTCAGCTTTGCATGTCTCTTTGCTTCTGCATGGTCAGGGAGCATGGCACCTCTAATTTTAGCAGTGTGGGAATCTGGATTCAGAGCATGTTATGTAAACCCATATAAGTAGAAAACTTCTGATTGTCTTTGTCTTTCTCTTGTATTTTGCCTTCTGTCTTGTTAAGTTCTAAGATCAATTGAGCTGATTTGATATAAGTTGAAATATGTGATGAATTTCCAGGGAGTTAGTTTTAGCCAGAGAGTTATTTTTCTGACTACACAAAAGTCTTCAATTACTCTAAAGCAGTTTTGCTGATTGCAAGTATTAATTACTTATCTAGAAGCCGTATCTCATTTCGTAAGGAGTTTTTTGGTAGATAGTCCAGAACCCTATACTTGATTTCAGAGACAGAAAAAATAAGTATAATACACATGCCAAATATTGGCATATAGTCTTGGCCTTTAACAGCTGAGGTGCTGCGGCTGTCATGCCACAGTGAAACTAATCTCTTACATCCAGTTTTAAAGATACTATTACAGAGTGTTTGCTTTGTAATTTTGCTAGAGCAACTCTTATCTGTTCAGTGCTTGTAGCAAGCACAAGCTACTGCAAAATTATTTTGCTGTTCATAGTTTCCCTAAGAAACAAAAGGCATTATGAAGAGTGGTCTTTGAGGAATTTAAATGTTTAAGATCTGGTGTGTGTGAAGGTTTTAATAGTAAGTGAATCTGCTAGAGTTGACAGAGGAGGGGAGAAAGGCAATAACTAGTTACCAGGATAAGGCATTTGATGTAACACTGTAAGTAACCTGTGTCTGACAGATGTGATGCTTTAGGAGAGTGTGTCAGGTGCTAAGTCTGTCTTTCATCAAAATTTTACTTTTTCTACTTTCTGATAAACATATTCATCAGAGGAAACAGAAATTCACAGTTAATGTGAGGAGAAATGTGAAGAGTAATGACACTTTAACATGAAAATTTTCACTTGCAATATTCAGTTTAGAAATGGCCTTCACCAACTAGCTCTGAAGGAAGTTTGCTGGGAGTTTTTCCTATTATTTTTCTTCAATATAAAATGTATATAACAACTTTTTAATTTTTTTTAGCCAATATAAAAAGAGGATCATAGCTATGTTGCAGCAAACAAGCTAAAAAACCCCAACAACTAAACCTCTCAAAATTATTTCTCTTTCCATCTCCCTTATGCTGTTTAGATTAAGTGTTTAGATGTCAAATTTCGATTTCAGGTTAACCTACTGGCAGCTATACTAAAGTATAATTTATTTTTGATTTTTCACTTAGCATTGGCTAACTGATATCCCCATCACTCAGTCCAATCTATGCAAGCACATCTTTCCATGAACACAGAACTTTAAGTGTCCAAAATGGTGGAAGCTCCTCCAGTGTCGAGAACATGACAGAATCAAGAGGCATCTTAATAATGTAAAATCACTTGCAATAAATCCTACAGTTAACAGTGTAAGTCTGTGTGAGGTGTCTTTTAAATCTAGTAGTTGATTTAAACATCGTATCTGGAACTATTTTTTATTTTCTTCATGAGTTGGGAGAAGCTCAGTTTTTTCTGAGTATAAAATATGCATATGGATTTTTTAGAGAGCATTTGTTTGACAACTTACTGTCATTGACAGTAATACAATGATTGCTCTCTACAGGATTCTAAGAGCAGGGAAATAATTATTAGAGGCTGAATGTTTTTTAAGGTACTTCAGATGGAGTTTTATTGCAGATGGTAGATAGGGAGAACCCCATCTTTGGCATTCCAAAAGTAGGGAAATTTTTTTCTTGGCTTGCAATGGAATTTGATCTATTTGGTAAGCCATGACCATTCAGGTGAAAATCTGTTCCCTCTCTGAAACTGGCTTTATAGACTGTCACTTTAGGAATCTCCAGGTTGCATTGGAAGTTCAGGAACTTGTTTATGCAAACCATATTAGAGGCTACAAGCACAGTTTGTTATGACAAGTTACGACAAAATTGCCCCCTCATGTATCCTTATTTAATCTTTTTTTCTGGTTGCAAAAGTAGTTCCCTGAAACTTCTGTCTTAACACTTTTCCATATTTAAAAATGCTCTTACATGATTTAACAGTAACTTATATCTTGGACCCATGTTCTTAGGCATGTAGAAGTACTAGTCTGTGGTATCAAGTATGCGATTAAATTACAGTTGCTTAAAATCACTGCAATGAATGGTCTATGCATGCGCTGTTAGCACGCAGCAGATCGTAATTCGTCCAATCACATTGCCTTTGCACTAGAAACTTAGCAAAGTGCATGTAGAATCATATAATGGTTAGAGTTGGAAGGGACCTTAAAGATCATCAAGTCCCAACCCCCCTGCCATGGATAGGGACACCTCCCACTAGAGCAGGTTGCTCAAAGCCCCATCCAGCCTGGCCTTGAGCACTTCCAGGGATGGGTCATCCACAACTTCTCTGGGCAACCTGTTCCAGTGCCTCACCACCCTCATAGTAAAGATTTTCTTTCAAATATCTAATCTAGATTTCCCTTCTTTCAGTTTAAAACTGTTACCCCTCATCCTATTGCTACAGAAGCTTGTAGTGGCTCAGCTGGCTGCTGATAACCCATTTGGATGTTCTATTTGGCAGTGTTTCTTAATTCTAAGTCCTACCAGATTTCAGTTAGAGTTGAGATCCTATGCATCCAGATAATTCTTATAAAAATAGAAGTTTGGCCTTTAAATCACTGAAGCATTATAATATTTATTAAAGGAATGTGAACTATCCTACAAAACTTGGGGTTTATTCTGTGGCTCAATAAACATACATGTTGGGGAACTCAGAACAGGGGTCCTAATACCAGTGCGTCCCAAATAGCAAGTTGGGTTGCACCAGGTAAAACTTGCTTAGCCCTTCATTCCTCTTGGCAAAAGTCGTTTTCGGGTATGAATATTCTGTGCCTTGTTTATCTTGAGCTTTTGCTTGTACAGTAAACTTAGGTCTCTGCTAGCTTTGATTTCACTTGGGATCTTTGAGGCCTTTAGTGTCAGTACTGAACAAGAAAAATTGTTCAGAATTTGAAAGGCCTGAGGAACTGCAGCACCCAGAGCATTGTTATTTGAGGGATGATTGCTTGGAACAGTTTTGTTCTTATACACAAATGGGTAATTGGCTCCAGTACTAATGATCCATCAGTATCTGTGGAAAATTTCAACATACTTAGTCAGTATGGCCTGAGATACTGACTCATAAGAATAATGATCTATATTTAATGCCCCTAACATTGGTAGAATATCCAAAAAGGCTTATTATGGTTTGTGTTAGGCAATAAAGCACTCTGAAGCCTCAGTCCCTTCTGTGACCCCCATGGGGCTCCCAGAACATGCAGAAGCATCATAGAAATAAAGTTCAGGGGAAATCTGGATGAGATGATTTTTGCCTTTTGACAGACTACTCAAACTACTGTGCAGATTTTGCTCTGCAAGAACTTGCCATTAAAAATGCATTTAGTAGGCTGAGACATATGGAAGCTATAATACATCTGGTCCCTAAAGCCAAATTGTGTACGAAGCACTATTGGTCTTTTTTTTCATTCCTAAATGTTCTCTACTCGGATGGTAGATTAAATGGTTTGTAATGCTTCCCAATATGTTGACGTTCATGTAAATCAACACATAATCTATCAGCATTGTATCCTTTTGTCTAGTGATGTTTCTCACTATTGATTTTGTATAGGATTGAGCGCAGAATACTGGATAAGTGATTTCCTTAGTTACACCACTCTTGTTGTTTTAAAACATGAGATCATTTTGATGCATTTTGTTTCTGGTTTAAAAACTGCATCCCCCAAAACAACAGCTGATAGTCATATTAATGAAGACTTAAGACTGAGGATATGAGTACTTGCACAAGCTTAAAAGGTACTTGATGATGTATTATAACGTTCCCCAAGCAAAGCATTGCTAAGAAGTAAAAGGCAATCATAGTGTAAAAGGTAAACGTAAAAGACGTTAAAGAGAATCCACAGACTTGATATATGGATATACACTTCTTCTCACCTGAGGCAATCTACCAACTGTAACACTGAGTAACTGTACTATTTCTGTTCTCAGAAAAGATTATATTAATAATTAGCTTAAATTTCAAAAACATATTTCCACCTCTTGGCTAACTATAGAAAACAGACTTGCGGCTGTTTGGAACTGCAATGGCATGTTAACTCTGCACAAGAACATGTGCAGATCTCTCCTGAGCTCACAGTAGCCACTTAGCTCCAGACCTGAAAAGCAATGTAGGTACAGCAGAAGGATGCAGCATGTGAGGTTTTTTTTCAGATCAGGCATTCTGAGGTCTTCTGATGCAGAGATGTAAAATGTTTCTATGCCCTCATGACACTGACAGATTCTGACCTTGTTAAATATTTCCAGTGTTTGCCTACAGTGTCTGCTCAAGAGCACATGTAACACATTAGGATCTGAGCTTGTCATGAGTCTGGAATCTTACTGACATTGTGGGTTTCCATCTCATCTAAAGAGGAGTTATTTAATTCACTTGTTAATTAAATCAAGGTTAATTAATTTAGTGAAAAGACTGTGGTTTGATGTTGTGAAATGTTCTGGCAGGATCAGATTGATGTTGCTGCTCCCTGATGCCCATTCCCACTGTCAACCATTCAGCTTTATTGGCAGAAGTGCTGGTGTGGTCACTGCAGTGACTGAATTAAGTGACTGATCCAGCTGAAAAACAGCACAGTGAAATGAAACAAGTGTTCCCCATCTTCTACATTTCTTACACCCAACACACCTCAGTCTTGTGTATCCTCATAGAAAATTAAGAAATCATGAGAGGCTGGATGAAGCAGCAAGTGAAGATTTTAGGAGGAAGATTTTGTGATAACAGACCATAACTACAGATGGCAGGGACAGTAAAGCTTTATTCTTAACTCTTCCATTGAATAGTTGAGTGACTTTGAATTTATTATTTTCCTGCTGCTAGTAATTCTTTTAAAATTCTACTGAAAGCTGAAGGAAATAATTTTACATTGGAAGATGCTAGCTCAGAGAAGTGCAAATGTTTCAATTTTAACAAACTTTTGCCAAAGCACATGCTTTGCTGCAGTGTATGGTAGGCTACATGAGGACTATGGTCTTCCTTGACTTTGATCAGTGCCTGAAAGTCATCAGCACTTAGTCTTAATTACAGTCTCCTGAAGCTTTTGCATATCCCTGTGATGCAGCAAGCAGCCTGAGAAGCCTGGGAATTCCAGTTTTACCAAGAGGCTTTCAGAAATTCTGTGCCATTTTCCTTTCCCATCAAGAAAATAAGTTATATTCATGGGAGTCAAGGCAGTATGATTGTCTTACCAGTCAGAGTAAATTTTTTCTTAAATCAGATGGTTTTAGTATTCAGCTGATGAGAGGAGATATTTTTTTCGAAGTATTTGACTTCTGGTAACAGAAACTCTGTTTTGATCATCATTTTATGCTTTTACTTGAGTCATCTATCTGGGTTAAACATGCTTTTGGTTTGTTTATGTTCCTTCATTTGTTTGTTTTTAGCACTCTTTCCTGGAGAATGTCATATAAAGATCAGTTCCTAATCCACTTTCTTCAGCCTGTGAATTATAGTCCTTTTGGGTCATCATTGGATTCCTTCCTTTCCTTTAGCTGACACTAACATGCCTTAGTTTCAGTACAATATATATTCTTCATGAATTAAATATTTTTTTTTCCTCTCAGAAGATCATTTGTAGGTTTCTGTGATATTTCTATAGATAAGTTGTTTTATTGGGGGATTATTTCATGTTGTAAATTGATAACTGAAACCACATTTGACAGACTGCAATTTGTCAGAGAAAAATCTTCTGTATGCAGTATTAAAAAAAAAATAATTGTTTGTTCAACATAATATTTTTTTCTTCTCTCTAATTTAGTGCATCTACACACTGATTTAGTAAACTGCATATGAAAGGAGGGATGTAAACAGACTTTGACTGTGCCTATATGGAGATCTTGGACCCTGTCATGCCTTGTATTGACCTGGAGGTCAACCAGAACAAGCTTATTCTGGAGCAGAACAATAAGATGGAGATAACGGAACAGGGACCTCATCCCATGGCTGAGTATAAACTGTGTGTCATGTAGCCATTATGTCCAGTGCTTGTTTCTTAGCTATGGCATCCCATCTGAGATGTAGCATCTGATTGTGAAGTGTCTGAGGTCTGTCTCAGGGCAAGGTGAAACAAGTCTTAACTGCAGTTGGGCTGTTTAGGATATCTATCAAAGTTCTGAAACAGACTAAAAATGCTAGTCCATTTGGGCTGGGAGATGGTTCAAAAAGCTGCTCTTCATCATTTCTCAACTGTTTGTTGACCTTCCAGCTGAGATGAGAGGTGGTATGGACCCATGGTACACAATAACTGGTCAAGTGTAAACGTAAGATTGATGCAATAGCAATTTGCCATGGAGAAGGGTGAGGTAAAGTATGTATTCAGATAGTCCTAGAGAGAGTTTTTCATGTCATTTGGAGCTTGTTTAGTTTGTCTAGTAAAGAGATAATACTCATGTGGATTTTAGTGGTCTTTTATTTGAAAAGCCTTGCAGTAGGATTACTGCTTTTTTGTGCTATGGAATGGTATTAATAACTCTCTGAATGCTGTGGTGATCCATGCTTAATTCATGTAACAGTTATCAGCTTAAACTTGAGATTGATTTATTCCACTTGCAAACTGTAGGGTATGGGAAGTTCCTTTCTGCACAGGATGGGTTATGTGTAGCTTATGGAAGGACAGAGATTCTTTATGGAAAGTGTGAGGATAAGTGCTCAGACTGTTTTGTCCAATGATTGAAGCAGTGGTAGTTTATCACTTTGGGAAGAAAAAAAATGTGGATTTAAAAAAAATTATTTTTTTATCCACACGTAACTCAGAATTGACTTAGTGTAAAAGTGTTAAACTTACTTTACAGTCTTACTCTCATCAACATTACCTTCACTGTTCTGTATTAGACTTTCCAATAATACATTCTGTGTGAGCAGTTGAGCATGGTTGATGGTGTGTGGATTTTCAGCAGCAACTGGGACTAGTGGCTACATATAACTAGGCAAGAATTTGTTTAGTGATGGAAACAGTACACTGTGCGTACACCTCCTTTTATATACACACTTTTCTGTGGACTGCTGATGCTGAATTTATCACTCTTCCAGTTTATCACAGTTCCAGTTAAGTTTATGATATTGACATCCCAAATAAATTTGATTTACCATTTTATTATTTAGTATATTATTATATAAGGTATTTAAGTACACTCAGTTGTGTCTGGTTTTGTTACTACTACTATAAATTTTGGTTTGAAGGGGAAAATTAAGTTACTAAATTTTCCTTTTCTCCCTGTCTCCATCAGTTGTCTCCACCTTTTCTGCAAGACTGTTACCAGTATTCCCTTTATGCATTTTTTCCCCCTGTTTTTAGATCTTTGTTATCTGGTATCATCAGAGCACAGCAAAGCAAGTTGCTTGACATTTGTGTTGAGTAGAAGCATGGCTACCAGGTAGTCATATATATTTACAACGAATAGTCATGTCATAACTTCGGTTTTAAAAAGCAATTCTACTCTGGTATGCAATTCCACAAAGTATTTTATTCCCCATTAAATGTTTTTATTTTGTGAAATCATGATTGTATCTGGATGTTTTAGTTTATTAAAAAGAAAAAAAAGAACTAAAAATAAAGTGCTGTCCAAAGCTAAGAAGAATGAGGGGTAACTGAAAGCAAGCGAGCTGGATTTGGTTCATTTTTGGTATATCCTTTATTGACACATACATTGCTACAAGTTATCCCTGTGTAAAATCTTTGGAGGCTCATTGATTGTGCTCATGAAACAGAGAATACAGTTTGAAGATGATAAAAATACTAGACAGCTGCACCAGAGTATCATCTTTGGAGATGTGTTTCCTTTTATTGCTAACGCTAATTAATGATGCAAGGAAGGAACTGCCATTCTGCGTAAGATCCTGAGGTGAGTTGAAGGGTATGGTGCTTGATTTTAACAAATACTGTATTTTCATTTAGAAAGGATAGATTCTTAGGAGGCAGTAAACACAGAATCCCACCCTTGGTGCCTCTTTTTTAAAATTCGTACAGGAAGTGCATTTCAAGACATGGTATCACAAACAAAACTGCATGTCCTGTAGAGATCTGTAGCGGTGTAGATTTCCTGGACTGTGCTTAAGCCTTGAAAGCTGATCTTTGGCAGGATTCTTAACTCTAGGAGATCTCACCTTCTGATTGTTCTTCTTGTTTTTAAAAACTTATTTATTTATTTATTTCACTTGAAGCTTTGAGCTAGGTGGCCTGGTGATTTCTGTGAGCTGCACTGCTTATAATGTAAAGACCATGATATTTGTGAGGCCTGGAAAACACAGTTTATGGGTTTTGAAGCAAAGTGTACAGCCAGTTTGTTTAATCCTTTTGGGTTTTAAGCTGCCCTGTGGTTGGACCCCTGGTTTTCCTGACTCGGGGCTTCAAAACTTTTTGCTTTCTTCTGGGTGAACATGTTATCAGTGGATTGGGATAAAATTGTTCTTAGCTTTTTATACAACTAGAATGGACTTCCAAGTTTAGCTTAGATCAATTGCTTTTCTGGCATCTTGCAGACTGCTTTTGCTTTAATTTTTTTTTTTTTTTTTTTTTTAGCTTCCCAGCCAAGTTAGTAATATAGCTTCAAATCTTTCTCTGCGTTTGAACTCACTTGCTGCTTCTAAAGTTGTCAAATTAGTGCTCTGTACTAAAGTGTCTCTGTAGTGCTTTTAAATTTAAGTGCTAGTCTGTAGCTATAAAAAAAGCACTTTTGCGCCTGCCTATGCAAAAGATGGGCAGAATTAATACTACACTGATAGCTGTGAAAGGCTGTGTAAAAAGCTTCTATTAATTGTCTTCCTTGCCCCTCTTCTCTGGCCGCAGCTAACATCATAATCACTGATCCTTTGGACATAGGCTGAGATTACACAAAGTGACCTGAGTGAGCTCATGGCTGAGAGTGGCTTTCATGCATCCTGGGTCTCTTAACAGGAATCGTGTCCTTGCTGGCACTGATGCTCATCTGATGCTTGATGAATCACTTTAGTTGACTGCACTATTAGAAAATTAACCTACGGAAAGAGGGGAAAAAACCAAGACTTGCTTTCTCCTGTTCAACAGTCTGGACCAGTTTACTTGACAAGTCTGGGCAAAGGAGAGATTCTGGGAGCTGAGGAGCACCAAGGAAGGACAGACCACCCCTGTCAGTGACTATGAGCTATTTGACGACCATTAGTAAAGCCTTGCTCTTCCTCAGCAGATGCTTAACGTGGCTGATATGTCAAGATGGTCTAGGGCAATGCTGACTATGATTATGAGGTACTTAGGTTTGGCACAGCACTTGTAGTAGCTTTGCTGCCTACCTGATTTTCTCTGATTGCAGATAACCAGACCTACAGCTGTGATTTGAGCACACAAAATCAGTATCTCCTAACACAGTGGGTTGGAGCCCAGAACTCTGCAATGCCTGTATGTTGAGAATATATTATTTGGGAACAAGCGTGCTTTCTCTTTGAGAGTAGCCAGTAAATACCGGCAGTGGTCTAAACTGCACTAGGAAATTTTTTAACAGTTTTCTGCCCCCATGGTAAAAATCCAGAGTTCAGTAATGTGACAGTAAAATATCATTTTCCATTTCACTAGATGAACAGTGGAATACTTTTTCCTACTAGGGAAAAAAGGATGCCAACAGTTGAAATCTTTAAGCCAAAAAAAAAAAAAAAATTGAAAATATTTTGCTGCTTAATATTTTGTATCAATGCCATGAGCTAGTCTGGAACTCTCTCTCTCTCTACTTCGTCATTTTATTTCTCAGAAATACAAATCAGAAGCACTTCCTTAATTTCTAATACTCCAGTTTTATAATCTAGGTTTCAGGATTTTATATGGTTTTATCTTAACTAATATCAGCATTCCTTCTGTCTGCCTCCTCTAATAAAAAGACCAGACCAGTTATTCTGTCAGCTCTGTGTAATCCTACCAGTAACTGCTCTAACAGTGTGACCTGCAGGCTGTCAACCTGATCATCACTTAAATCTTTACCTCAATTTACCACAGGAGCTCAGTCTGCTGTATTTTGACATGCTTCTGGTATTAAACTGCTGGAATTAACCCTGTTCACTCTGTGGATTGGAGCAGAGGTTTTTTACTTCCCCGTCTGCAGCTCTGCAATTCTGGTGTCTGTTCAGCATATGCTAGCACCATATGTGAGAAAGGGAGGTGTTAGCTTTTCCCTTCTCTCCCTGCGTAACCTGGGAAGCTGTGGGTGATGCCTTGCATATGCGTGAGGAGTCCTGACTGCAATCCGTGTGTGGTCAGAGAAGGCTGAAGTCCTGTGCTGCAGTCTTGCAGCTGTATAGGTGGCTAGTTAAGAGTCCTATCCTAACACCTTCTTCCTCACCGAATGTTGCGTTTTAAAGTCGCTCATACATTCAAGGGTGGTGGTTTCTTTTTTTCAAGTTCATTAAACTCTGTTTCGAGCTACAGTACTATGTTAACTGCATGGTGCTCACTTATTAATACAGAAGTGGCTGAGAAATCAATCTATAATAAGTCAAAACAGATGTCCTTCGGAGTTCTTTTTTGTCTTAAGAATTATCATATATCGAGGTAAGGCAATAAAGGACGTTTTTTTAAACTGAGAATGCAATGCACAAGAGGGAATGAAGGAAGGATGGTGGAGGGTATGAAGCTGCTTCAACTGGCATTGCTGAAAGAAATCTCTGTCCCCTGCTTTGAGAGTCACTGAAGTAGATCATCCATTTACTTAGCAGGTTTCTAGCACTTAATGAAGAAAGTTCACAAAGGTGTGAAAGGGCCATTACACTGTCATCAGCAATGAAATGCTATCACTCACTGGGCGAACCAGGGATTCGGCTTTTGAACTGTCTTTTGAAGTCTTGAAATTCTTCTCACCCCATCCCAGTCTGATGCCAGCGTTGGAGAAGCATGGAGCTTTTTAGTTTTGACTTTTTGGTTGAATAGTTGTCAAAATACTTCAGGATCTTTTTTCTTTTTTTTTTTTTTTTTTTTTTCCCTTAAACAGAAGGCACGATTTCTGAGTAGGGGTTCCTTCCCCTGCTTAGAAGCAGGTGGAAAATGGAAAGTATGACTTCTGACATGAGAGACCAAAATCCAATGTGTCCTCATAGGACAGAAGAGAACACTTTAGGGATGGGGCTGTCATTTGTGTGCATGTGTGCTTATTTCTTACCTTTGATTTTTTTTTTTTTATGTGTACGCTTTGAGCTATAACCATGTGTAACATGTAAGAGGTTTTTCACTTTAGAGCTCATTTAGCTTACCAAGGCATTAAAGTTAATGATTGATAAACTTTGTTTGTTATACAGCTCTTAATTCCAGGAGCTGCATAGATGCACTGTGGTTACGTTTTTTTTAAAGTTAACCAAACTTCACCATCTAATAAGCAGGCAAACTACCTCAAGTATTACTGTTTAAATGTCTTTGGTTTCCCTACACTACCAGGCTTAAGTGCAAATAATGCTTGGAAAAGTATGTAGTAAAGCTTCTTTCAAATAGATCTTACAAATGATTTGACAAGAAAATCTTTCTCTCTGCACCATGGAAACTCTTGACTTCCATTAGTGAAAATTGTAAAATGATTATAATTATCTGGAACTTTTTGGCTGTACCATAAGAGAATGATAGTGTCACCTCACTAGTAATTTTATTTTCAAGCTGATGATGGGCTTTATAGACAAGAATATATCCTTACCGTACAATGAGTGTAATGTAAATGTGCATGTGCACGTATCCAACTATCTCTTATAACTCCTGAAATTTGAAATAATTGAGAAATGTCTGTTTCATGTCTTGGCAAAAAAATGCGTGTCTGTTCTTGAGGTAACTTAGATCTCAATGAAAAGATTTTGATATTCTTAACAATCCTCTACATTCATAAAAGTAAAAGAAAAGCTTAATAGAAATATTTTTGTGGGAGGGAGCCATGATAAAAAGAAGATAGTTTTGATAAAAAGGATGATGGATGTCTTTCTATGAAAATATAGGAATGGGGCTATAAAAGTCTAGGAAGAATGTCACGTCACAGCACAATGACTTTTTTATATATATATTTAAGTGTTTTATATTTTTGAGTTTTGGGCAGTACCTAAACATGAAAGGACATATGCCACAGTATTGTAAATTCTAATAATTTCTTTGAATCATTGGTACTTCTGGGATTGTTGAAAGTTATGTTTGCTGAGATTCTAATACATTACATATTTAACTTGTATATTGTCTGCCTCTCCCATTACATCTGAAGCTGAGGAGGGCAAGGGGCAGGTAATTATATTAAAACCAAAGCCGTTACTGATCTATGTTAGAAGCTATCTAAAAGTCTTTGAAGTTAATGGAAAGATTCCCACTGGCTGTATACTGTGGATCAGTGAATTCTTCCTTTATTGTGTCATTTTGTATCTTTTGCATAGTTAGTATTCTTCAGTAATTTATTGCCTGCTTACTTGCATCTGTTACAGGGCCAAAAATGTATTGTTGGCAATTAACATATAATAAAATGGTAGTCTTTTTTCAGAATACTTTGCTCTTTGATAGAGGTGTGCTGGAATTCATAAACATTTTGATACTTTGAAGTATCAGGAGGGACTTCATGCACTTTTTCTATAATAGTATAAATTATTTATTAGTAAACTATAGTAAAACTGCAGTCTTCAGGCCATAAAAATAATGCTTGTCATTTGCTGGTTCTGAAAACTTTTAACTGTTAACTGTTTTTTTGCTAGTATTCTTCCACCACAAGAGAAGGTCATATGTGTTATGAAGAAATGTGAGCTACAACTAAAACTCAAAAGAAGGGAAAAAATAGGGAGAACAAAGCTTGGGCAACTATCTTGCTAGATCCAGGGTGATCCCTATAAGAATGTCTCTATGATCTAAAGTAAAAAATATTTTGGACAGCTCTTTTTTTTTTTTTTTTTTCCCCCTTCACATATGGGAGGATGTGATGTTCATATATGGTTCCTATGATGAATGATCATGATTTGATCATCTCTTCTGATTTCTACTTCTCTTTTCTCTGTGAGATTTGGTTTTTTAGTCATTTATCATTGTATCTTTTGGTTTTGTATTCTTTCTCTCACTTTAGTTTTTATTTCATTAATCTTCTGATAGAGAATGAAAAATTTGTCAGTTTGAAAGAGTAGAAAGGAAAAAAAAAAAGGTTCAATTTGGGGAGGTACCCTGATGATCAAGGAGAGATGGGATCTGTGAACCGTGGAAGATAAGAACTCAGAAAACTATGAAATTCATAACCCTGCTGAATGAATAAGGTATTGTTAGACACATATACTTTCCAATCATAAACTAAAGGTATATTTTAGCAAATCATTATTTGGTAAGTAAAGGACAATTTTAAAAGGAATGCTCTATTTCGTATAAAGAGTTTAAAATTTTTCTGAAGACAATACATTTTATGACTTATAAGTGGGCTCAAGTGTCACAATTGTGATTCTGTAGAAGTAAACATCACCAGCGTATCATTATTCACATAGGTTTAGCTATTAAATTAATTTCTTGCAATTTAAAATGTGTGCCTCATGATTCATACTACTTTGCAAGCAACATGAAAAGCATCCTTTTGTAGATGTCAGTCTGCAACAAAGTGTTGTTTACACCATGGATCAAATGTGCAACATTAAAATGCATTATAGGCATATTACTGACTCTCATTATATGACAGAAGTGTGTCAGTGAAATTAACAGGAACAAAAAGGACAAAGATTTTCTTACCTCTTAGTTGGAAGGTAGCAGCTGTTTGAGTAATTCCACAGGGGGGTAACAATGACCAACTGACTTGCACGTTTTAAAGAAAAAATGATACCAAATCCTTTGAGGATGCCATATGTTCTGTGCTTTGAGGCAGGCTGTGTACGCTATCATAGCAATTAGACAGACTGGAGACTCTGCTAAAATTTTATCCAAAATGCCAGCAGAGATGAATTTCTTGGGGCTTTTTAATTGCAGACAGAGGCATACCTATGCTCCCATTATTTATTACAAAATAAGTTAGTTAAAGTGCAGACTTTTTTTTTTTTTCAATCCTTTCCCACTGAGAGCTGTATATAAGTAAGCTGGTTTGGTGTGGTTTGGTTTTTGGTGGTGGTTTTTTTTTTTTTTTTTTTTTAAATGATGGTTGAATTTATTATTTTTTTAATTATGGTTATCCTTTTGCTTACAGACAGACTGTGAAATAATGTTGCTTAGAATAATGTTAACTTCTTTTGTCATTCATGAATGAGGTATGAAGAATGCTAAGGATGCTAAAACAGCCCTGGTAATTGCTACTGGGAGTTGGGCCATTCGGATTATTCCTGGATCCAGCTATCTGTTCTGCAGTTTGGTATTGAACTTCTGTAGTTTGCTGTAACTTCTTGCCAGACCGGTTCTGATTTAAGAAAGCCTGTATTGACTGCTTTCCTGAACTGGGCACATACAAATAATCTGTGCTGATGTTTTGGAGATAAATCACTTGCCAAACTTCAGCTAGCTAAAAGCAAGAGGCTTATATCACAAAAGTTGTATTTGGAGTCATTAGGAAGCAGAAAGGCCTATTAGCTGAAACTGCTACAAAGATGTTTTCGGTCTGTGCAACACAGTCTCTAGAGACCTGCCAGGACATATAACCCTCCGTTAACAAGCTGAGAGATGGTTTGTCGATGGGTACCCATATATACTTGGAGCCACTATATCCATTTTGAAGCAAGGCCTTTTCTGCTGTGCAGGTCGTATTATTTCTTTGCCTAATAACTGACAGCAAGATCCACAGTGGCACTTGACTGTTTTTCCAGTGTCTTGGTTCTGTCTGGCAGTTCACAAAGAGCCTGTCTGACCCTCTAGGCATTTTGGCATTCAGCTTTTCTTTTATTTAAAGCACGTTCCTTGTACATGTGCAAAAAAGGTCCCCAGAGCTTTATAATTCCTGCTCATGGTGATTTCTAATGCAGTATTGCTGTATTGACTACTGTGGTTCCCAGGTCCCCTTGTAGCCCTTCCTTTCCCCTTCTTCCCCCTGGGCCCTCATCCAGAAATGCATTGAATCCCCAAATTGATCTCTGAAGTCAATAGAATTATTTAGGTTTACTGTTGTTTGATGAAGTTAAGGACTGGGAAGAGAGCCGTATAACCAAAGGCTTGCTTGAGAGGCAGTGCAAAACTACAGGCATGCAGTGTTGAAGGGTTTAAGGTCTGGGATTTTGTAATCTGTTAGATCTAATATCAGGAAGACCAGAGGAAGGAATGAAAGATCCCATGTTTGTCTGTGACACAATGAAAGAATGTAAAACTTTGAATCAACATTGACCATCCAAGCTGAATTGACCATCCAAAATCTGAGGGTATTAATGTATTTGAGAATAAAAAGAAAAATTCTTTCTTAATGTTTTAGATTTTGCTTTTATTTCTGGGGGTCTTTTTTCCCCATAGAGACAGATGTCTGAAACTGTGAAGCTTGCTATCACAGAACTAGTATCGATCAATGTAAATTAGCTTATTAATCATAAGTAAAGAGGTCAGAGGTGTGTGGTGAATACAGTTTTAAACATACTTCTGTAGTTTATCATGCTTGTTCTGGTAAATTGAGGTACATGTACACGTTTATATACACTTCAGAAGTTGAGTAAATATTACTGTATTTAAAAGAAAACATATACCTGAATTATTTTTTTGTTGTTGCTTAAAGAAGCATCAAGTAAAGTTTTTAATGTATAATAGTGTAATTGTCTACGTGACCTCAGTATTATATCTACCTGGTGTAAAGGGAGGAAAGGAAAGCTCCCTCCCATTATTTATAACTTAGGAGCTTCTACATTTTCTTTCCTGCTTCTCAGATGTTGTGATCATTGACATTTCTGGAAAAGCCGCAGACTGTCAGTGACTGGGGCCATGCGATGCATCTCTGGAGCTGTCTGCATGGCTGTGGTATCAATTCTTCAGGGCTCCTAACAGCCAGTCAGGGTGAATCAAGAAATCTGCTATTAATGGCTGTTCCTTTCAAATGCCTTTGCTGCTGCTGCAGAAAAAAAAAAAAAAAACCAGGGATGCCGGCAGTCCTTGTGCACTGGCATTGCTATTGCCTGCTGTAATGAGCCATGGCAACCACAAGGACAGAGGATCCTGGGGCATCTCAGCTCTGAGGGTGCCATCTGCCGTGTGTCAGCCAAAAAAGCCCTCTTCTCCTCATGTCCAATGGGAAGGTGGCAGTGGGAGGTGTTTGCTCTCGAGGAAAAATACAGTCCCAGAGGGAAGGGGGGGAAATAAAGATCTTCATTGGAGTGGGGGCATCAGGAAGTGAGAGGACTGCTTAGCAAAAGGATTTTGTTCTTTTTAAGGGAAGAGCATTGCTGTTTGTCTCAGTAATGTGATGGTGGACTGTCTCTTTCACTTTTTACTTAAGGTGTTATATGCTGTTGTCAGTCATTTTGCATCCTCCGAAAATTGCACGCAGTCACTTTTTAATCCAAGTCAGAAACCCAAAGCAATGTAGGGCAACCTGGTAAAAAGGATTAAGTGTAGGTATTGTAATATCTTCTTTGTTACACTTGAGAGGTCTTTCCTACTGAAATTAAATTTAATTGAAGTTGCTGCCTGGATACCTCACAAGCACTGTGCGTCAGGCTGGGAAAAACAGCCTGCAGCACTACTGTTAAAAGTGACATACGGGAAGCTTTGACAGTAGGGTCAGTTCAGAGCCACTCATGATATTTTGGGAAAGAGATGTGTAAAGGGCTACTGACTCACTCTGAATTCGCTGAGATCCTTTGCTTCAGCGTTGTCTGTGGTCATGCTTCCAATTTGAAAAGCAAAAAATAGCTCAGCATCCTTGAAAGGTGAATGATCCTTAAGAAACTAAGCAAGTAAGCACCTAAACCAGATTATTGTCTCCTATTTTACCAGGTGATCTACACAGAATAAGGATTGTCTCATGAAGAACCTGGAAGGGGCCTTCGATAGCAGGTCTAATAGACACAAGGGAGCAATAGATCGTTGTCAGTACAGAAGTAGGGGACAGCGTGCAACTGGGCGCACACACACAGTGAAGTGCCATTTTAGCATAACAGCAGTCACGCTTCCAATGCTTCTTTAAAGGTTTTGCCCTTCTGTCAATAAAGTAAAATGAACCTTATAATGAATGAAATATAAAATGAATATAAGTATGCAAAAAGAGTAGCAAATGAATATGAACTATAATTGTCAATATAGAGAGGGTTGTACCTACACAAATCTAGGTGGAGGTTAAGAGGAGTAGGAGTAATATATGAGTGATATTATTTAGGAAGTTGTGATTTTTCATTACAGGATTAAGATAGTCAGGTATATGCAAGAGGGAAGACTGGACTTCAACACTGTGGATCTTGTGCATCTGTAAGATTCTTTTCTTAGGATTTTTAATATCTTGCACTGTTTTACTGTTGTTACTGTGTACATCTACTCTTTTAATTTCTACAGCAGTTTATGCTGCATATAAAAGTACTAACTGGTTTTGCAATTACAGTGTGTTTGCTGTTGACTTAATACATGCTTCTCTATGTAAAACAAATTCAGATTTCATAATATATCAATAGGAAACTCAGTTCAAAAAGCAGACTGATTAATAAATGGTCCAGTGTTGCAGTGTTTATGGATACTATTTCATTTTACCTCACTGTGAATTGACAGGTTATGTCAGGTAATTGAGAAGATAACGCAGTTCAAGTTCTTTTGTGCTCCTGAAATGTCTTTTAAGAGGTAAAATACTTTAATTAAAAAGGCAGCTGAAATCTTAGCTGTAATTTTCCTTGTTATATCAGATTTTTAAGTTGCAGTCTTAACCATAACTATTCTTATTTTTATATTAGCACCTGTTATATAAACCTTTTTTTTTTTTTTTCATAAAAAGTGTTATTTTTGTAATTTCCTCCTGGAGATCATGTTTCATTTACTGATCTCAGGAAGCAAAATATGTCAATACTAATTCCCTGGCTACCTGTTTCTTGTTTAAAATTTAAACTAGCTTAAATTAAGCTTTCTATAGCACAGGCTTAAAGCAAAAGCCTACCACCAGACAGTCTGATCATAGATTAAGCATTACATTATTGTATTTGGTATTGTAGCTGGACATGACTGGTGTAAGAATTGATCAACATTTTCTAAAATTTTCATATAATTTAGAAGGTTTATTAAGGAGTTTGATTATTTTTTTTAACAGGTAAAACTAGTGAATTTATTATCAGATAACCTGTACTTGAATTATTCCATACATGTTTGTGCTTGGATGTCATGTTTGAATTTCTCTCTCTCAGAATAATTAATTTTGAACTGTTCTTTTGTTGCAGGACAGGTAGTCGGGGCACTTAGCACTATAGATTATCCTGTTTATGTAATCTACTGACGACCATGTCAGGCCTCTTTTCTCTCAGTGTCTAGATTGATCCTTTCCTCAGGTCACCCATCATCTTTCTTTCTCTCTTTTTATGTTAGAGAAACAAAAGAAGAGGGGGAAAAAACCCAACCCAAACAAAAGAGGAGTAAAAAGGCCAAGACTGAAGTGAGGGAGCAGGTGGAAGGGCAGTGGGAAGGGCAGAGCAGGTTTTAGGACAGTGTCTGTCCTGTGAGACTGTGAAAACAAGCTGGAATAATCAGTCAGGGCACTTGAGTGCCAAAAAAGTGGTATGCAGATTTCAGGGAGTCTGGTTTTCCAAGTGTCTGTTCATCACATTGTCTCCTTCCAAACAGTGGGCTTCTCATCCTTGCAAGAGACCTGGACCATGTGCTGAGCTATCGCTCTATCTGGACTTGTATCCAACAGCAAATAAACGGTATGCAGACCATCGCTGTTATTTTTAGTGTACATCTTTCCTTTAACAAGGATTGCTACTGGGTTTGTGGATGAAAGCCCAGCTACCCACATTCTGTCTTTTTGCTGGCTCTTTGTGTTTGGGGAGAGAACTGGTTCTGAAGGAGGCAGCTCAGACATCAGAAAAAGTGACACTGGTGATAGAATTGCTTCAGCTGCACTGGAAAAGATCATTCTACTTTGTTTTGAAAGCTATAAGAACAAAGCACTCTTTCCCTATAATAAGGCCTGTGGCTCCTGCATTCCTCTGCACATCATCACAGAAGGTCAGGCAAGACAATGCAGTGGTTACTTCTCTGGGTCTTTGATAGTTCTGTCACCTTGGTTTCTAGAAATTGATGAGTCTGGCAGCTCATTCATTTCTGGACACTTTAAAAGACACTGAACGTTTGTTTCAGTGCCTTGTATTTCAAAATCCTAGGTGACTTTTGAAGGTGACTACAAGGAAGATGAGTAGAGATGCTTCATGCCGCAGAGTTTTTCAGCTGTTTCTTGCTTTAATAGCAAGAAGACGCTGACTTTGTACATGAATTCTTTCCTTTTGCAGGTGAGAAGACAGTGTAGCATTGCCAGCTTCTGGCTCCCCCTTGAACATTTGGAACTTCTTTTATCTGGAGCTGTTATGTATGGAGCTGTGTAAGTCTGTATGCCCAAGATATTCTCCCTGCTAGTAGTCTTGCAATTAAAAAAGAATTAGAAAATAAAAGGAAAGGTTAATGTCTCAAAGCTTGCAGAGCCCTGCTTTTCATGCTGGAATACCAGTGTGGGAGCCTTGCTTTGGTTTCAGATTCCCAGGAAACTCTCCATTGAGAATGCTCTGCTACTTTTTAACAGCCTCCCTTTTCTTTCAACAATGTATTGAGAAACTTCAGAGTGATAGCAGTTTCCCTTTTCCTTTTCCCTGAGATTATTTTTCTTCTTTTTAAAAAATTGAGTAGATTTGCTTTTCTCAATCATTTTGGTCAAAATTTGCTCTGAACTAGTACCCGTCTTGTTCTCTCCCTTCTGTGCCAGTAACTTTTGCAACTGCTGCCCATGAGACTTCTTTTGAAAGCTATAATTCCTGCTTGACGACTTGGAAACACTTTTGGTTAATGGCTACAGTAAAGATGACTCAAAGTAGAGGTTACTGTTGCTAGATAGCTGTGTGTGCAAAGGGAGGTTGTGAAGGTCTTGCTGTTGGAGGCCTTTTAATAAAAGGCTAGATAGCCTTTGGCTGATGTAGGCAACGCTGCATTGGGGCAAGGGAAGGACAGAGGACACTCCTGGGACGACTCCTTGCGATTGTCATGCCGTTCTGTGATTTTTGCCCCATGTTACTTGGGATCAGGCAAGGGTTTTCTTGGGCTATTGACTTTTCTGCCAGCATAGTTCAGTGTTACATTAATAAGCATTAAGCCTACATCTCTAAGTTATAAACTAAATGCTCTGAAGACTCTTTATCAGTTTGAAGAGGGTAGAACTATGGTGTGAACAGGAAGGGCTTGTGGCTCAGTTGTTGGGGTTTTTTTGACAAATTTATTCATCCTCAATATGGGTGCAGTTCCCAGCAAATTTTAAATCTCCCTAACAAAAGAGGGGTGTGTGTGAGCGAGAGGGAGGGGAGGATTAGGGGTGGATGTGCATTAGGAAAATGATTTCACAACTGTTTTGCCTCTGTGCTTCCTGATAGATGGCACCATATTGCTAACTCTCTGAACTGCTTGTCATGGGGAGGGAAGAGAGCAGACTATGACAAACAACTAGTGGAAAGTAATTTTTCTTTGTGTCAGTAAAATTGAATAATAGACCAGCATACAGAAGCATAGCAGAAGCTGCTTTTGTAAGTGGTCAGTTTCTAATGTGTATTTGTCATTTTAATTGAGTAACGCTTTTTTTCAGCATGAACAAAAACCAAAAAAGATTCTGACTATGTCCAGGAGAGGCATAAAGAGAGGCAAACTGATTAATCTTAATCTTGTCCAGTGTGAAAGATTTTATATATAGTCACTATGATCTCTACTCTGACTTTTTAATCCGGGGTCCTGGGAGCTGAATAGCAATTCTGACTGTGCCAGAATGCTTCTGCAAATCCATATTGAGACATCTTTTGCAAAAGTTCCCTTTGAGCCCTCTCCTGCCAGACCTCTAAGTGTCTTAACTGCATGGTGTCATCTCTAAGCCACCTATAGCAGACACCAGCATTGTCTGCATGTATAATTGTGTAGTAAAAATGCAAGGAATGAGATAACAGACTCCCCTGATGGTGGAGGGGGTGTGTCCTGTTTCCTTGAGTTTTGTAGACAAGGTTAGGTCAATGTGGCTTTGTTGGTTTGGGGATTTTTTGGGTTTGGTTGGGAGTTGGTTTGAGTTTGGGGGGGAGGGGGAGGTTGGTTTGCTGTGTTGTTTGTTTTTGTTTTTAATAATGAAAAAATGATTAGCAGTATGGAAGCTACTTAATCTCCAGCTGATGATTCTGTGGAGGACAGGGCCTATAGTTTCTGAAGTTTATAACTTAACTGGGAGCATCCCTACATGGGATCCTTGTAAATGCTGTGTCATTTCTTTTGGTACATGTCAGGGGTCTGTTTCTTGTGCATTCATTATCACCTGTTACATTAGTGTTTAAGAAACTTTACCAGATGGGATGGAAGGAGGAAGGAAAATATGTAACGTGTTTCTTGGTCTATCTTGCCTTCTAGATGGGAAGTAGGAGCATGGATTTTGTTTCATTTCCTATGAATGCTAAAATCTGTGGCTTGATTTGATAGAGATAGTTAAGATACATTAGCTTAGCTCTCCAGCTGAGTGCAGGGATACTTCTTCTCATACAATACAGAAAAACAATTTTGTTCTTTTTCTAGGACAGAAAAGGGAGATATAAACATTAGCCTGTGAAACAGATGGTGATTTAACTGGTAAAGTTATTACAGATAGGATGGCAGTCGTTCAGACAGAAGATGTGCAAATCATAATAGCTTCTCAGGTGCATATGCATGATATGAGCTGTGTTACAGAGCAGGTCAAGCAATCAGTTTTACATTCATATTCTGAGCCTCAGTCATTTTTGTTAGATCACTCTCCTGTGAGCAGCTTATTCCGTCAGAGCATGGAAATTTATTCTCATATGAAGAACGTTTGTTTGGCAAAAAAGGTAGGAAATTCAGAACTGTTTTGACCTGTTTCTAGATGACAAAGATAAAATTACTTTTAGCCTAGTCAGGATACGGTGGTGACTTATTCTTTAAAATACAAATGGAGTTTTTATCTTTAGGAAGGTAACAAAATATTGCAGGTATTTTTATGTGGAAAAGAATATCCCTAATATTTTCTCACTGTTCTTTCATGTTTACAAAGTGCTTTTCATTAGAAATACCCTAATCCACTTTTTAAGCTTTTATGTCTAGGTATGGACCTGCCTATTTTGAGAGTCTTTGTAGAATCTATTCATTAGCACAAAGTCATGTAGATGATTCTTAAAGTTCTTTGAATAAAGAAAGAAAAAGAACATTTCCAAATATTGAACCAAGTATAAATTGATATACCATCATCTCCTTGAAAGTGCAGAAAGCCTGCAACAGGAACTTTGATCTTTTGGACCATTCTTATTATCTCTTTGGAGTGTCAACACTCAAACTGTGTGATAAAAATGACAGTGGCAAAGTTATTCATTTTTGTGTTGATCACTTCCACAAAGGTATTCAGCAACTGAGCCTATTTCTCAATCTCAGATTATTTTTGAAGCACTAAATCCTTCATCCCTTTTTTTCTGTGCAACTGCCAAAATTTCTTCCTGCTACAATGACATTGATCATTCACTCTTAAAACAAAATGTACTTATTTAATACAAAATGTAAAGCAGGTGTGATTATGCATTTTGGTATAAAGTTCTGCCTCATTTAAAAAGAAAGAAGATTAGCAGTGCTCTCTGTGATGGAAGAAAAGTAAATTGAATTTACTATCAGGGAATATTTTTACTGATTGTGTTACGAACTCACATAATGTTCAATAAAATTTGTCAGGAGCTGCAAAAGTACTTCCAATCTGTCTGGTAAAGTACCAGCATAATAGTAGACTTGGACAAAGAACTATAGATCTGGCTGCAGGTTTTGGAGCAGGAACTATTTAGCCAAGTTTAGGGTCAGAACTGACAGGTGGAAACATTGCAGTTTAAATATACTTTTGAGTAGATGATGATGTAGAAAACCTGAGCAATACTTAGGTGTGGGAATAATATGCAAGCCTGTAACATGAATATATGCCTTCTCAAATGCCAGTCTCTGGTAGCATCTTGTTAGTGCTTCTAGGCTTGTCATACTGCAGACATGTTGGAGTAACATAACCAAGAACACCTTCCTTGCCTGTGAAATGGCTCTGTCATATTTCAGGGGGTTGTGTGTTCAACAGGGGGAGTGTTCAAGAGCTCCAGTAGTCGGGCTTGTGCCATGATGCCACTCTGGCTCCCAGGTGTAACCACCTGCAGGGAGCAGAAGAGAAAGACACGCTAGCAGAGGTCTAGGAGCTGTTAGTAAGCTATTTAGGACTTCAATCCCAAACAAAAGAGGTAACTGTGGGGGTGGCCATGAAGAACAGAAGTGACAAAGAAGGTGTGACTTGACTAAACCTCCACTTACAAAAGTGGAAATCAGCAGTCTAGGTATGTGAATGGAAGTCATCAGAGCCAGAGTGAAAAGTAACTATTTTTTTTCCTCAAAGATTGTTTAATTTCCATCCTAGACTTTGGGAAAAAAAACCTAGTACATGTTATTGTACAACCAATAAAAGAAGTAGGTGTGGCAAATCTATCAAGTATGTTTTAAAAAGAAAAATCTAAGCAAAGCCTCAGCAAGACAATGAATTCAAATTTTCTTCTATACAGAAAGAGGAAGTATTTGTCATTATTCGACACAAAGGAGAGGTGTCTTTAGAAGTGCTAATTGACAATTTTGTTTACTTCTCAGGAAATAAACTTATAAGTTTGGTTTAGCAAAATCTGAAACAGAATATTCTTTTTTCATTACAGGGGAAAGGATAGTTCATTTAATCTAAAACACAAGACTAACACATGAACAAGTTGGTATAACCTGGATGTGATAAATTTAGAATAAACCTGGAAATTTAGAATAAATTTAGAAGAAATATGGAAGCTTTCAAAAAACAGAGTAGGAAAGTTTTACCTTCTGATAAGTTGAAAAGAGTGAAATAGTTTGAAGATGGTGCTGGAAGAAAACTTTATGAAAAAAAAATAATTGCAAAATGTTATGCACGATAGCAGAGAACTGGGCTCGGTAAAAGCCCAGGAGGTGCTGTGCCACCAAGATTCATTGACCTGTTTAGGAAGGATGAAAACGTGAACATGGTTGCATAAGGAAACTTGTCTTTCAAGAAAACTGGTAGTTTCCAAGTTTATTTGGAAGAGAGGAAGAAAGGAAAGGCTACTTTCATCCTTTTTTTGATCAGGATAAGTATGGTAATTGATTTAGGAATTATCTGGAAGAGGTGGTTTGTTAAATGGTGAATAAGGTGTGTACATGTAACAACTACCACCCATGTTGACCCTGATTATACTGAGAGCTGGAAAATGTAAATCTTTGCATTTGGAGTCAGTGTCTTGGCCTCCTGAGCTGATGTAACTAGAGTAGTCGAATTGACTGTGGAGGCCCAGAATTTGACCTGTATGTTGCTATGTAATTGTTAGGGATGTAACTTCTGTTAGATAAAGCACAATTAGACAGTTGTTATGAAGAAAAATGTGTAACTGGCAGAAATAGAAGAACTAAACTTATACAAGAACATTTGTCTGGCGACTTGCTACACCAATCATGAGCAGCAGCTCGGAGCAGTCACCAACCAGAAAAGGTCAACCAGCCTGGGAGATGCTACCTGTTTCATAAAACTCATCCAACGCAGCCTGGTCACCTCGGGGACATCTGACCATTCAAGATCCCCAGGGATGCCTGGGACTAAGCTTGCGTGGCCAGAATCGATGCATGTAATACCGTGCTCCTCATGACTTCTGACAACCTCTGCTCCTCCCGGCAAGTAGAGGGGAAGCAGAGACAACCAAGTTTCTATAGTTTTGTCTTGTTCTATGGATTACTGATTGCTCCTTCATAGAGGCAATAAGCATCCAAAATATTTCATATCTATCATGGCTATTTTGTAGTAATTAGTGCGTGTGTCTAGTTTGTTGTGACCTATATTCCAACAGTTAAGCTCAGTGTCATAACAGATCCTTTTCTTTTGCCAGTAAGAACCTGACAGGTGTGCACACCTGAACTACTTTGCTTTATGTGGAAATGAGCCCAATAGTGCAGTAATATGAGGAAAAAAGGACAGCAAAAGTGTTTGGGGAGACTTCACCCTGTGTGCCTGTTGGTAGGAAGCAAAGATTCTTCTGCAAATTAAGTTGATACCGTTAGATTTGAGACAGTGCTGAATGGTTTGCAGTGTGGGCTGGCATACCTCTGCAAACGACAGCAGAACATTTTTCCTGTAGAATCAATTTGCGAGAACAGATCAGAGAGAATTGTAGAGAAATGGTACAAAGGGGAGACCGAGAGAAGGGTGGTGCAGATAAGGAGGGAGAAGGAACCAGAATATCAAAAAGATGGAAGGAAGAAAAGGATAAAGATAAGCAGAGATAAGGGATACGCAAAGGGGGGCTGAGAAAAAGAGGAGAAGGCATGAGGGAAGACAGGCAGACAGAGGAAGGTATTCATGAATGCCTGTAGGAGTTGCTGAAAAAAGGCTTATGTGCACAGCAGAAACAGAGGAAGATGCAGGATGGATGCGTGTACTGGGGGAGGGGAAGAGGCAGTGAATACACACAGCGGGAGGGGGAGAGAGATAGATGGCAAACATGCATATAGGAGTGGCGGGGAGAAATAGTGGATGTACGCAGCAGGGAGAGAGCAAGTGAGAGAGAGACACAGCAGATGCACACAGCAGGGGGAAGATATGCATAGAATGGGGCGGGGGAGCAGCGCAGGGAAGGTATCAAGAAGCCTCAACAAAATTAAACAATAAAATAATAAGGAATCATAAAATTCATGATTTGAACATTTATCATTATTTAACACAGGAAATCAAGAGACTTTGAAAAAAATTTACATTAGTTAAAAATTTTGAGCACTTCAAATGTTAATAGTGTTTGGTTTGGAATAGGACTATGTTTGACTTAATGAATTCCTCTTTGCATTCGCAGCAAAGCAGATGTCTGCTTTCTGTGTCTGACAAGGGACCCAATCCATTGCTTTTTGACGTCAATAGGACTGTGGCTCTTTCAAGGGCATGCGTTTATCTTGTCAATATGGTCTGACCAACCAGCCTTGCTTCTCTGCTCTGATCTTGCAGAGGTGAGGAAGGTGGGTGGGAAGCATCATCACCTAAACTTTGTGAAATCTAAGAGTCATCAGATGCTTCTCGATATTCGTATGCATATTTGGGCACTGATCCCTGTTGATTAGGGGTGCATACAGTTGAGGGAAAGTTGCTGTTATGTGCCTCCATGTGTGGCTTGTAGAGGTACCTGGCACCAGCCCAACGGCACAGACAGGGTTAGACCACCTTGATGACAAGTGTAAAGCAGCATAAATAACACAGCAGTCAAACTGTAAGATGGATTAAGGGGCAGTCTGTGGAGTATATATATTTGTTTTATTGGATTAGACGATGTGTGTCTTCTCCCAGTTTCTGTGGAAAATACACAAGAAAGCTCCGATAATTTTTACGAGCATAACATAAACCCCACTGGTATGCATATGGAGGGAACACTGGCATTGGAATGATTTTGTTGCTACAACTGTTCACAAAGTTGCTCCTCTGTGACTGAGCTGACAATTTAATAGACAATATATAAGGGAACAAAATAGCATGGGAAAAGTGACTCAAAGGGAGACACTTCTCACTTGTGAAGAGAACACGTTGGTATGGCAAAGGCATGAGAAACCGAAGGTTGAAGAAGCTGTTTTTAAACAAGGCAGGGTTTCCTCAACAGGAGAAGGGGGTTCCCTATGGAAGAAACGAGGTTTTGCTGGAAAACTTGACCTCTCATAACTGTTTTTGTGGATGGAATCACAGGAATGCACTTAAGATGGGCAGCAGTGTGGGCTGTTAGGGAAGTCTCTCTCTCCTGCAAATGCTTTATAACCCTTAAAATAATTTGCTCCTGTTGCTGTGAGAAAGGCTGTACATAGCACTGATTGCAGGCTTCTGAAGGGAAAGTACCAATGTCCAACTTCATGGAACAAAGTGAGTACAGTCAGTGTATCCATGCAGGCCTGCACCTTTGATCAAGGAATGGGAACGTGAGGCTTTTGTAGCTTCAATGAAAAGCAGAAGTATGATGGCCAGATTACTCTAAGGTGGAAATGTGGTAAAAGACATGCTCAAAAAGCAGTAAGTGCTTTTATTTGTATCACAGTTTTTCTCCCTTCTGAATTCTTACTTCCTCTAAAAACTCAGAGAGAAAAGATTTATTTTCTTCAAATTTCATTTAACTTCTGCAATGTATTCTGGGGTTGCTGCTGTCTTCCTACACTCTTAAAGGGCTTCAGGGAGTGCTGTGCTTTCTGGTCAAGCAGACTTAGCAAAAAGGAGAGAACGTGGGTAAAATAGATGAGTTTCAGACATATACATTAGAGATTGATGCCAAAATGGCAATACTATAGGCCATACTGAGAAATTAGGAAGTCCTAGAAGGATCTTTTTGTCTGTTGTCCAGATTTGGAAGGATCTCACTGCTGGTTCCTTCTGCCACAGTGAAGGCTGTGTGTCATTTGACAAGTAATGTGGAAAAATAGGGAGGGAGACACTCCTGCCATGAGAACGTGGCTTTTTGTGTAAGTGGAACCAGAGATAAATATGGGGAGAAGTGGTGGGACTGTATTGTATCCAATTAGATTTTAATGCATCTGAAAGGGTACTTCAGAGACAAGCTGGCCCTTCTTCTGTGTGCATTGGTACATATGCCAAGGGTCCATTAGTGCTCTTAATGTAAGTGCCGTATGTATTCATTGCCTGAAAACACACCTCCCTCAGTTTCCTCCTAGCTCAGCATTGTGAGTTTCTTCTCCTTTTTCTGGACTGGATGAGTAGGAGGATTTAACTTAGATATTGCTGCAGTGAGAAGAGGTTTGGTCTGAACTGCTCTCATGGCCATCTCCATCCTCAGAGGTTCTGTTCTCTAGTAGCATCAGCCC
The DNA here is from genome assembly GCA_002844005.1 of Limosa lapponica baueri. Lineage (NCBI taxonomy): Eukaryota > Metazoa > Chordata > Aves > Charadriiformes > Scolopacidae > Limosa > Limosa lapponica. The sequence continues at coordinate 282,419 of KZ505990.1, forward strand.
AAGCTTTTCTCATTCTGTACCCTCATACTGTTTTGAATGCAGCATGGTATTTCTGAGTCACTTGAATGAACAAAACAAAAGCTGATGAATAAGAGCTCTCTCTTGTACATATGTGCAACCATGTTTTTGGAGTGCTGTTGTGGTTGAGGCAGAGGCGAGGACATTTCACCGCTCCTGTGGGCTCTGTGCAAAGCTGCCCGAAGCTGATGGGAAGATGTGTCTTCAGGCTGGGCCCAGTATACATAAAAGGCTAAATAATTGCTTTTGGAATGTTAAAAATAGATAAGATATTCATATCGTCTCTTCCCATCTTGCCATAATAAGTTTTATCTCTCTTCTTAGATGCTTTAAATTTTTACATGACATTCAAAAGGAAAAATCCTGTAGTCCAGATGTTTGGATAGGACTTAGAAAAAATCTCCCTTGGCATTCCGATAATTCTGTTTTGTAACCAGTGTTGGCCTAGGAAAGCAAGGATTATCTTGGGCAATTCAAGTGTGAGAAGGCGAGCTGTGGCTGGAAAGTTGCCTGGCAGAAAAGGACTTGGGGGTTCTAGCTGACAAGCGGCTGAATATGAGCCAGCAGTGTGCCCAGGTGGCCAAGAAAGCCAATGGCGCCCTGGCTTCTATTAGAAATAGTGTGACCAGCAGAAGTAGGGAGGTGATCATCCCCCTGTACTCAGCACTGGTGAGGCCGCACCTGGAGTATTGTGTCCAGTTTTGGGCACCTCAATACAAGAGAGGACATCGTGGAGAGGTTGGTGCTGGTCTCTTCTCACAAGCAATTAGCGATAGAACAAGAGGGAATGGCTTCAAGCTGTAACAGGGTAGGTTTAGACTGGACATTAGGAAGAAATTCTTCACAGAAAGAGTGGTCAGACACTGGAA
>KZ505990.1:284390-353213 GCA_002844005.1 Limosa lapponica baueri
TAAATCTATTTTATATAAATTAGAATTAGACTTACAGCATAAATCACATCTGATTCTGTCATTTTGCAACGTTCTGGTGGTGTGGTTTTTTTTTTTTTTTTTTGTGTGTGTGTGTGTGTGTGTATGTATTCAGCATTAGCAGTGTTGTGATTTAAATTATGCTTCATTCCGAATGAAATTAGAGGACCTTATCTGGATGTTGATTGTAGTTTTGCTGATTTTTGTTTAGGACCATGTAGTCTGCAGACACTATAGCCTCTTCTTTTCCTGTTAACAAGCAGAAAAAAACTCACTGGATTCTCACATGTGATGAAAGGCTGGAAGGGAGAGACAGAGAGGAAGAGAGCAGAAAGTAAAATGGCAGGTAGGGGAAGAGAGTGGTGAAATGCAGCTGAATTTCTGTGCATTTATGCAGCACAAACTGGGACTTATGCAGCAACGTGACAAAAAAGTCAATTATGACCATACCACTGCTACATAACTAAAAGGAAAGGCCTGCTCAGCTCCTATGTTTCTTGTTATATGGCAATATATTGTATGCACAGTGTCTTGATGTCATTTATGTTATCGAGGCTGAATTATGGTAATGTCATAATTAAAATATATTACAAAGAAAAAAATAAAAAGTTTATATATGCTCTCAGACCTATCTGACCATCAGTGTCTCACTTGACAGTTGAAAGCAGTTAGAAAACATGACACAATTTTTGGACTTTTTTAATATTAGATTTTTAGTAGGGGTTTTGGTGATATTCGTATCAGTTAATGATACAAGAGGCACAAAATGTATATTAGTGACCTTATTTTAAAATGTTAGTTTCAATCTGGTCCTTTTTTTTTCATCATTAATATTGATTAAAGGTTCTGTGAATTTTTCTCTATTCTGTTTAAATTTCTTCTGCACCTAGTAATTGTATTAAATCAGTAAGAACCTTACTTTCTGAGTCTTTGTGTCAAGGGGCTTGGCATGATAGGGCACGATGACAGAATTCAGAGCATCAACTTCTTTCTTTTTGGAAAATGGTTACTATGTTGACTTCCTGAAATACACTAAATAGGAAAAAAAAAATGTTTAAGCTCTAAGGATTCCATAGCATCTATGTGATCTGCATTGGACTGAAGTAGACCGGTAGCAACAGATTGTTGTTCATATGCCTCAATTAGTTGCTTACACCATGTTAATGTATCAGATTCAGTTCTGATAAATTGAAATCTCTTTGCTTCTGAAATGTACTCCTATTTCTGAAATGAGTTAGAAATAGATATCACAGTTACAGGTAAGATAAAACCTGACATTGGGCACAATCAGAAAAGTATACTGAAAAACCACATTATAGTCTTACAATGGCCTTATTTACATGAATATATTGAATATCGTGTTAGCCATATTCATTGTTTCTCACAATGAACTTTCAAGTTAGAAATTTAGGGGAATATTATGTATTAGTTTTCTGAACAACTCTTTCTTAGAGTTTTCCCTGCACAGAAATTTTAAAATTTTAAATTTTTAAAATTTAAATATTCCTTCTAAAAATTGGGTCATATCGAATTGTAGTTGATTAAAAAATTGTTGCATTATCAGTAAATTTCTTTTCTCTGAGGAGGCAAAATATGTTTTTTTACAGGTGAAGTTACATTCATAAGCCAGAAGTTGCAAAAGCGGTTAATCCAACTGAGAATATGTACTATATTGGTTTGTATCTTGATTTTGTTATTATTAAAAGTTAAAATGAAGAAATAGAAATTGATCTTGAGAATACATTGGCCAGTTAAAACATATTTAAAAAACAACCCACCAAAACCTCACAGTAATCCAGTTAGTCAGCAAAGAAAATCATGATGAGGCAAATTTCCTCATTCCTCCTTGTATCAAGTCAAGGGCCTTCATTGTGTAAGTAACATATTTCATAATTCATCAAGCCTCTGCTTTTTCTTTAGTGTTCTGTTTTGGCTGTATTATGTTACTCACAGGAAAATACAAGAAATATTTTATTGGATGACAATAATGTAATTTGACTGTTCAGAGAAATTCTTCCTACCCAGTTAATGGATACCTATTTGGCTCCTCTCTTAAAGGATATTCTTGATGATCTGGGAAAAAAGAAAAGGCCCACTGAAGTTCCTGGCTTCTATGATGTCTTGTGGCATTCGACTCTTTAAACTGAATTTGTATAATGAAAGCAAATGTTCCTTTTCAGGAGACTAGAAATGCATTACTTCATTAAAAAGTACCTTTTTTGTGTGTGGTGAGAAGAATTAGCTACTCATGTTTCCTCTTTACTGTGTATGTGTGTGTATATATATATATATATTTACATAAGGAAACCCTAACTTAAGAGGCTCCTGACCAACTGTGAGGTCTCAAGTAGAGAGGGAGAGCTGTCATGTCCTGTATTCTGTATTGTTTGCTTTTTTGCCATCAGTCAGGACAGGTCAGTTTTCTAATTACAGGGTGAAAAGTCACGGATACTGCATAAGGAATTGGAATAAAGAAGAAACCAAAACCTGTCTATTTGCCTTTCTATATCAGTGGCAGCAATGGCTTTTGAGATGCTGAGTGCAATATTGTATCAGCCTGTTTCACACACAAATGTTGGAGAAAATACAAAAATAATCTGAGCATGAAAAACATTTTTAAAAGGCGAAATCAAAAAATGCTGAAATTTCTTGTCTTCAGAAAGATGATTTTGATAGTTCTTGTTAGCCTTTTTTCATAATGGCATATTCAGTAAAGCAGTAAGGTGATAAATTCCAAATGTTTGAAAGAGTTCTTGCAGAGGGCTGCTGTGGTATAGCACTGAAAATAAATTAAATGAATAAAATGTGATGTAGTGGGAAATAGTTAACAAAGCTTTTCAGCTTTTGAAGAGGGAAACATAATTCTCACTTACTTTGAATTTCAGACTATTTTTTTATCAAGTTCTTTGTCAAATTATCTTAAGAAAAAACCCAAGAAAGTGTACCTAGATGACTTTCTATATGAGGGCAGGCTGAACAGGCTGGAACTTTTAAGCATAGAAGAGCTACGTCTGTGGGAAGTGCTGTGACAGAGGTGAATACAAAGATGATTGCTGCAAAAGGAGTAAATAGGGACTAGCTGTTCACCATCTTCCATAAGAACCAGGGGAATCCAGTGTAATTATGAGCTAGTAGGCTTAGACAGGAGAAAAAAAACCCACCCAGCAGGTTTTTTTTTTCCCTGGAAGTACAGAATTTAAACTGTGGAATGCATCTCTACTGTTTTCAGAAGGTCAAAAGTACAAACTGATTTAAAAAGAGATTGGAAAATCAACAGAGAACTGGCTAATGAGTAGCTATTAAAGACAATGGTGTGGACGCAACCTGTGACTTGGGAAATAGTATCCTCATTTACTTAATGACAGGTATTTTGCACATTCCTCGATTCTAGCAGCTGTGGAGATGGGCTACGTACTAAATGGACTAATGTTCTGATCTGTGGTTGCATTTTCTGGATTCCCATTTGTATATGGCTATATGGATAAAAATCTTCACTTTAACCTTTTTTTCTAGAGCCTAGCAAAGACCCAAAATCACTTGCTGTAGTATGTATCCCTGTAAGATACTTAGCATAAAATATAGGTTGCTGTGCAGTTTGTTGGTACCTGTTTTCTACTTGATAAAGGTACATTGCAACATCAAGACCAAAGTCATGTGTTTTGTTGCTATACAGGGTGGGTACAATAAAATTAACAATTGTTCTTGCACTGAAAAATACTTTAGGGTGTGATGAGGAGGAATGTTTTGAAAAGTCAGCTTTCTGTATCTTAAGGGGCACTTACATTAAGATGTCTAGTGGCGATTACACTCCAGTTACATTCTGCCTAGCTGCTGTTGATTGCATTACTGAATGATGATTGAACCTCTGGAAGTGTTATAATGTATATACTGTTGGTGCATGATACATGGTAGAAAGCAATATCCTTCTATATCCCAGTTCAGGACTGAAGAAATAAATGGACTGTGTGGTTTTGAGTAATTCCTTGCACTCTGTTCATGAATCTAGGTCTCTGCAATTTATTTAAACGGCTCTCTGGTTCCCTCCAACACTTTGTTTTTTCTCTTCAAAATTCTTTGACAGAAGAACGTATTCTCCGCTATTGCAACTGTTTAGTTGCTTGTCAACCTATCTAACCTGTCATTTTCTGAGAGCCTGGTTGGGCAGCAGCCAGAATAGAAGCCTGTTTTTTGGGGGCCTCCTGCACACTGGGCTACAAAATGAAAGAAAGGTCCAGTTTATATCCATTATGTTATATTTTTTGACTAATAGTATTTTGCCTTATTTGAATAAAGTATTTATTTAATTTTTTTAAATGTACTTATTTAGATGTAAAATGTAAAAGTGATAATCAGGCAATTCATATATATTCAAGTGCAACAGTCTGAAAAGGTACCTATTATAAAGCATAAGTGTTATCTAGTGTAGAAAAAAGAAATAAAAATAATTCCTAGCATATGTGTCTTCAGAAAAATACTGGATTGTAAAATTTTGGTGAATTTATACTTTTGAAGAATCTAAAAGCTTAAGGAGTCACCTGCTGGATCCGCGTAGCAAATAATGCAGTTGTCTGCTACATATGACTTCAATTTAGCAGCAGAGTCAAAGGTTATGGGGTTTGTCCACTTGTATCAGCAGAATACTTAGGCTTATTCTAAATTTTCAGCACATATTTATATTTCATTGACTTCTCAGCTGAAAATGAAGCACATGCCAATGTGGTTTGCTGAATAGTAGTGGACCCTGGGACACTTGAATGCTTTTGTGCGCTTAGGTCTAATCAAGAAGTGTATCTGGAATGAAGGGTGTCTCTAGCACAGTCAATTGTGTTATCGGTTTGACAGATCTCAAATTCGACTTGTTCTTAGCATAGCAGTGTGTTTTCGCTGAAGCAGTCTGCTTTGACTTGTAGAGTTTTATGATTGATTGCATAAGGACTGTCTTGTGTGCCTTTCTTCTTAAAAAGAAAAAAACAAACAAATTAAAAAAAAAACCCACTCAACAACCCAAAGGAGAAAGAAAAGTGCTGCATAACTCTTAAGGGAAAAGCTGTGCTTTGTTCCAAGGTTAAAAAGGAAAATTGAAACAAAAGAAGGACCGGTTAATAGAATGTGGGCTGTTCAGGTAAAATGAAGTCAATTTTCCTCTATGATGAAGAAGATACCTACCGTCTAACACACACAGTCTGAAGAAGACATAATAACTAATAATTTATCAGTACCTGGTTTATTAGGATAAAGCTGCAGATAAAGATATGTGTATAATGGAAGCTTCAAAAGCTGCAAATCTGATGTGATAAATGATTCAAAGTACAACACATTAGCTTAGATTTTAATGTTTGTAAAATGAGTGAAACAATACATCTATATGCCAAAGCCATATTATCATAAACGTATTTGCCAAAATATAAGACATAAATTGCACTTAAATTTAGTAATCTGTGATGGTATGCTTGAATGTATCTTCGTGATTAAATGTGAACAATTGCTCCTTTAAGGTAAAGGTCTGTGTATGTGTGATTAATCAGATTGAAATGACAGGGCGGACAGCTCATGCCATGCCTAGTTATCAGAATGATTGATTTTAGTCGATGCTGCTGGATGAAAAAAATATCTGTTAATAACTACAGCTGCAAACCTCCTGATGTCACTGATAGCACAAATCACTTCTCACATTCTGTATTATCTGGCTCATTTGCAGATACGGAGCATACAAACTGATCCGTTGGAACGCAAAATTATAACGTAGATTTATGCAAGAGGGATGACTGCAAAGTGCATTGCATGAGTAGTGTAAGAAGCTGAAAATTGCTGCTGTTGTAGCTGTCATAGACATGCTATTTTCTTTGGTATGTGTGGAGTTTTTGCTGTCAGGCTTTTATCCTGCAGATTGTTTGTGCTGCACCTCTCTTCCTGCTTAAAATAGAAAATCAGTCACTGAACCTGGATACTATTAAGTGTTCTGAGAATAATTCTTAACTAACTTGGTTGATTTGTGCTTTCTGATGAAAGAACATTTGGTTGTTTATTGCAGGCTCTGAACAAACATGTTCTTCCAAAATCAACAAATAAGATTGCATATTGCATTGCATCAACAGAATTGTTTACCGTACATATATTCCTTGCCATATAATATTTATCTGTTTAGTTGGTATGTTTTTATTTTGAAAGACCTGGAGTTTATCTTCATCCAACATTGTGTCTTGCCTGCATTTTGTAGGGGTTGGTAGGGAATGTGGGTGTCTTATGGACCTCAGAGGAGGAGACAGACAACAAATAATCATATTTGTTTGGTAGGATGCGCTGTTCTTGCATTCTCTCTGTTTACTACTGCATGTAAGAGTCTGCCATGCCCGTTTGTACTGCTTCCTTTTCTCCTCTTTTCCCTTCTGTTCAAGATGCTTAGCACCCAAAGGTGGAATAAGATTCATTTTTTTCCCAACCTCTCATGCCCATAAACTTCAGAATGAACACAGATCCGAGAGAAGTGCAAATTCTTTTGCATCAGTGTTAACTGCTTCTCCCTCGCCCCCAGTAATTCACCTCCCTTGTTGTTCTAAATCCAGCCCCTTACCCAGCCTTTCTTCACTAGCTTTTTGTCTGCCATTCCACGCTGGCCCAAAACAACACATTTCACATATGTTCAGACACAAAAATCTTTGCAGGTTCTCATAACCCCCCTGTCACCCCAGAATTCATAAATGCATCCATTTTCAAGAAGCACATACAGTAGTGGTCCGAAATGCTGGGATTCTTGCTTTCCAGGAATGATAAAATTGTCCTTAACTCTTTCAAGCTGCTTCTTTGTGCTTTGTAGGTAAGTTTTTCAACTTCAGAAATATTTATATTAAAAAAAAAAAAAGACTTGTTGAATGAATATGCTATTTCATCGTGCTGCTATATAATTATGGCTGGTATTCTGCAGAAGACCAGTGTGGTCATAGTGTTACTAGTTAGCCTCAACATTTTATGGATGTAAATTCTAGGGGAAAAAATGTTAAGTTACAAGAAAGCAGAGATGATTCTTGCATAATAGGATATTAAAGCATTACTGTCATTATTATTTGTTCTTATTTCTCCAGAGGACCCCAGTCTTGATTATGATTCCATTGCGGTAAGTGCCTCTATCAATCACAGGGAGATCAAGTCCTTGCCTGAAGATGTGCGTATAAAGACACCCCATACAGCAGCATGCCCTGAAGGAGCTTGATGGTAATTTCATAGGTGCCAAATATATTAATGTAAGTTCAGGTAGACTGGCATGCTTCTGAAGTCTGAGGTATTTCAAAATTAAAACACTTATTTATTTATTTATTTTAATTATTGCTGTGATTCTCCCAGGAATTGCTGTGACGCAGAAACAAAAGACTTGCCTGCCTTTCAGATCTGCAACCTTCTGAACTTTGAATGGAAGGATAACATGGCATATATGAATATGACTTTATATAATTATTTTCATCATTGAGGAATTTTTTATAAACATTAACAAATAACCCTCAACAACATCTCTGTGGATATTGCCCTTTCATATGTTGAGAAGGGATGCTTGGGAATTCTGTTAGATGCTTTCATCAAAGGAATAGGAAACTGAGGGTGAATCCTTGCCACTAGTGCAGTTTGCTTAGGAATTTACTGAGGGATCATCCCTTAATCTAAAAGTCATAACATTTTAAATAACAAACTTTTACTATTCAGAATGGACCCAGTTACCCTCTAAGCAGCCAATAATTTTGAAATGCTGTTGGCCACAGATACTCATAAATTACCTTCCCTCACTTTCCTTTCAAAAAAATAATGAACATTGCACTAAACTGCAAATATGCTTTCATCTTCTGTTCAAACAAAAGAGTAAGAGTTGCCTTTGAGCATGCTCATCTGTGTGGTGTTCCTGAGTTCATGGTTTGATTTGTTTGCAGATAACAGCAGTGAGAAGATATGTTTTAAATATTACCGGTTGTCTTTATGTGCAAGAAGAATCCCAGCCATGAAGGAATGTGAACTAGGAGGAGGAGACAGAAGCTCTTGGCTGCACTCTTTTACTAACATCAGTAAGCTATGGCTCTGTCCATAAGATTAAGTGAAGATGCACCACCTAAGGAATTTTAGATAGAAGGTCACAGTTTGGCACGGAGTACGGCACATACAAACGCGTCAGTTCCATCTCACAGGGCATCCGCTCTGTCTCCAGGCAGGGCTGCAGGACTCTTCATGTATAAATAAATAACCTGCTGTAAGACAGATTATGTTCCTTCGATATCAATCACTGGTAACTATCGTGTTTCTACTCACGATGTAAGAATACTAAATGGAAACTCATGAAGATTTCAGATTGCCATTATATTTACAGTCCTGGGGCTTACTGCTGAGAATTATTGGATGCCTTTGCCACTGAATATGGGCTGCAAGCTGCAGTGGGATACTCATTCCTGGCTTGCCTCTCAGACTTTCAAATCAACATTAATCTTGTTTCCTACAACCCTACCTCTGCATCACTGTAAATAATGCAGAAAGCTACCAGATCTTCACCAGTTGGGCTCTGTGAGGAAACAAAACCCCAAACCCAATCTTTCCTGGTTCCTTATCTGGCAAATGGTTTGGACCAAAGAGTTGTCAGAATTGTGTGATTACAGGGACTGAATGCATTGAGGGAGAAGTGGGGGAAATATGACAAAAAAAGCTTGAAGTGTGGAGTGCCTTCTAGTAACTGCATGATGAAAGGGGCAAATCATTTAATTCCCCATCCTCATACCTGGCCATCAGCTATTTTTCTGTCAGCAGTCAGACAGACCCCATTTCCAGCTGCAAATAACACTTCCCTCAATGTGCTGGCGTCAAGAGGCAGGGTTCGTTCAGTCCTGGATTATTGCCATCTTTCTGTGACAGTGACACCAATTTCTTTGCAGCCTGGTTGTATGTTTCGCTCACCAGCCCTTCATCTCCACTGGCTGCAACAAAGGTGAGAGATTGTTTACAAAATTCAGGAATTCTGTACTGGAGACTGTCAGTGTTTTGAAAGAAGCCACAGTTGTGTGTTTTGAGTCTAGACTGAAATTTTTCAATATGAGTGCAGCTGCTATTTCGTTCCTTATGAATTTTGGCTTATTAAAAGATAATTCCAGACATGCTTCAATCTTTTTATCTTATTCTGTTCTGTTCTATTTATTCTTAAAGGAGAAAAATACAGTGAGAATATATAGATTTTATTTTTCCTTTTTTAGTATATCAACAGATTAGCTTGTGATCATTTTTAATGAACTGTCAGGATAAGAAGGAACTCAAAGCTTGCTAAACACTCTTTGTTTTTAGTCATTATTGGTAGAAGTGAATGCATAAAGCTAGATGGATATTTGTTACCCTTTTCCTTCTTTACACAATTGCTCTTATTTTGGGGTTGGATTTTTTTTAGTTCTGCAACATCCTTGTTTAATAACGAAAGGATGATTGCAAACAAAAGAGTAGCCCAGCCATAGAACAGTATCAGCAGAGCCAAAACCATCTCAGCCAAAAAGGCAAATAAGAGGGGTACACAGCACTTCATTAACCTGGTTTTGTCCAGGTACCCTGGAAGTAGGCCTAAGGAGGTTATCTAGCCAAGTCAGCCAAGCTGGTAAGAGAATCATCGTGAATTGGAGTAGCCAGCTTTATCCTTAATGAGCTTTAATACAGAACAGTAGAATTCAGACTGACCAAAATTCAGACGTGTGCTGAGGGATGATTATTTTCAACTGGCATATAGGGGGTATGATATTTTTTTAAAGTCCTCTTTTAATTCCATTTTGAGTTAGAGCCACGAAAAAATTTGTTTCAGTGTGTCTCTTCACAGCAAGAAGTTGTGTTTTTCTGCAGTAATGGTCTACTTCATACAACATCATGGTTAGCACACCATGGGCTCAGTGACAAAGGGCCTCCTCAGTTTTCTGAGAAGATAGCTTCAGTGTGAGGGAAAGCTTACTATTTTGCTATTAGTTTGTATCGCAGGGTAAACAGTTTCCAGATAAGAAGTGATGTGGCTTACCACAAAAACGTACAGCATTTTCAAATGTAGAAATCAGAAGCTTATTTTTACTACTTCTATGAAATTGTTGCCTAGGAGAAAGTCCTTTATGAACTAAGAAAGGGGTGTAGAGACTTTTTAGAGGTATATTCAACCAATTTTGAGTCTCTTAAATTATCTTAGGTATTTTCAGGCATTTTTTTTTTCAGTGGATTCATATATCAGACAGTATTTCTGACAATCTATTTTATGCTTCATTGACCACAGGGTTTGAAACTCTAGTCCATATTGGCACAGTAGTGCCAAATTTGTAGTGATAAATGGGTGACTTTTTTATTTTAAATAGGTCTCGGGTGTTTAATTTGAGATCTGTAATTTTTTTTTTCAGTTCATTACTTCTGCTATTTTTCTGTCTAGGAAAAAGTGATTGAAATAGACAGAGGGATCAAGGTGGAATATTGCTTTAGACTTCTCCATATAAAGAAAAAGAAGAAGAAATGGATTGTCCAAGGAAGTGTAGATGTACTCATACCATGTGTTCATTTTGCTTTAACACAAAAAAAATGATAATTTTCTGACTTTTTTTTAGTGACAAATGAAAGATCATATTTTTCATGGTGATAATTTTTCCTATACCAGCATTGTTACCCTTGGGAATCTATTTAAAATGTGTAACCCATGATTCATAATTGGGTAGTATGCTTGCTAATGCTATTTTCATAAGCAGAGATTTTTTTATTTAGGTGTACCACAAATTAAATTTCTTGAATTTTAACAGAGTGTTCATGTTGCTGAATTATAACCCCTTATACTAAAAGGGATAATACCTCCTATCATTATTTGGGTGTGTTGTACTATGCAATTATAAGGAGGAGGAAGCTGAGGAGATTAAACACTGAGCAAATGTTTCTATTTTAGCATGTTCTCTACTATTCTTTATTCCTTTTACAACAAACCACATCTCATAAATGGGCCCTGAATCCAAAGAGTTAGTCATATTGTTTACCTAATTCCACAGAAATTTACATTTTATGTTACTCATGTAAGATTTTTCTGATCTGTCTTTAAAATTGTGTATATTTTTTTTCATATTTTCCTCACCCTTAACCTCTCCTCATATCCTCATTTCAAAACTGAAATATTTGATTAAATTCTAAGAAATATCTTTTTATAGTTGCCTACATAAAATCTTTCAGACAACCATTGAATTATCTCAATACTTTGTGTAAAATAAATAGTTTTGCTGATCATTAGATATGTCAGGTGTATACTACTTTTTAGAGAATGAAATCTTTGTAGTCTATACATACAATGTGGTGTCATTTCCTTGAATAGGAGTTTGAAGTCTTTGGAGGACAATGAGTTTTAAATAAAAATAATAATAATGGTAAAAAAAAAAAAGGTGCGAAACCTGTTAGCCAAATATCTTGTCATCTAGGTGCTTCTGCTACTGCAGCCTGGATTTTAAAAATCTTTATATTACTGTATGTATTCATATTTTATATCTAAATAGAATATGATTCATATTGTTACCTGTTTTTTCTTCAAAATCTTATGTTTTCCTGTGCTGTAGTAGCTGGGACAGTCCACCTTTTATATAGACTACAATTAAATAGAGAGGACACGCTGTGCCATTACAGTATATCAGGAGGGCAAAGAAGGGAGTTGCCCACCTGAGAGCTTGAGAGAGCTGAACAGTATTATGTTATATCTATATGCAATGCAGAAAAGTAACTGATCCTTAAACTGGCAATAAAGTGCTTGCTTCTGAAACTGGTGAGGGACAATTTAAAGGCAAAATGTGATGAGGAACAGGACTAATTTTTCTTTCCCTTATCTATTTGGCTCTGTGGCTTGTACATACTTATACATGGGGAAATGTACTACACATATTTTGCGTTGTGATACACACAAAACCCCAGGAACTTGAATAGCTCACAAGGAAAATCCATTTGGCCTGTGGTTTTGTTTTCAATTTTCCAAGAACCCATGATAATGCTCTGGTTTTTTTGTTGTGTTTAAGCTTCCTTTCACAGAGGTTTCAAAAACCTGATTGTTTTTAGAAATGCTAAACTCTTACGTTATAGTACAAACAGAAGATCTGTTGGTTAAGAAATGAAATGTTTCAACTGGTGCATATTTATGTGTGTGTGTGTATACATATGTATATATGCATATTTGTATGTATGCATGTATTCAACATATGTATGCATTCAATATATCACATGTATATATACATATTCATATCTGTAAAATACAGTTTTATCTATATAATACTTATATCATGAATAAGTGATAAATATAATACTTACATCATGAAATGTGATAATGAAACATGCTAGAACTTCAACGGAGATTCCATAGCGCCCAGGTGAATTTTTGTCTTTAAAATTCCGGTGGAAGAGCTGCCCTTTCACCATTTTCTTTATTGTCAAAATTTCAGTAAAGCTGTTTTCCACTAAAAGGAAGATTAAGGAGAAAATAGAAGTAGTTCAACACAAAACCTTCTCCTTGGGATTTTTTGACAGGGCTTACTGTTGGTTTTCAGCAGGCTGCACATTTGAGGAGATGTTGGTTTGTATTCCAAGATGCACTCAGTGTGCTTACCACACTAAGCCGTTGAAATCAAAAAATACGTCTACTACTGATGTATAGACTTGAGATCACCATCCTGCTCCCAGATTTGGTAGATTTTGGCCAGCAAGTTAAAAGAATCACTGTATCTGGAAAAAATGTGATCTCATTAAGCCTAATTTCTTCAGAAATCAGGCCAAAGCAGTGTTAAAAGAAGACAAAAAGTTACAGTGCTCATAATAAGGAAATGTAGAAACACGTTCAGTATTTAGATCAGTGTTTTCAAAGAGAACTAAGTCTTTTTCTTGGAGTGGGAGTGGGGATTGATTACTGGCTGATCTCATCTATAATTCGTCAGTCTTCTTCATTTACTTTGATACCTGTGAATTTGTAACATAAGTGATGACACTCTAAAACAAAATGCTTCTCCTCCTCTTCTTTTTCTCACTGATTTTCTTTAACTTAAACTGTGTTGACAGAAAGGAGTTGGAAGGAAGGGAGTTTGGACAAATTTATCTCTGTCATAAGGAAAGTCACTCTTGGGAAAGAGAAAAGCCAAGGCAAAGCTTCTAATGTTTTAGCATGCATTAGAATATTAATAGACAATTATCACAATTAAATAAACAATTCTGGCTTCTAAGTAATGTGCCAGTTTTAAAAAAACAAAGTATTCCTTGTCTCTTACTTGAGAGATATAAATCAAATTGCCTACTAAAACCAGGAAATGCAAAAGTACTTATTTATCATGCCATGTCCCTCTATTTGTTTTTTCTTTTACTGAAAATGTAGGTTAGTTTGAGATTTAAAATTCTTAATTTTCTACCCTGTCTTTACTTGAATGTCCTTTGTTTTCATGTGCAGTCAAAGAAGCATAAGTATAAGCTTCCATGCTGTGCATATATATAACTCCTCTAGCAACTGGCAAGAACTAAAACATGGCATTAGCTGTGATAGCTGCGTTAGCTGGAATGGTTTACCCGGGATACATTAACTAATAAACTTGTATCTATTTAAGAAAGATCTAATTAGGATACTTTTGTTACATAAACCAAACCGCATTGTTTATTATAATAAAACCTACATAAAATAATGAATAGAACATCTTCTGTTTTATAATTTCATTCAAATAAGATGACTTAAAGGTAATTTCTACATTTTAAGCATTTAGTTCATGGCATTCCCTAGCAATTCACTGACTATAATGATTCAAATGTTTGCCATTATTAAGAAACATTTAATGTAAGATTAGATCAGCCATAAATATTTTATAGGGAGAAAATATATTCTTTCAGGTGCTTTCCAATGTCTTTATGCCTGTAATTCTGTGCATCTGCATACAAATAAAAGGGACGCTCTATTAGCATATTGCACTCCTAATGCATCCTTCTGTTTTGAGTGAGTCAGTCTCAAATCACTCTGAATATTGCTTCCATCTTGCTTCCAAAGTCAGCTAGGTAAATTTTGGGTGGACTTGCCTTCTCTCTCACTGCCACTGTCATCTCAACAGCTTTTAGGGTCAAGTTATGGCAGTTCCCAGGTGTCTGAAGGGACCACTCGTATTATGGTTTGTGCCTGGCACTGGGAGGGACGGGTCCTGCAGCCTCCTTGTTTTAACAGGCTGGAGACCACGATACCCCTTCCACATATATACGCTGTGTTGGTTTCTTTGCTCATGAATAACCAAAGTGTTATGATGTCTAAATGATGGTGGGGGTTTTGAGGGGCTGTGTTTGGAGGTGCTTTTGCGCAATACCTTGAATCGCCTTTTGAACCATATCAGTGTTGATGGATTTAGTTTTCCTTCCCAGGGAAGACAAGGTTTGAGCCATGATAGTCCCATATGAGTAAGACAGATGGGTCTAAGTCAAGTCAGTGGAGGGGAAAGTGGACAGAAGAAAACTGAATTTCATTGTTTACAGACTGTTCTGGCAGAATTGATACAAACAGAAATTTTGTAATTTTTAGACACATGGTTTAAAAAAATAAAAGTGAGCCTTCTGAGGAAATGAGCCATATTCTACAGGGCTTTTCCTGTTTTATCTTCTTTGCCTTTTTTAGTCAAGGAACTGCATACCACCTGCTGCTGGTGCATTAAGCCCATATCCCTCCTGACTACTGCTCTCATTTTTATGACCAGAACAGCTGTTCCCAAAGTTTCCCTCTCAGGGGCTCACGACATGTATCTGGGTTGTGATTCACCTGCGGCAGTTGAATATCCCATGGGTTAGTGACCCTGTTTGTAAGTACGCCCTGTCTTACAGCACATGGACCCTAACTGAGGAACTGCTGATGTGAACAATGTGCAGGAGTTGGACGTGAGCAGCAGCAGCAACCTGGTGTGAAGCTTCCTGGAGAACAGTCACACTTTTACAAAGAAATAGCACACCTTGGAAATGATGCTTGTTAAGATTAGTCTGCTGTGTGCTTTAGGGCTGTTCTTCACTATAGAAGTTTAATAAGCTCGAAGGAAGCATAGTGTCTGCTCTGCAGCCTGCCTGCTTCATTTATTCTCTTGCTCTCTGAAAACAAAAGAGTGCTGTGTGTATGCTCTGTTGTGATTATACGTTAAGCAAATTTCTTTCAATGACTTAAAATAGATATAATACTAGTCGCTAAAGAGAGGAGAATAGTATTTCACAGCACCATTTAAAACTGCTGGAATTAACAGTAATTTTTTTAAAAGCTTGTTTTCTAGTTTAGGTCTATCCTCTGTTTTCTGCAAAGTTTTGTGCATCTATAAATTCTGTCAAGTCTGTTTTTGTTGACAGGCAATATTGTTCTTCATCTGGAAGTTTGATTTGCTTTCTATGAGATTCTTTGATATATAGTACGAGTGCAGTTATAACTTAAGCTTGAAAAATCCCACCCTCCAAATGCATGTAAGTGAAGATGCTATAAATCATCAATGGGGATATTCCTATATATACTGTTTTTTCTAGCTTTGGAGAGGGCTTTGTACTGGTGGAAAAAACGTGAGAAGCTTCGTATTAGATTGGATTGGATCACTGAAATCTTCCTTGGAATTTGCCATTTTTCAATGTCCACAAAACTCAGGTGTAGAGTTGTTAACTTCCTTGAACGTTTTGTTTCCTCTGTGATTACCTTAAAAATCTATGTGATCCACATGCTACCACATGGGTGCTGGGGCAACAAGATTCCTTTTAACAATTAAAACAATTGTTAAGAATGATAAGGGACTAAAATAATAAAAACAAAAAATATTTCTCTTCTTGTGTAGAACATTGGATTCTTATGCTTCTACAGTAGTTTTCACTGTATACTTTGCAACAACTTTTAAAAAAAATTTTATTTTCCTTTAGCTGTGCATTCCCCTTAGTTGTCCATACTAATGCAAGCAACAGTCCCCATTCAATGCATAGTAGGCTATTATTAAGTTGTGTACGTATGAATGCTGCCTTTGCTTTTTTCAGTCTGCTTTTTTTGCCAAACAGGAATTGGAAAGAAAGAATAGGCTGGCAATATCCTTTCTTGCTGTTTAATGAAAAACCATTACAAAGTCAACTGTATGACATAATTTATTTCCTTTCAGCACATACAAAAGAAATACAAAGTTGTTTACAATATCACCATTTACCATTTACTTCCCTTTTTCTCACTACTGGATAAACAGAGCATTTCTTAGGTAAAAAGGCCATTCTCTTCTTCATACACCTTGTAAAAATAATAAAAGTGATTAGTTCCTTGAGCACTGGTGCTAATGAAATCTCTTCTACTTATTTGATCTTGTAGCTAATTTTACCTTGGGGCCTTGGAAAGATGCAAACACTGATTGAAAGTTTTCATGGGTCTTGTGCCTGAGCTCTTTCACATGGTGGCTTCTCTGGTGCCTACATTCATGCCACAGCCTTCCCCTCTTTGGGGGTGTGAGTTGGAGGCCTCTCCCTTTCACCAGAAGTCTCTTTTGACAATACCTATGGGAGCAGTGTGTTTAACCTCTCCACCCCCAGGTTAGATTTCAGCAAAACTAGCAGTTCAGAAAGTGATTAATGAGGGTGGTAAGCAGGCTGACAGAGCAGATAGTATTGATTGCATAAACCTGTTTAGCTATGAAGCTGGTTTAAAAAAGCCATAAAAATTAAATGTAACCTCTAATGCTTCCTTGTCATGCGGTATAGGAAGTGGGAATCACTCATAGTAAGTTATAGTTCCAAGGAAAATGTATGCTGTTATGATAAGTGTGATATAAATAGGTGGGCAGGCTGGCTTTCACTGCTGCCTATTACTAAGTCATTGTACCGCCCCAGATTGGCTGTACTGTAGTGATTCATAGAAAATTTCTTGTAATGAATGAGCAAAATTCTGGTGGAACTTGGAAACTGACAGTATAGCTTGTTTTTAAATCACTTATTTGTTTCTTTTAGTGATACAGTAGAAGCTGAACCTAAAGCAAGAGCAGAAGTCTCATCCCTTTTTCCTTCAAATTCTTTTGGAAAGAACAGAATATTTGACTCATTTTATAAAGGTATGACAAGGCAGGTGTTTTCTCTCTGGTTGCGATCCCCATCTTAATTATTTAGAAAAACTGGGGAGATGTCTGGTTTTACAGGTTGTTTGAGCCAGAAGTTGGAGGCTAGGGGTCTACTCATCTGTGGTGATGCTTGTCTGCATCATGTAAGACAAACAAATAAAATTGGGAGAGCTCATAACATTTGGATTAGTTTTTCTAATAAAAGTAAATTTTTTTTGACACTCTGAAGTCAGGAAATGAAAAAGTGAATGTTCTCATGGTAGCACCAGCTCAGCTGCTTTAGACAAATAGATTTTTTTAAAATGTTTTTTGTAGATTTCTAATGCTCATTATATTACCATTTGTTTTGCTCTGCATGGAAGAAATTGCCTTTCTTGCGAGGTATACATTGCCTCCTGTACGCTGTCAATAGCTAAACAGTACTAATGGCAATGATTAAAGGATGGGATGTACAGCTTGGCTAAGTTCAATTAGTAGAAGTAGCTTTTCATTTCCTGAGTCTTGATTGTCGATGATATTGATGTAACCTTAATTTTTACTGTGTATATTTTTTGAAATGTAAATACAAAACAGCACATCCGAAAACGTCATCAAGTGCGAGTGAAATGTGCTAGATTGTATCCTCTGATGCAAAACACAAAAAACAAGGAAATCAGGAGCTAAGTCATTCAATATCCTGTGCTTCGCTCAGGTCTGCACCTCAGCCTTATCTTCCTCCCATCACACAGAGCTCACCTATCTTTACCCTTCTATGCAATAGTCCTTTTTATCACTCACAATTACGATTTACCAATATACTTAATAGAAATTATAGAGCTGAAGTTTATTAACCAAAACTGTCACGCAGTTCAACTATGCTCTGTGTATTTCTGCTCGTGACTTGTGCCGGCTGGCGCAAAGCTAGACAGCAAGATCATGCAGCAGGGCTTTTAAAAGGGCTTCTCTGGATTTTTCTGCACTTTTTGAGGACTGAAGAAGTATCTTCAGCATTGAGTGTGCTGCCCTCTGCTGCTGCATCTGCTTCTCCTTGTAGCTTCTGCTCATGGTGAACATCCCTTACCCAGGCCAGGAACCTTGTTGCAAGACCAGGGCTGGTGGAGGTGAGGTGAAGCCAGGACCAGCGGGTGGGGATCAGCAAGACACAGGCGAATCTACAGCATAGCACAGGAAAGGGCCAAGGTCTGGAGCTGAAATGCAGCTCCTGAACTAAGGGGGAGAGGCAGGTTTCTCACAGCTCTTTTCCCTGCAGCCGGTCCAAGGTTACCCAGTGGCACCATTATCAGAGGTAGCCTTGAGCACAGGCATCTACAGCCCAGGATGGGTGGGAGGAAAGGCTGTGGGGTGCCTCTGTACCCCACTCAGGGCTCTGACATACACTCTCTCTATGGAGAGTTACCTATTTAAATAGATTTTAATGGCTGTCTCTGCCTTCCCTGCTGACAAATAGTGTGGGAATTGGACCAGGACACATGGAATTGGCACAAGTGGGAAATTCTTCCAAGGAGCATTTGACTCTTATCAGCCACCTTTGAAACCCATGCGGTGAGACTTCTGTCATCCGCAGAGCAAGCATGGATCTAAGCATTGCAGCTAAGCATTGCAGATCTGATGGCAATTCTGATCTTAGTGACTAATGCTGTCAGGGGAAAGGGAAGAGGTGATGCCTTGTGTGGGATACTTGAAACTAGAGGTGAAAGCAAAACTGAGCTGGAGAAGAGTCAACTTCTGAGAATGCCTTAAGATTCTCAAGTCTTGTAACAGTCTTATCACAACTCTAAAACTTCTGCTTGCGTTACAAAAGAAAACCTCCCATCCAATATTTGACACTTTTACTGCTCCCTGAAATAGTAAATTTTCCTTTCCTGTCTTAAGCTTCATGAACTGTAATAAACAGCCTGAATATATCACCTTTCTTTTGTCATCAGTTTTCTGTAGGAGTTGGGAAGCTGTGTTGTTTAACATATGAAGAGTGATTAATTGAGAGGCCTTACTTCCTTCTCTCATGGATAGGAAGGCCAACAGTAGCAAATTGAGGAGGAGGAGACCTGTATTTGTTGATTTTTGTTAAATGGTGCAAGAAAGAAAGGAGAGAGAAGTGGTTTTCTCCTTTGATTCCATTGGAAAAAGAACAGCAAACAGACGGTGATGTAGCGTTATTAATGTTGCTCATGGAAGAGGATATATTTCAACAAAGTAATTCCAAAGGATGAAAGAAGATTGTCTAAGTGAAGGTCAAGCAGTTAAAAAATGTTCTCCTGGGACTCCTTTTGTCCCCCAAGTTCATCAGGTGGGATGGTTACTTTTGATTCCTTTCAATATTCTTAATGTGATCCATTTTGTTTCCTGAAACTGAGCTAAAGATGTGAATTTCCCTTTTTAAAACAGACAAAGTATTAGAAAAGGACAGATCTAGAACTGTGATTTGGGTATCTTTCAGTATGTGAGGAGGACCCCTGCAGTGTTATATTCAGGGACATTTATTCACTGTCTTTTTATTCTTTTCTCAAAGACCTAAATTTCAGTTGTCAAAACTTTCTCCTTTCAGATGTAGCAATGGAAAACTTTAAAGCCAAGGGAATCACCTTTGACTTGAATTTAAATGCATGTCTCCAGGGATTATAAACTCAAATCAGACTATTTTCTACCTCTACGGATTCTGCAAGTAGTACAATATAATTTAGAAATTCTTTTCAGAGCAGCCTTCCCCGATCTACCACCGCATACTTGCGGAGTAAGGGAAAAGAAGAAACTTCATTATTCCAAACAGAAAGTTACAGCTCCTTGTGTTGACATTCCCTTGCATTAATCCTTCTTTTTCACTCTACATCAGCTTGCAAGTCTTTGGCAACTGCTGCTCATTTCCATTTTTCTCATATACTGAGTTACTCATAACTGTCTTGCTTTTGTGATAAACACATTAGCTACAACTTTTCATGGTAAACACTTTGGCTACAACTTTCCTTCTTTTGCTTTGGCTGGTGTGCTTTAGAATTCTTGAAGTGTTTTTCTATTTGAGAGGAGGAGGTCTCAGTGAAAACAGAGACAAGTAATCCCAAATTCATGCTGCATGTCTATTTTATTCACTGTGAGTACTCTGAGGAGCTGTAACAAAAGGGGTGTATGTGTGTATATATCTTTGTGCAACATAGATACATGTTTATAGTTCTGGTTATGGCCTGCAAGTGCCCGCACATAGACACACACAAACATCTCTGTGGTAGCATTCTTAATTCATGAGGTGCAGCTTTTCTCCCACATGAGGTTTCTGGAACCATGACCATTCATAAAGATCATTAAACGTTAAGGAATGAAGAGACCAATGTCCTTGTAGGTATTTATTATCGTTTTGGTTTCAACAATATTGTGCATACGTTGTGTTCAGCTCAGGAAAAGGACTTCTGTAGCGTTGGCTGGTGTTAGATATCAGACAGAAGGTGGCCTTCACAGGTGATGTGCTCCTGTTCCTCAGAAAGCTAATGTTCTGGAAGAAGTTTTGCTCAGCCTTCCAGCTGCAGTGCCACAGCAATCATGCAATACTTCCAAGGACTGGAATACTGTGCGGAGCACGTGTTAAAATGCGTATGGGAATGTCATATAAATGTCACTTACTGAAAACAATTAATCAGTTCCTTTTACATGTGCTGGAAAGGAGCAGGGTAAAAGAGAAATTCAGCTCATCATGGACAACACAACCAAGATGTACTATTTTAACAAACTAGAGAACTCATCCTATCCAAGTCTTCCCCCATGTCACAGTGTGCAGTTTTGGTGGTGTTTTTTTTATCCAGAATGCACATTAAAAAGGAACCGAAACAAAACAAAAAATGCAAACCCTCAAGGTCAGTCAGTCCAAATAATAAGAGGAAATACAAATGCATTTTTATACATAAACAGAAAAGGACTGGGCAAGCTCTTTCTCATTATGCCAAATAGCAGTCTGGCTATGATTTAATGCATTTGAAATTAAGTCTGTCTCTTCAGCTGTACATTTTTTACTAGGTCTGCAGAACAGACTGGCAGACAGTGTGAGCAGATGCTTCTGGTTGGATCAGGCATAGGAGATGAAGGATAAGTTTCTTTGTGCTGGCTTTTTAGTCTGATAACATCCTTTGAATCTCTGTGCAGGACAACAGCAGCAGTGAGCTTTAGGTGTCTTCCAGATGAGGTGTTGGACCAAATGAGTCTACTGGTGTATCATCGTAGGGAGTCTGTAAAGGCAGCTTCTGTTTAAAGATCTCTGCTTACTGCATAGGTAAAGAACAATTATGACTCCATATGACTTTAATCTGTTTCTCCTTCTTTCCATCTCCTCATGGCCCCTTAAAAAATGTTTAGAGAATTCTTATTTTTTCACCCAGTAAGACCCAACAACTGGTCCTTTTTGGATTTACAGTATGTGAAATCAACACATTATTTCATAAGTAAGCTGAAGAAAAGGAGATTGTGATTTGGGTTTTTTTTCTTCAGTTACAGAAGTAGTAACCAACTTTCGCCTCCTGCTGCCTTATATGTATGGGTTTTCCTGGACAGTTCTAGTGGAAAGACGTTCATCAGTAGTCAAACTCATAACGTCCCAGATACCCATTTCCACCCTACAAGCAGGCCCTGACTCTAATGATCTTTTCCCGAAGAGTATGGAAAACATATCTTGCAGCCAGCCATTGCGAACCGGCATCTATCTTACTACAATATGTACCAATCAACAAGGGCCTCCAGAATGATATGAGATACAGCATAATCAAAAACATGTTTGGAATCATGCTGAGTGTCGGTGACTGAAAATATTGGAGGTATGATTTATTATTGTTGATGTGTGTGGCTCAATAGCTTAAATTTTTGCTTTAAAACAGAAAATAATCTACAGTCTCTGAAAAGTGATTGTGCTTATTTAAAAATCAAAATAAATTGCATTTGGTGGAAAGGAGCAAGGAGTTAAAGAAAAAAACCAAAAGAAAAATGCCCTGCTTGATAGTTATTGATATGCACGATTTTTCTTTGTTCCCTTTTTTGTTCTTTTTTTTTTTTCCCCTTTCTACTTAGAAGCTTTGTTATCTGGATCTTTAGTTCTTCCTGCTTCTTTCATATCTTAGCTACTCTTTCAGCAAGAGTTTATGGCCTGAAAGCCAATTGCCTTTTTCTTCTTTAATTATGGAAGCTGAAGGCCACTTTGTCTGCCGTGAGTGCTTAATTGAAGGAGGACCATACATGCTTTTTTGTTCCTGCCTAGCTTGCCAAGACTATGGTGCACTGCATAGAAGGGACAACAGCTTCTTTGGTGATTTCTTTTTAACTGGCATCCTGGAGCAAGGGGGGAGCCAATAAGGAGATTATAGTACTCTGTCCCTTATTTAGGCAGAACTGTGATGGCCTAGTCTAGATTAAGTGTGTGTGGAACGTTCTTCAGTTTTCCTTTTACATTGGCAAACGATATGGAAAGTATTTTTTTTTGTTGTTTTTAAAGCAGGGCATTTAACATCTCCTGCATGTCTTTTTCTTTTCCTTACAAAAAGGGGAAAGGTTTTTTTATTCACAAAGAAATCCTCTACTTTCTACCCTTTTGTCATTAAGTAGTATTTTTCTCATGAATTTATTTTGAAAGAAATGTATGTATGGTCACTGCGAGCTGGTTGATAGGCCTTTTATATGCCAACCCTATGAATCAGCCAGAATGTGACTTTGAACGATAATTATCTCTATTCAAGTTCTAGTGTTTATTTGCCCTTGTTTAATGTATTTGCCGAATTTGATATCTGAGTCATTGTTTTATAAAAGGTATGTCTTTAAATAAAATCATTACATACACTGATAAGATTTCTAAGTGGAGAAACATATTTGAATTGCTCTTACAGTGTTTATGCTAAAATGACAATGAGACACTCCAGTTCTACTCTGAGATACTTGCTAAAATGGTAGTGGGATCAAGCTTGGCTCTGACTTTTCAGAACATGCATGTCTTATGAATGAGTCATGAAGGGTGAACTATCATATATCAAAGCTTAATTATTGCATGTTTATCCTTCAACCATTCTCCTCTGATCTTCTCATACCAAAAGTCAGATATTTCTTGTTGTGATGCATTTTATTTTCCCAGGAACAAATCCAATAATGCCAAAGGAAGCTGTAGTTGCACTTTAGTGGCAGAATATAAAAAGGAATGTGATAATTAAGTTTTGTTATGAATATTGGTTATATATTATGTTGTCTCATGTAAGCACTTGGGGCTTCTGTTGTCTTTTTCTTTCTACTGCATCATTTTTTCACAATATTGGAAGCTTGGCCGTGTGCAGAGATTTTCTTATCTAAGGATACCAGCTGTTTACTGGAGGTTGAAACTAGTTGTTCCTTTCTCAATCAATGTCTGTCACAGGGAGACAAAAATGTGTGTATGACTTACATGATTTGTTTTCATAATGACGAATGTAGTTTAGTTAGGAAATTGATTATAAAAATAGAAACCAGGCTTTGAAAAGCAATTTGAAGATACGTTGTAGATCTGTTATGATCATTTTAAGGCTAATGAGTATACTTCACTTAACGTAGTTAATCTTTTCAGTGTCTAGCAACACTGGTAAAGTGGGAAGCCAATGTTGAGGGTAGGATGCACACTTTGCTGATACGCGCTCAAATTATATGCTATTTAATGCATTGTTTCCATGGAATGAGTACATAGAATGCAAATGTAATATAAAGCTGAGGCATTAATCTTCTTCAGAATATACAAGTATCAGCACAGAAGTGCAGTAATCTCATTTAGGCTTTTTTCAAGTAATGTTGAGAGAAGATTTTGAATCATTACTGGTTTAGAGGGATAAGCAACAGTTTGAGGCAGGTTCTGTGAGACTCAGACAACCTTGAACCACGTTTCAAATCACAGCCTTGAAATATCACAAAGTGTAGGCTAGAAGAAATCTTCCTTGTATCAAGGGAATACTGTCTTAGTATGACCCAGACAGGGACTGGACACTGTGTCATGCTGTTCCTTCACTCCTTCCAGTGGTCAGTGTTGCTCCCTGTTACTCTGTATTGACTCTGACCAAAATAAGGGATCATCCTCGGTGTAGCTATGGAAGAACCCTCTGCCTCCTGATATCAGCAAACTACCTGGTGTTTAGTTTACAAACTCTATGAACTTTGCCTAGGCAGACCAGTTATTTCAAATTCTCTTAAAGCTTTGATTATGTTTTCAGTACCCTGCTGCTGTGTTTCGTAGTGCTTCCACCAAATGAGGCAACAGAGCAGGTGTCAGTTAAAAAAAAAACGTATATGAGAAAATTAAAATTATCTTGGTCTTAAATTATGTTAATTTGCCTTTTAGCATGTTAGAATTGTAAACTTTCAAGTTTTCTTCATTCAGTATGGCCTTTATACAAGATCATCTGTGGTTATTTTGCTCTCCTGACAAATGTAAGAGGGAGGCAAGAGAGACAGTGACAGCAGCCCTAAGGAGGTGGCAAGTAAATTTTAGCATGATGCTTGCTTCCTGTGATTTGGTTTAATCAAAACCAGTGTGTAAATACCTATGTTTCTGCTTTGAGCTTTATTAGTCCATGCAAAACTTTGCCATTTCAACACTTTACTTTGCCTGACCTATTTAATAAATGAGACAGCAACTTAATAAAGAAGTCATAGTAAATGAGTCTTTCTATGTCTTTAGCAGAAGAAAGCATAGGTTATTAAAAGATACAATTTCCTTTAGAAAATAAAACAGACTACACCTTCTTGATTCTAATTCCTAAGTGTGTGTGAATAAATTGAAAGAAATACCATTTTACTTTAGCTAAGAAAACCAACAGAATGTCTACAGATTCTTTGCAGGTTAAGTCTCTTTCATTTTAAGAAGACTCCAGGGCTTTGTCTGGTCTCTGCACTTCTCAGGTAGTGCAATCTCAACTTTCAAGGCAGTGTTTTGAGATACTTGGATACTGTGCAACCTGGACTCGTAAGACCTGAGATACCTTGTGTGTTTGAGGCGTATTTGTTTATTTTCAATTCTAGTAGTCCTGTTTTGTCAGGCTGAGTATAAGACTGCTTTGGGAGATGGGGGTGGCTGAAAGCAGAGTCAGAGATTATTGTTCATGTTTTCTGAAACACTAGTTCTTGCAATTCTTCTACATAATGTTGCCTCCAAAACATGTTGGAGAATTTAGCTAATCTTACTATGTTTAGCTTTTCATGCAAGTGGAGATGTGGTTATGTATAAAAGAACTTAAACAGAGTTGTCATACTAACATTTAAATCTTTTCTTTCCAGCACAGCACCACTGTGGGTGTGTTACATAAATTGCCACAATAGAGTGTTTTTCAGATTCTTCAGCTGAGAGGCCATCTGTCATTGAAAGTGGCACATTCACCTGCTCATCACTTCTGCAGCAGTCTGTGTGCTAGACAGGGTACATCCAGATGAAGTTAACAACAGGAGCAGCTCTTCATACAGCTGAGTTTGGAAAGACTTAGTAATCAAGTCACTCTTTCAGATGGGAGCAAACACCACAAATAGATCGCTCTTTCTATCCAAGAGAACACCAAGTGCTTTCCGCTTTGCTTCAGCACAGAGCAAACTAGTTCCCTGAGGGATATTTTTCTACTCAGTAGAATCCAGCATCGCCTCCGTGGGCACTTCTCTACCATTCCTGATCTGCAGGTAATTACAGAACCCTAATAATAGAATTGTCCTCAAGTTGTCAGATAGATCTAGACAGGATTCAGCATTTATATAATTATCAGTACTTTTTTTTTTTTATGTCTCCCCATTTCCCTTCCACTTTGTATTTCCTTGAACTCAGAGGAAGTGGAAGTAAGCCAGGTCATGCTGTTGACCACTTCTCGTAATACTATTTGTCCGGAGTGGTTTTTTGGCCTGAGAATATGTTCACATTTCTGTATTTGTCTAACTTTTCCTTGTTCCATGTTTAATGCAAACTGTTTAAGTTGTTGAAGGAGAAACTTGACAGTGTGGATGTGTGCTGATGATTTGCTCAAAGAATTCCAACTATGGGTCAGAGATTTTTCTTTTTAATCAGTGACAATATACATAACCTTTCTGTCTACTCTAAATGTTCTTGTCTGTAAAATGAGGTTTTACTTGCCCGCCTCACAGGCATGTTGAAGCTTAATTAGTGTAGGTAATAAATGTAGAGTATTATTTTAAAAGATCTGTTGCATTCTAAAATGATCAAGTTTGGATCTTAATTCCCAGCTTTATGGGGTAAGGTTCAGTATTGGTTACCTTAGATTTTCCCAAAGCCTCTCCTGAATTTAATAAGGGATTTAACAGAATAACTCTTGAAAACATTTATGATTCATCTTAATAAAAAGCTAACTTGTACTTGCATAAAACTAGTAGAGCTCTGCACATAATCAATCAGAGTTTTCTCGAATGACATAGTCTTTGAAATGCAAATGTTGTGCAGGTCTTCCCCTTCTGAAGAATATATGCTTGTTATTGTATTAACATATGTAAAATGTTTTTCTTCAGATATTTTCTTAAATTATTTTCTTCAGGCTCCAGTATAAAGGAATAACATTTAAAATCACACTCATTTGGCATTCTTTCAACATTTCATAAGTAAAAACAAATTACATAGTAAAAATGGATTCTATTTTTCTAGGATGAGAGGACAAAGAGTAAAATGTTGGGTTTTGGGGTGCCTGGCTTTTTGATGCATCATGATTAATCTGATCGGTATCAATCATAAAAGACTAGGTCCAAGATCGCTTCTTCAGCATTCCTTGAAATGTGACCATTGCAGTTCTTTGTTTTCTCTTCTTGTTTGAGACTTGCTTATTTTTTTTTTAAATTAAGAGATATTACTGAAAAATTTCATTACTAGAATTGTAAGATGCAGCATAGAAACAAGGAATAATACGTGTTCTGCAAAGTTTAGAGGACTCTAGGAGGAGCTTGACACCAGAAACTGCAGATAATTTATCTATGTCTACTGTAAAGTTAGCCATGTCTCTGTGATTTTCCTTTTTCTCTAAATACTGTTCTTGTACTACTTCTTGCTATTATGGTACGTAATTAAAATGAACCTTACTTCAGTCAGGGATTCCAAGGAAGTTCCTATCATGGAGTGTTCCAATCTAAAGGTTGCCTAAAGCTCCAAGATGCAGTTGCAAGAGTCATTCTTTTTCTGCAATATAAGCTTCTTTGGTAGTGTTAAAAGTCAGCTCTGTAGGACACAGGACCATGTCAAGACTCTGGGATTCTCTCAGGAGCTAAGAATCATCATAAATCTCGTTTTAATCTCTGCTTTCATTGGTACGGATGTTTTTGACCCTGCCTGTGTATAATACCCTGCAATATGTAGAAAACAAAATAAAAAACCCCGGTTCCCTTCATCTTAATCCTTCAAACATTCTTCTCAGCCATGAAAAAGGGCAGACAACCAGATAACATGATAGGCATGAATCATATTGCTGGATGCCCTTTTAGAAAATGCTCAGGTGTTATTAAGGCAAGGGTTTAATGTGTGTATACTAGCTGATATGCCAAAATTGGTTGTTGTTGTTTTTATTGCATGCATTGTATTAACTACAGATAGTTGCATTCACAGCTGTGGTAGATGCATGTACAGAAGTAGTCATGCATAAGCACACTCCCATGTAACGTGCAAATAGATATAGCTTAAAAAGCTTAAATCTCTTGGTGATTAGTTGTTGATTTCCGATGACGAGAAGGTACCCTTGTGCCCTGGTGCAGTTGTTAGGTACTCCAGTAGTGGAATTCAGGTTAGTTTTTTTTTTAGCAAAAATTCGGAATGTCTGAAAACAGTCTTTTTACAATGAATGGATAAAACATGTTTGTCTATTTTCTGTGTAGCAGAGTTATGTCTCTCCATCTATCTGATGGGAAAGATCTGTGTGCAGATTTTCTACTGAACTGGCATAGACAATTAGTTATGCCCTTGATTCAGAGCTGGCACTCTTCTAGATGCATCTGATGCTTTCATTCATTAAGGAAGATTTCCAGCAAACAGCTTTATATCTGCATATTTTAGCAAGTTGAGATGTCACTGAAAACAAAGCAGCGAAGAACTATATTCTCTAATGCTGGCCCAAGTAAAGTGAGGGTTTAACTTTAGGAGCTTAGAACTAGCTCCCAATGACTCTTCTGGCACTTCAGACAGCACCTCCTGTACTTTGGTAATTCCTTTTATTGTTAGGAAGAAACTGACTTCTTAGATTCCATTTACTGTAAAAGAGAAACATCTTTGTGATCTTAAAGATAGTCTAAAAGGCTGCCTTCTTTTCCCAAATATGTATTTCAAGATCTCAGTGGAGAGCTTTGGTTGTTCTATCTCAGGAAGTGACTGATAACCTGAGACAGGGAATTCCTAATGCTACGTAAGTCACTGGCTTTGACACTGGCTGGTAGAAAATAGACTACTGGCTAGAGCTGGTGGGTCAATAAGTCAGAAGTTCATTTGGACATAAGGAAATGGAATGAAGATGTATCAGGGGAAGTTCAGATTGGACATTAGGAAAAAGTTCTTCACTGAGAGGGTGATTGGTCACTGGAACAAGCTCCCCAGTGAGGTGGTCACAGCAGGAAGCCTGTCAGAGTTTCAGGAGCATCTGAATGATGGTCTTAGTCATATTGGTTTAGTTTTAGGTAGTCCTGAGAGCAGGGAGTCAGACTTGATGATCCTTAAGGGTCCTTCCAACAACAGATATTCTACAATTTAAGGCTGCAGAGTTTTTGGTGGATTGAGCTAGGACTGCAAATTTTAAAACATTTTGTAGCTCGTGTCTCGTGGTAGGTTGCAGATTTTTGGTCTGTGAATAAACGCACTTGGTGTAGAGGAGAATCTTGGGAAATTTAAGGAAGTAGCAATTTTTTTTCCCCAGAAGGAAAAATTAAGAAAACATTAGGTGAGTGTTTCTTTCCTCTTTTAAAGGGGAATATGTTTCCTCACTATGTGTCCAGGAATGACACTGGAAGAGTACTTTTAATTTCTTTTGTGGGGTAGTTTGCAGGGTGATATGGGGAAAACAATAATTTTGTAATTTGTTTCTCTGGCTACCTAGTCTGTTTCCCCTGCCCCTTCCTCCCTAGTCTGGAGGATGAGGAGAAGAGTCTCATTGCTGAAGAACAGTTGAGGAAGGAGAATTGTCTTTTAATTTTATTTTTTTTTTTTACACATTTTAATGGATAACCATGAGATCTGAAAGTATTAGCCTCTTCTGCCTAAGCTAAAAGACAAACAGTGTCTGCATGAGGTCTACCTGCAGAGCGGGGTCTGTGCGGGTAAGAACTGTCACACTCTGAGCTTGACCTATTTTTCTTATTTGATGAAGAGAACGAGTGAATGTCCTGGACACCCATCAGCTGCATGACTGAAGAATCGTTTATACTAGAAGAGATTTAGCTAAAAGCATATAGCAACAAATATTTACTTCCTTTAGTTAGCACATTCCTGCTGTATTTAAGAGTTTTCTCCGAGGAGAATATGCAGAGCCATGTGTAAAGGAGCATGAAACTCTTTTTTAACTTAGATTGTTAGTCAACTGTTCATTTCAAATGCCCTGTTTAGTCCCTAAAGGTTAAAAAAATACTTAGTTTGTGTTTTCCTTCTGTAAAGTAATTTCCTGAGGGTTCCCTGGCTTAGAGAAAGACAGTGGATAAATTCAACAGTTTTATAAAATCCCCAGAAAGTCAGTTGCCTTGTGAATTTTGCAGGAAGTGTTTGAACATCTTATATATGTAAAGTTTGGAAAGAAAGTCCTGTGAGAACATGATTTAGTGTTTCTAGGTAGGATGAAACTGGCTTCAATGATTTTTGTATTGTAAAAGACAGATTTCTCATCCTTACTTTTCTAGGACAAAACCTTTTCATATTTTTTTATTGATGAGTTATTTTTAAACAACAACATTGTTGCATAGAAATTCTCCTAGAATGATTCAGGTTTACGTTGAAGTATATGGACATGCAGGTTTTTAAACTAACTATAATGTTTAAAAAAGGGAAACTTGGGGTTCTAATCACTAATGTTTAGCATGGGTTATAAAATAAAAATCTGCACAACAAAAAATGGCAACAAAAATCTGCACAAAGACAATATTTATCATCGTAAGTTAAATGACATTGATTGCTTGCATACAGTGCTTAATTGGCTCATTAAATGACCCTTAAAATGGCTGTGGTGGAAAACAGGTACAAAGGGTAGGTCCGTATTCTGTCAGGTTTGCTACAAGTGGGTTTGTTGGCTGCTTACCCTAGGGGTAACAGGACCCTTCGGGAGCTCAGCTACCCTTGCCTCTTGTCCCAGGGCAGCATCAGTTGTACCTGCCAGGACCACTTGTGGAGTATGTCAGAAATCAATGTGATCTTAATAACTGCCAGCTTTTTATTTTAAATCTCTATTGGTATTCGATTTACATATTTAGTCCTTGACTTACACCATGCTGCAAACTCTTTCTTCCAATAAACTTTATTGACAGTAAGTATTAACATACTTTATGCTCACAGTTACTGCCTGTTTAGTGGATGTGAATGCCTAATGGTTTATTTTAATATCGCAACAGCAAAACCCAGTTGTATAATTCCCCTCATAACTAGATGACAATCAAATAAGGAATTTGATAGTTTTCCATAGATAATCTGTTTGGAAATAAATAATTAATTTTCAAAAATGCATCCAAAAGAAAGTTGTCTAATTTTTATTTTTTTCCTAGATTAAAATATCTGTTTGACTGTACTGTGTTCTGTAGGATTTTAAAATATTTGTCCCTGTGAATTTTGCATTAACTTTGCCAATTTTGTGTGAAAATAAGGAATCTCATTATTTTTATAGTCACGTGGAAAATTTCCAGCTCTAAGAGGGTTTTTTTTGTAATGTATTTATCACTACATGAGATGAATTCAGGATTTTGAATAAGTTAGACTGTCTCTGACTTACAAGAATAGAAGCTCTCATGAGACTGGAGCAACTGGCTGGGGTTAACCATGCACCCATTTTTTATTAAGCTGGTTGAAAGAGGGGTAGTGAAATACTGTGCTTGCATTCTACAGTCTAAAGACTACCTTTTTAAAGGCATGATAACTGAACAAAAAAGTGTTTACTTAGCTGAGTTCTGTTTTGTTGAGGAGATGACGGTCTCATTTGTTTAGCAAGGGGTTAAATAGAAACTAATCCTTTAGGCTTACTTTGAAAGGTGGTTATCTTTCCAGCAAGAGAAAGCATTGTTTGCTTTGCCAGAAACAGTGTAATTGTTCCTTAAACCATTATGTTCTCTAGAAGAATAAACATATTAGAAAGAGGAGAAATATCATTGGCACAAGCGTTGTCTTTAAAAGATTCAAAAAATTAATGGAAATGCTTTAATTTATATCTAATGAGCATAGGCATTTTGCATGATGTAAGCTGTATTTAAAGCTTTTTGTGAAGAGATTATTTTAAGTGTGACGAGTGATAGAAGTATCATAGGTTATAGGAAACAGAGCAGTAGTGTGGTTGGCTCAAGTTAATTACATTTATTCAGATGAAATACTATTCTACTGTACTCTTCAGGACAAGCAGAGAAAATACTGAAACCTTTTTTAGCCAGCATTTATCTATTTCAATTATCTTTGACAGTGTGTGTTGCATGTGTGCTTTAGCTACAGTGCCTTTATATTGACAGTTGGTAGCACAAGCCTTTTAAAGCACAAAGGGTAGCAGTACTTCAGCCAATCTGTGATAAAAGGCAAAAAATGAAATCACTATGGAAACTGCAGGAAGAATCTAAAAGCTTTCTTTATAAAGTAAACGTCTGATGTTTGTGACTGCGGGGGCAAAAAATTCATAAATCTGTACGATGCTATCATTTCTGATTTGTTATCGCAGCAAATGCCAAGTCTAAGCAGTCTGACCTTAGCCTTATTAAGTGCTTTCTTTTCAGATACAGTTATTATTCGACAATAGAGAGACTGCAGTGCTGCAAGGGGGAAAACTAATATATTTAAAGTGTGTGTGTCTGTGCGCGCGTCTGTGTGCGCCTGTGTGTGTGTATATATATAACTATCCATCTTTTTTTCCCCGTGAAGCTTATGGAGTTGGGAACGCTGTATGTGGGAACTCAGGGACTACTATTCTGGGCACAATTGAGAAAACTATGTTTCGTCCCATTGCATGCGCCTGTCTTTGATCTCAAATTGAAAATCTCTGAGCCTGTTCCTCCAATCCAAAAGCAAATAAATACTGAGAGAAAGAAACCGCTCTCCTCTCAGCACATAGGGCCTCCACGACTGAAAAATGAAGATGACTGTAAGAGCTCTGATGAACCTGTTTGGACAACAGACAGCAACAAATACCTGTCTCGGTGGAGGAGTTTAAGAGCGCTGCAGAGATCCTCAGACAGTACAGAATATCTTGGCTCACACAGGCCACTCTCTTTATCTCAAAACAATACCAGCCAAGCTCCTCTGTACCTACAACTGAAGAGCTGCAGGAACAGGAGGACAGTAGCTAACACAGCTTTTAAATCAAATCTCCTTGTCTTATTAAAAAAAAAAAAAAAAAGAAAAAAGAAAAAGACATTCATTCTAAGCAAGATGAGGTATCTGGTAAGTATTTTTATTGCATTTGCTTGCTTTAGCTTGAACATTAATTTTAGTTATATGGATCTGCTAAAATAGGATTAGGGCTTGAATGAGTGTGAGTTTTTTGTAAAGTTTTTTAATTATGGAAAAATTTAATGCCTATTTTTGCATTTCCAACGTTGATAGCTTTTGGATTTCTTCATTTTGTTTCTCTGCTGTAATTAGCGTATAAGCTTTGCAAGTTTGATGTTTCAAGATGTTCAAAGGAGCACTGTTGTTCCTAGGTTCTTTGAATATAAATGTACCCAGTGGTAATACATATTATTGTATGTTATATATATATGTATATATACACACAGTAACACGTTTTAGTATTTAATTTGTTTTAGTATGGGAGTTTTAAAATATACTGATAATGACCCAAGCCAGGCAAGTACTTTCCAACTAAGTGTTTCAAGCTCTCAAAACAGTGTGGATGTTTTAACTCGTATTGAATAAGTTTATATATGAAGATTTAATCTATGTCAGATGACAGCATGAAATTATTTGGCTATAAATGTGAGAGGCCTGAAGAATTCTTGATTATATTCAGATTTCATGGTACATTGGTGAATGCTACTGTAGTGTGTGCTTACATTATTAACAGTAAAGATTTCAGGTGAACAGTAGCAAAACAGAGACAATACAATTCTTGCAAAAGAAGGTCAGTCTTTCAGTAATAAATATAAATCCTAAAAAAGATATAGTTTGACATATTGACTTCATTTCAGCTTTTTATACATATAATGAAAACCAATTATCTGTGGAGAAAATTTGACTTTGTGGAATGGAATTAAATTGCTTTTTAAAGGCTTCCTTAAACAGCACTAGCTGGAGGGAAGTCCAATAACATTTTTAGCTCTGAATTGTAATGACTTTGCTACATTAATAAATCATGTTGTATTCTGACTTTTATCAAAAGATTCCAAGGAAGAAAACTATGCACAGCAGGTTGAAGCTACAGGGGCAGTCCTGACTGGTTTTTCTCCATCCAGCTACTTTACTTACGGCCCTTTGAAACCAGCAGTTCCTGTGGATCAGGACTTAAAGTGGTAGGTCCCAATCCATCTAGGCTGATTAAAACAATTGATAAATATAAATTCCTGCTAACAAGCAAATTTTCAAACTGGAACATCTGTAATGTAGTCTGGCTATTTAAACCACTGTTCTTAAGGAACCAAGGGGAAAAATTCTATTCGTGGTCATTGCATTTTGGGGTGTATTGTTTTGGGGGTTAGGGGT
Organism: Limosa lapponica baueri; assembly: GCA_002844005.1. Taxonomy (NCBI): domain Eukaryota; kingdom Metazoa; phylum Chordata; class Aves; order Charadriiformes; family Scolopacidae; genus Limosa; species Limosa lapponica. The sequence continues at coordinate 318,267 of KZ505990.1, forward strand.
GGTTTTAGGGTTTTTTTGGGGTTGTTTCTTGTTCTTTGGGTTTGTTTTTTTAATAAGGAAATATCTTGTTCTATTTATTCTAGTTATCTCTTGTCTTGTTATGGAACGGGGTAAACAACATTGATTTTAAAAGTAAACTTTTTGAAAAGAGATGGTTTAATTTACTCAACAATGTGTGAATATGCCCTGTTGCTGTAATTCAGATACTACCCGTTAGCTAGGTAAGCGTTTGGGCTCAGTATTGAATGGAGGGAGGTTTTGTAAAGTATGTATTTGGGATTCAGAATCTGAAGCCTTACAAAAAGAAAAGCATTTATTTGAACAGTGGTTTGATCTCCTGATGTTAGTTCTAAAGTAATCAGGGGAGGAAAAAAAAAAAAGATACTGTCAACTTCTACTCACTTTTCCCAACAGATCATGTATCAAAAGTGTAATCTGTAAGAGCAACATGAACTGGTGAAATGTACCTCTGATGCTGGTTTCCTATGTTATTTTGTAGAATGTTTGTAATTATCTTGCTGAGTCGTAATCCCTGACATTTGCTTTCACAAAGCATCAAGTGGAGAATGCAATACCCTAATTATGTTTCTGTGAAAGAGTTGAGGGGGAAAAAAGTTGTGCTCTTTAGCACAGCATTTTAAAGAAAAGCTTTCATGAATAGTATATATACCAAATTTTGCGAAGGCTAGGGATACTTTACCAACTGTAGTTCCTGCTTGTTTTATATCACAGTGTACAAACATAGTTGAACATATGTTAATCTTAAATTCTTTTCTAAACTGCATGCTGTACTTGCCTACATCCTAAGCAAAACAGGCAGTGGCTCCAGTCTAAATATTTTTATATATTTATGTTTGCCATCTTGTGTTTTTAAGTATTTTCTGAGATAGATAAAGTCTAGTTACCACATTTTAAATAAATATCTTTTGTTTAAAAAAAAAACTCAGTGCTTTCTCATATGACGTTTTACAGTAGCTTTTATATTAAGGAAATGAAGATCAAGAATAACAGTGAGTTTGAATTGCAGCTTATAAAGATCTCCTCATGTTCTATTCTTTTATAAAGGGAACTAGCCGCGTACAATGTGAAGTTGTAAAACTGATTTTTGATCACGGGGAGAGCTCACTTTTTATAGATAGGTTTGTCTACAAACTGAGGCAAAAGGTTAATTGAGGTTACATACTTGAATACATTATGTCCGTTTTACCTCTGTAACACAGTTAGTTACTGAAACACTGTGCTTTTATTATATCTGCTATGAATAATTTCTGAATACAAAGGTATTTACTAAAGAATCATTAAAATGGAATTTCCAAAGGAAAATGGATACGTGATACCGGTATGTGGCTTTGTTCACCGAAGTGGGGCTATGTGGTTTAGCTGAAAGAAATGACTCCAGCAGTCTGTTCTCAAGCAAATTTCTCAGACACAGGGTTGTTATATATGGCTTTCTTTATGCTCTCCTTTTGGGAAATCAATTCAAACTGTTCAAATATCCTATGGTATGTGAGACTAGTTATCCAATGTTGTGCCCATAATGCCTGCTTTTATTAGATGAGCTGTACAATTTGAAAAGAAAAAAAAGGTAAAAAAGCCTTTCTTTTCCTCCCCCTTAACCACCCTCTTTTACTTCCCCCTCTGTGATAGTGTGGTTTTTATTGTTTCAAAAAAAAAACACAACAAAAAAACCCCAACATTAGTGCAAATCAGTATAAACAAACATCACCCTTTACATAAATCCCATAATCTGTACTTTATAGCAAGGCATCTGTTACCAGTGACTTGGGGTAGACTTGGTTAGGAAGAGTGGCCATCTTCTCTTTCAAAGGTGACCTCCAGAGAGTGCAGAAAGTCTTTGGGTAGAAAACATCTCTCCACTCTTCTCTCAAAACCTGATGAAAGTTTTTTCCCTCATGGATGTGGCCTGACGATTGCTCCATTCAAAGCAGGGAGGGTTTCTGAGGAGGAGGTCATGCCTTCACAGCAAGTGCCAACTTCTCTGTCTTCCCGTGTGGTGCTCAGCTCTGACATGATCTCACTGCAGAAAGTTGTTATTTCATCCTCCCATAAACTTTTTTAATGCTGTGTTGTTTGTGAATGGTGTGCCTCTTTGTGTAGATACCTAGTCAGCAGCCGATGAGGACGTAGAAGGATAACTCGGTGCTGGAAGACGTGTGGGAGGCTTGGTTCAGGGTGAGATGTCCCAGAGTATTACCTTGAGTGAGGCCTAACCAGAGGTTGAAATCAAATATGACTGTGCTCAGTAGCTTGTCACGTGGTCCTCAGCGGCGCTTCAGAACACTCTTTCCACAGCACAGTATCAGTGGTCTCCATTTTACAGTGGTATACGTGTGCTGGGTAGGGTAGACATTTACAGGCAGTAACGTGTACTCCACAGCCCTTTGGTGTTATGGCTTCATGGCCACGTTGTCACCTGCAAGGGACTGGTACAGCTCCTCCACACTCTACATTAGCAGCAGAGGACCAGCCTGGCATATATTTCCCCAGAAATTTTTAATTCAATTTATTGGCAACAGTTTGTTACCAGTTTGCTCAAAACAGAAGGGAAGCTAGTGCAGAATGCTTCCGAATTTGTAATAAATTCATCTTTTTATGTACTAACACTATTAATTTGTAAATATATTTATAATTGAAAGCTTTTTTTTCTACATAGTGCCAGGCATTTACATACACTAATGATAAAAAGTACAGTCCAATGGATGTCTCTGTCCTTAGGACTGATTTTCCAAATGACATGAACGAGGTACACTGGAATTAAACAGCAACAGGGTTTGTGAATGTAGAATCTTGGTTCTTTAAAATGCATCGGGTAGTCTAGAGGTATTCTGCCGCATAGGGTGCGTTACACTGAATAGCACTAATTTGCTTTCCTGTTTTTCTGCTTGTTTCCTTGCTGCACTGGAAGAATTTTGAAAGGCGCGGATGGCTGGCATTTTTGTAGAAGTGTAATAAATTCTCAAACATGTAGAAAAGTTTGCTTTGAAATGCTATAAAGTGACCATTGGGAACTTTCAAAACAAATCACATGCAGTTTTTTTTAAGACATTGCTTTGAAGTTGCTGATAAACTGATTATTTATGTAATGGGTAGGGCGGCTTCTCTGAGTTGATAGGTTCTGCCAGGTTAAAATACTGTTTTTCATGTCATGTCTCTAATTTGCACTTGTGTTAGCAGTCTGACTATTTTTTTAAAACCCTGCATATTTATAAATCTGATTTTATGGCCTTGTGAAAAGTTTTCTTGTAATCTTCAACCTTTACACCTTAAAATTGCCTTAAAATAATCCAATCGGCTCACACTAAGGGAATTATACCCATGCACATACTCATCCTACTCCAACCAGCTTGAAATGAAGTTAAGACCCACTTAAATAGAGTAAGGGAAAAACGTGTTTTAAAGCTGAAGTCTACATCTGGGCTGAACTTATACAATATTTATACAGAATGCAGAGTCATTAGCTTTTCATATAATAACGCATTACTTCCTAAAAGTCAAACACAGAGCGTAAATGTCAGGATATTTTCTCTAACAGCTTCATTGACTGTGTCTTTGTGAATAAATTCTTAAGCTCCATGACATATAAAATAAAAAAAACTCCTTTTGTGTAAGTAAAATCTCCTTATCGAAATATAAAACTGCTGCAAGACTGAAATGAGTATTTGCTGCTTCTTATGCCAACTAATTGGCTGTCTACTTGCTCTAGCTCAGTTTTCTGTTGGAGACGCTAACTTAATTTCCAGTCAATGCTGAAAACTGATTTCTGGTGGAAAAACTGCTGATACATTTACAATAAATTGCTCTGTTTTTTAATAACTAGAATATTTGAGCAAAGATGCATGGTATCTATTCAAACTGTTTTATTTCCTCATAAATTATGAGAATTTGGCGGAAGGCAGAGCAGGAATAATTTACCTTACAGAACTGGAATCCTGTTTTACTCCTGAAGTGTGCTATTGCTGTGTTGTCCAACACCAGACTAAATGAGATTTTGAAATGAAAATCAATACTTCTAAATTTGCATAGGATTACTGCCTACATACGTGAAACCAAAAACATTTTTCTTTACAAAATCAGAACAATTTACTGATTTTTTTTTTCCTCGCCTGCCCCTCCCTCTTCAGTGCAAAAGGAGATCTTTGTAAAAAGTAAAGCGCTAGTAAATAAAGAGTTAAACTGAAGGCAGGCTCACTGGTTTGTTGAGATCTGTCAGAGTCTGAGTGGCTGGCTACATATCTGTCTCAGGAACAATAGCTACCTGTATTCTGCACGGACTGCTGGGCAGGCACTACCAATCTGGAGAAGGTCTGCCTCTGTTAGAGGCTTTTTAGTGGGAATCCCTAATGACAGCCTTACTTCTCATTGGGAGGGTGAGGAGGGGAGGGGGGAGAGAAATCTTGTCTACTCTGTTGATGAGGGACAGAGCTTTGATCATTTTCATTCAGCCTTGACTTGGCCTGAGGTTTAGGTTCCCAGTCCTGAAGTCAGCACGCTCTCGTTTCTCACACACGCACGCACACACACACACACAGACACTCACACGCACCCCTTTGCTGGTCTGTGCAGGCAGATTAGTGTCACGGCTGTAACTGAGGCACAGAGCAATAAACATAGCAGAACCAATCTCCATGGTGGCAAGAGGGGGCACTGGAGGTGACAACAATGGAGAAGGATCTTTCTTCTGACAAGTTTTAGGTAAGAGAGAATATTTATACCCTCAGCCAAGTATTTTATAGCCTTCTAAATAAGTTAGAAATTGTTAGGTTGCAAATGTGCCTTGTTATAGAATATTTTAGTTTACTGATGTATCCAGGCTGTTACTAGCTTTTAAACCTGTAATTGCCGTGCTTTGTGTTATGAGAATGTTTGCAGAAAGCAGCAGGGTTTTTCCAGGGAAGTGGTGGCTACTATAGTTATGTTCTTAAAAATATAATGTTGCTAACATTTGCATTTTTAAAATTAACCATGAAACTTCATTTTGGCTATGTTGAAATTATGCTTAGATACAATAAATATCCATATCTGATAAAATGTCGTGTAGCTGATATCACATGCAATATTAAAACAGTGCTCCCTCAACCCTAATTTGTAATTATTTTTACACCCTTAACTGCACTGGGGTCAGAGAGTTTTAAAAATTAATGAGGTTCCCTGCTGAGTTCAAATAGTATAATCTACATGAATTGTTGCTGCAGAGGGCTGAAATTATTTCTGCATGTTTTTAATGTAGGTGTAGAATTTTTGTTTCAATATATTGCTTTCAAACGCTTTCCTTTAAATGTCAGTTTATGCAACCTGCAGTATGAAGAGAATGAAGATCCATTTTTAATAATGACAAATTGAGTGTGGGAAATACAGGGTGTACAGTGACAATACAACGCATACATTTTGCTGGATATGTTTTCTGATTTCATGTGTTAGAACTGTGTTAGATTCCAGCAGCTGTGATCAGCTTCACCTATTTACAAATAACTACTGCTCTAGGGAGAGGAAAAACAGCAATACCTAATGCTTTGTGTGAGATTGGAGTACTAAGTTACTGATGCGTTTAGAATGTTAAAAAGAATTGTTGGAGTACTCGAAAATGTATATAATAGAGAATCGCTACAGTGCGAAAAGAGGCAGCAAAAATGAAATAATGTCCTATCCCTTTTCCTGGAAACGCTAGACAGATAGTATCAGCACTCCTGGAAAGTAGAATTTGCTGAATATCCTCAAATGGAAGGACTGGAAAGGAAAGGGGGAGGGAGCTGTTTACTATGAAATTTCCATATTGAAATAATGAGAAAGTTTCATACTGCAGTGTTTAAGGCAGTGTTTATTATTTATTATAAACTGCAGTGCATTATGTTTAAACGGTAAGCATTTTAAAGCTGAATATAGTGTAATCAGCGCTAAAGACGCGTTATACTCAGTCTTCCATTTGCAAGACCCTCTCTGAGCTTCCTGTGATATATTGTTATGTAAATATAGTGCAGCAAGGGAAAGCAGCACTATGGAGATTCAATTTACTTTGAAAGTTGTTCATTATGGAAGGGATGAATGTTATTTATTTGATGTGAATCAAAGGCTAGAAATGACTTTTTCACTGTGAAGTCTATTGTGATGGGTGCAGCGTGATCTAATCTTTTTAATTTTGGCTTTCACACCAGTGGAGATGAAAAGAGATCCGAGCTCATTTATTGGTTGCTAAGTCTTACTGGAGGCCTAAGTACCATTCTTGGTTGCTATGGCCAATCTGACCTCAATCTATGCAGTTTTAGGGACTTAAGCAATCCCTTTTTTATTTAGGAGCATGTACCTTGATTTATGTCCAAAATTGTGCCTGAATGTCTTTGTCTACAAGTGATAAATGGTGGTGTACAATTCATCAGTTCTTACAAGTAAACACTGCTGTCCCACTAAAAATATGTTTTGTTCTGAGTTAATGGTATGGAACAAGCCAGTCTCCACAAACAGCTATCTTTTATTGTAGAGAGCCACTGAAACTTGGAGCAAAGTGAAGGAAATTGGCATTCATCTTCTGTGCCATTAGCATTTCATTTGTGCTCTCTGGTGATGAGACTGGATGTCAATTGACAATGAAAGGCTAGTGTTGTGCTTCCCCGCTTGAATATATAATTGATCAATTATGAATTTATTTATTCTGTACAGATATTAAAAAGTCAGGAATACGATTTCTTATGCTGTTTGCCTGCCACTTCATTATTACTAACTGTAAAAGTATTTGCAGTCAAATAAACTGTGGCTTGGCTGTAGGAAATTCCCAGTTTCTTAGGCAAGTTCCTTGTATTCAAGTAATATCAGATATTTGTTACTACTAGACATGTACTACTTGTGTGGTTCTTAATGGTGCTTAGTGTTTCATGTTTATTAGAATTTCTTTCAGTAAGAGGTAATGGAGAATATAAAGTGGCTTTTATAATATAAGCCGTAATAATTTTGTTGCATTAAAATTGCTGGTAGTCATTCATCTTGTACATACACCGAGGAAATGTGATACTGAATACACAATAGTAGAAGCAAAATCTTTTTTGCTTTGTTTGGTGGTGGGTTTTTTGTTTGTTTGTTTTAAGATAGAGTAATAATAAATAAATAAAATGTTAATATGGCTTCTACTGAATTGGCTACCATACATTTACTAGTCTATAGAGGGAAAAGTCAGATCAATTGTTCTCAGTACTTGACAGTATTATAAATGTATTGCTTAAAAAGCCCCTAAACTTGCTTTTTAAAAATGTAAGGAATAGCTTGCTATAATAGAATTCAGTATAGCTAAGCACATGTGGAGCAAAAATAATTCTTCAATTGTATATATTTTTAAGCTATAGTGGACTTGAAGAAAAAGCAGCATTTCCTGAAGCCTGAGTTTTTCATAGCTTATGTTCAATAATAGGCTACAGTGAGCCTTAGTATTTTAATTGAGCCCATTGAGCCAGTTTTTAGTCTTCCTGAGGTGAATTTTTGAATTTTGAATCTACAGCAGTGACAGATTTTTCCCAGTATACACTGTAGATGATAATTGCTACTGGAATAAATTCTCAAAGAGATGGAATTTACAAAGGTTTCTGGAACTACTGAGCTGCTTTTTCAGCATCAGATTGATAGCAGAATTTGCAGAGGCAGTTCCTTGGGGTTAGTTCACAATAGTGCTACTGCTTCAGGGCTTTTAAGAGTAACAGTTATTAGTAGCTATTGCTAAAAATGGTCTGAGATGCTAGTTACAGAACTAACCTGGATGTTCTTCTTGTAAAGGTGCTTTGTAATAGTCCCATATTCATATACTGGCTACTTTGTACAGTAAGAAATTATTAAACCAGTCCTGCACACTTGGAAGCAGACCTTCTGAGATATATCTCTATATTAATTTAAGCATTAGCAAGGGAAAAGACCTTGTTTTTGAAAGAAAAATGTCTTAGAAAAACATTTAAAAATACTCATCAGAAGTGATTTATTTTGACTATGACGGTATTTCAGTGCTCACTATTTGTTTCTACAAATGTAAGAAAAAAATAGTTTGTTCTTTAATCTTATTAAAAATTTTAATTTGATAGCACAACGATTAAAGAAATTCTATTGAAGGGTGTGTATATCTTTGGTCTTTTTCACACCTGGTTTCTGCATACACAGGTAGAAATTGCTTGTGGAGTAAGGGTTTGTAGGATCAGGACACACAGTATGTCCTTGTTCTTGTTACATTTTGGTCTTCTAAAATGCAAGTATGATAATTGAAATACTTTCTTCAGAACTCCAGAATTCCACTTAGAGAATCCAGACATTATGTCTTTGTATTTCAAGTAGTGCATAGTACAAGAGCGTTGATTAACTGGCAAAAATGTCACCACCACCTCAGTGGAGTAAAAAAGTGAGAGAAAAAATACCATCATTGCATTTTTGGGGACTCCCTTCAGTTTATGAAACAAATTTCCTTTACTGGTGTTGCAGTTTCAATTTTTGCTGCAGACTTCCTATTTATGAAACTTTATATAAGTAAGATCCATCAAATTGAAAATTGTTGCAGGAAATGGGAAATATTTATAAGCTTATTTTAATCAACGGTCATCTATGAATAAAGTTAATCATTATTCTTTCTTGTCAACAGCTGCCTTATTGGCTAATTTATAGTACAGGTTTTGAAATAAAGGTGTAACAGTGGAGAAACCTGTATTTGCTCTTTAAAATGCATGAGTTTGCATGTAGTCTAGCCGATAACATACAGGTAACATATTTTGGACATATTGACTGTGGACTCTTTTAACAATATTTACTAATACTCTCTTTGGAAGAGAAGTAGAAGAATTTATCATAATATAATATATAAATCAGTACCTAATTATAAATCTAGATTTCTTTTTTCTCTCTCTCATATTTTTCATGAGATGTATTCATGTTCTCTCACATGTACCCAGAGTGAGCAAGCTGTGACATGTAAAATCAGTTCCCATTACTGTTTGAATTTTGGATGAAGCCAAACTGTGTATGACTAAATTTCTGGAAGGTACGTAGTTTTGACTTAGCTTTTTTTACACCATATCAGGTTACAGTAGGTCATACGGAGGTAAACTGTGGAGCAATTATAAAAGAAAGACTTTTTTTTTTTTTTCACCCCACTTTGAATTTTCTGGCAGCTTTGGTGCTGATCACGTGTCAGGGACACCAAACGAGGTAGTTCCCAGAGATGGTCTGGCTTACCCAACCTGCTCATGCCCCTGGCCACAAATGGTGAGTGAGGTATAAGTGGTTCATCAGGGAAAAAAAGCCCTTGGCTCCTGTTCCCTTCACCTGGGACAACTGAGTCACCCACTTCAGCAGAATCTGGGGGCAGTCCTCTCTCACAAGCGAAGTATTTGTCTCTCTCACTGTTTGTCATCAGACATGCATTTGTATACAACTAATTGGCCTAAGGCTATTAATCTGTTTGTATTCTTAATTTTCTGGCATAATTTGCCATACGTCAGTGTCTGACTGTCTACAGAACTTTACGTTCTTGTCTCTCTCTTGGGATGTCTCATTGACTAAAGGTGGAAACAGGGTCTGGGTGACTCCGCTGGTTTTTATTTTAATTGCAGAGGTGGACTTTTAAGTTTGATACTGAAGAGTAATAGCACAAACCCTTTTAACATGTTGTGGTTGACCCAGGTATCATCACTATGTCATCCCCCTTCTCCACTGGATATCTTTCCCATCTTTACTATTGTCTGCCTATTGCTTTGCAGGCTAAAGGTGCCTGAGAACAAAGTAATTTGGATTAAATAATCCGCTAGTCAGTAACAGTCTTCCTCTATACTTAATGAGCTAGGAGTCCTTTTAAAAAAAAAAAAAAGAAAAAGGTAGTTGTACAATTAAACACAGCATCATAAGGTACAATTCTGAATTTATGATCAGCCTTAATTTCGGTACCTCTCCTATTGTTTGCTTGATATATTTACACCTTCTATCATAATCTTTAAGATTAATTTTGGTATGTTTATATATAGAGTGCGTGTGTGCGGTCAATTTATAGTTTGTGAGAATTACAGCTTTCAATAAGATCCATTTTGTTGAAATAAAGTGGCATCCAGAATAAACCTTCAAGGTTGCCTGAATGTTGTTTCCCATATTGTTTTGTTTGCTGTAAATCAATAGATTCTGCCAGAGTCTGGCTGTGCAGGAGCAATTCGCTTTGTCTCTCTCTATCACTTTAATCATCTTGAATCATTCTGATGATACTATTGACTGATTACATCAAATATTTTCAGGCCCCAAATATGGGGTGATGTATCATTCTCTCTGCAAAATGCAAGGAAGAAGCAGTTTCCATCCATTTGGCTGGAGACCTTTTGGGCAGCTGCTCAGTAATCTGACTCTGAGTTGCAGGCTAAACTGCCCTCCACTAAACTAAATACCTCTCGAAAGGGTGTGTATGCAGATGGTTATGGGGAACCACCTATGCAGGGTCGTGCCATGGTGGTTGTGTGCATGAAGGAGGGAGCAAGAGCCTTTGAAGCAGCATAGCTGACCTGGGCCAGCAGTGCCACTGAAAGCAGCCAGTCCTGCCTCCTCTTTGTTGTAGCAATGATTTCTAAAGCTTGCTGTCAACTGAAACTTAATCTTCCTTTTCTTTCCCTGGTAGGGCTAGTTTTCAGGCAGATCAATCACCTGATCCAGCTGACTGCACGGCTGCTCATGCCCCAGTGTCAGCACCCAAGAGGCAGCTGTAAGGCAGCACCAGGCTGGAGAGGGCAGGACAGCCCTTTCGGCAGGGGCAGTCCCAGGGCTCCTGCAGGAGCTAAAATAGAGTTTGTGGAAAAGCAGCTCTGGCACACCACACTTTTCCTCTCACTCCCATGCTTTGTGGAGCAAAAGCTGCCTGCCTTGGTGATTTTAAGTGTCAGCATTGTGATTAGAATGCTTTTCTTTCTCTGCACTTGCATCTTGAAAGGGGTCTGATATATGGTGTTTCTTGCTCCAGACTGGTAATGTCATTTCTTGCAAAAAACCATTTGGATCAGTCTGTAGGTCAGTCTCTTAGACAAAGATTTTATTCCCTTAAACCTGAATGAGAATGGAGACCCCCTTGAATTCCAGATGCAATTCTCAAAGCTCTCAGTGTGCCATCCTGTGATTTAAATTGCAAGTGCACTACTAAAATTGATAGGTTACATTTTCCAGAGGTGTCTCTTACCTCTGCAGGTTTTTCTCTAGTCCATCAAGGTGTTTCCTTTAGCTTCTTTTGCTTTTATTCAGTCTGCTGTTATTGATTACATGGGTTCCAGCCCTCTCCTTTAAAGAAGTTTGCTCTTTCATTTCTTGCTAGTAATTCCTCAAGCATTCTACAAAATCATCTTTATCTTCAATAGCAACTGTCATCTTTCTCTGGGCTTGCAGCATCAGAAAATGGTGGCAATGTGTTCATCGCTGATGGCGTTGACTTGAATCTGAAGAAATCAATTTTTATAGGGTTATTCTCAGCATTTGGTGTTAAATTTTTAAATTTGCTACATCAGCTATACTTCATAGGCAGCAATGTGATCTCTACAAATGGCTTGTGTAGCAATCTTACTTTCATGACTGATTAATATCTTCTGATCTTCTTAAAAATCTTAATTCCTGTTATTGTGACAGGGCCTTTGCATCTGGGAATGGAGAAGTGAGGCCTCCAAGACTTTTACTTGGCCATCAGCTGGAAACTGTAGATTTGAAAAATGAGCTTGTTGGAAACTGAACCAGCCTTCATTTTGCCATTTAACTGTAGCACTAACCTTGCTTTCCATCACTGATGAAATATGTCAGATGGGAAGAGAGTGAGTGTGATTGGAGCACTGTAAGTTTCTCCATCAAATGAAACAGTCAGATCTGTTCTTTCCTGTACCAGAAAGGGCTAGTTGAGCAGATTGTGCTCTTTCTTCTGTGATGAGAAACCAAATTCACACTTAACATTCAGTTAAATGAAAAAGACATTTAAAAAAATAAATAAAAATTGATAATATTAAGTAGTATTATCTCATAAATTATACCTTTGAAAAGCTTTATTGGAAAACAAATTATTTACTAGTATGTTGAAGTGCATGAATTTAGAAAATTGTTTTCTGGAAGAAGGAGCTACTAAGTGGTTTGGACACAAAATTTTGCTGATGTAAATAAATGAGTACTGATATCGTAGAAAATAACAGTCTTCCTGAAAAGTAACTTGTGATCACTGCTATCTGTGTGCAGCATAAGGGTTCAAACCTGTTGTTGCACAAAACTGACATTTTTCCTTTAAGTTCTCACCTTCCATATCCATGAAATACACTTAAAAACTAATATTTTTCCTTATACTTTCTTTATATTTAGAAATCCTTCACAACTCTAGATATAATAAAAGCCAATTATGCAAATGTATTCTTGCACCATGGTACACATTTGGATTGCGAATTTGATTTAGCATTTCATTAAAAACAATAGATAATGAGTGTCTCTAACTTACGCATTGTGAGTATATATTCATATATTTTCACGTTATTCATGTTTATTGTGTAACCTTCCCACACCCACCAAAATTCCAAATCTGTTCTGTAATGCATGGTTTGATTTTTTAGTAATAGGTACAGGGAGAAGGAATCATGTTCAGGTATTATTGCAGTAGTTCTCAGATGTGTAAGGATAGTTCCATAGTCCCTCCTTTCTCTGGGTTTCCACAGGATATGTTCTGCCACCTCTTACTCTGCATTGTTTCTGTAGGCTCCCTTGTTAGTATGTTGGTAGCAGTCTTTATTGTGTTTTTGTTTCCATAACCCATTTCTCCCTATCAAGGTGTGCCTCAGAGAAGGTGAGTTGTATTTTAAGAACAATTTACTCAAACTGAAATGAGATTAACTGGGGTTGGCAGGGAAAGCATACTGAAGGACTGTCTCGCTGAAGGTGCCTGCTCCTTTTGATCAGAGGACTTCATCTTGGGGTTTTCAGTAGTCACCTTAGGCAATCTTTAGTGAGTAGCACCTTCTCTTGCATTTGACTAGTCAGTTTTGGTCACCTGGTGACTTGTAGTTGTCATCTCAAAATGTCACTTTTTTGGTATATTCCAGTTGGGGTTAAAGTGACAGAGAAGTTGCAGCAGGTAAAAGTGGAAAAAAAAAAAAAAAAGAGGTGATTATTCATTTGCAGACCATTTAAATAAATAAATAAATAAAAAAGTAATTGCCAGTACCTTCTCTCTATAAAACAAGTGATTGAGTCTAGAAAGAGTGTTCTTCTTCCTAGATGAACTAATTAAAGTAGACAAATACCATGGACAGAAGACTTTCCAAGTGTGTTTTTCACAGTACAGGTGTTGTTACAATGTATCTCTAAATAGTCATATTGATAATTTTTTTCTCAATCCGTCTTCTGACACTGTCCACTACACTTTTCTAAAAGGGAGAGGGAATTAGAGAAGTCCCCTGCTTAGCAGCTGGCTGATTTTCACTGTATTGATTATGTAGACCAATATCCCAGCATCTAACTGATTTTCCAACCTTCGTGGATTTTAGTTTGAGGACTGAGGTGTGTCCTTCATCCCAGTCCATGTATGCATCTGTCCAGGGGTGATGGAGAGAAGGGAAGCAGCTGGGATTTGGATCAGCCTTCCATCCCAGTCTGTACAACATAGTAGAGGAGACTTCTCTTTTTTACATGTCTAGTCTCCACGTGATGGGAGGCCGGCAACATGGACCTCAGCACTGAAGTGGTGCTGCCATTATCCTCTGCCTGCTTGCCCAGCCAGGTTTGGCATTGACTGAATCTGAAGACTTCAGGATAGTGAGGCAGGCGATGCTGCTGCGAGGTTTCTATGGAAACAGAAGTGGGAGATGAGAGGCAACTAATAAGAGCTCAATTCAGCCAGCTCCTGGATGGGGATTTAAAAATACGGACTTTTAAAAATAACCCTTTACCTTATTTCGCCTACCTAATCTTTGTTTCTGAAGAAAGGGATCAGAAAGGCAGTGGGTTGCTAGCAGCAGTGAATGAGAGCTCTCACTCACCACTTTCATCTGTTGACTGTCATGCAAGAGTTGTAAGTAGCAGTTTACTAAAACTGGCTGCAGGCTTATAAAGTGTGTAGTAATTGTAATTTTGGACTAGAAGAAAACGTGAAGGGCATTTTAAAGGTGTTCTTCCACTCCTGTTTTCATCCTTTTGAATGAAAATGACTTCAAGGGTGGCACAAAGCAGCTTTCTAAACCATGAAGTTACACTAGATACTAACTCTTGCAGAATGTGCATGTATTTTACTGCATGCAAAATACTGTTTGGTATGTTGTACTCATACCGCAAATAACACCTAGGTCTGTTATTCCCTTTAATACACCTTGTTCCTCTTCATCCTTCCCAGCATTGTCTCTGCGCTGACAAGTTCTGATTTTGTAGACCCACAATGCTTCAAGAACATTTTTGTGAAGTTTTTTCCAAGAAGGATCTTAGAAAAAAGTTATTATGTATCAGTGAAAAAGGGAATTCTTTATCAATCCTCTGTTTTATTTAAATTGCTTAGAATTCTTTTTTCCCCCTAAAGGATTTAGGAGATGGGGTAGTATGATTTGTAACAGTTACGTATATAAAATTGAAAACTGATACAACAGGTCATAGTTGGCACTAAGGCTGAGTTTAGTGCATTCTATATTGTTATGTTAATGTGACTCTTGGCCACTTGTATTAACCTTTAGAATACAAGAACTAGATCGGATTGTGACTCCGCCTCTTAATCAATTTTTAAAAATCTGTTAAGAATTTAAAATAAAATAGTAATGAAAAAGAGACACTCAAGGAAAGCTGGAGCTCCACAACGTAGTGTTACATGGCAGGTCCCATCCACACAGATGCTGAACCAGAATGAGGAAACCAGCTAGCTGATGGCCTTGTGCATCTGTCGTGCCTCTCCTGTACTGATGGCAACCTACCCTGTCCCTCTGGCTGACGCCTATGGATCCTGGGAAGCCTGGGGTGGAGGTAGTGGGGCACTGCCTTCTCTGCCCTGTTGCATGTGCAGGAATATTCCCAGTCTCCATATTGTACCCAGAGTCTTATTTGCTCCCTGGGACCGTTCATCTATCTGACAGACATGTCTGCAACCACGTGTTTGTGATGCTGCTGAGAAAACTCTCTAGAGAAACGAAGTGGTGGCAAAAAAATCAATAGTTAGTGGAAACTGGGAGCTCTGTTTGGTGATCTAGATAAAGTTCAGTTCTGTGGCAAGGAATAAACTCCTGTACTTCATGCCTTGGTTAAGAGGCACTTACGAAATTTAAAAAAAAATAAAAACTACTTGTGTGGATAAGTAGGGACAGAGAACAAAGTGGCTGTTTAGAGGGAGAAAAGTTACTTTGCTGGAAAACGTCATATGTACAAGGGAGACATGTAAGTTATTTTCTCTGTGCAATTAGTAAACATTTTTTTCTAAAATTTCATATCGAAAATTCAGTTACTTTTAGAAAAAAGTTACCAAAAGTGAAGCTCCACTATTGTGTAAACCAAAAGAATTTTAATTCCCCTCTAAGTGCAAATCATTGGAGGTTTTGTTAGTTTCCATTACACAGACATTTCAATTTTTTCTTGGTCTTTTTTTTGGGATCAGTGAGAGGAAAGGGAGCAGGGGAGTAGCTAAAACTTATTTTAATTAATAGTGATTTAAGTATGAGCAATTTTCAGCATCTTAGCATTTTTTTCCAGAAAAAAAGAAAGTGGTTACTATCTACTGAGTTTTATTTTTCCCTTTGATGTACTCTGCATTCCTCCTGTTGATTATAATATACTTAACAGTTGTGCTTTCAGACTTGCAGATGTAACACATGCTGATTTGTCCTCCCAGAGGCATGGTAGATTTGACACGCAATTTTTGAAATACTGTATTTGTCGCTGTTGAAAAGCTTGTAAGACTATAAACATCATTAGTTCATAAAAAAACCCCAAAATCAAACCACATCAATTGCTGTAGCTTGCTGTGTTTATACATATACACAGGTGTAAGTGTAGAATATTAATAAAAAAATTGAATGTTGCAATGGTGTAGATACCATAACATGTAAGAGCGCTTTTCAGTAGGTTTTTGAGGCTGTGAAATAATAACTCTGTTTGTAATTGCTGTCTTCCTCAGCACTGTGCTGACAAGGACTTGTTGAATATCTTTTAGACATGCCAGGGTAAAAGTAGGGTTATACTGTTGGTGGTACGGAAAGCAGATCCCTTTCCAGGGATAGTCAGTGAAATTTAGTCCTGTAAGTGTGAAAGTTCCCCTTGGAATGCGATCAAGGCACTTAAGCACTTAATTTTTATAGCAAATCATAGTCTTTCCTGGATTGCCTTTTAAATCTTCTGCCAAGTGACAGCAGTAGAAATGCTGCCAGAAGGATTGGTAGACCTACCTATCCATTTGTGGTAAATAACTGACATTGTATGTAAGTCTTAGTGTTTTTAGGGTAGCACCAGACACCACAGTCTCTGAACATGATTTATTAAAATAGTATTTTTTATTTTCTTCTTGTTAACTAGCCCTGCTGGCACGAGTTAAGCTTAAATATAATATATTTAATGATGTTTAATAATATTTAGACTAGTCCAGCTGGCATGAGTCACACTAAGGAAAAAAAAAGATAACAGTTTTGATATAATTTGCTTAGATACTAGTGTGATAGGTCCTGACACATGTCTGTAGAAATGGAATAGTGTTAATTTATGATAGTACTATTGCAGGGCACTTTCAGGGTGTGGGGAGCAAATATTAGCATTTTTTCTGAATGTTTCTTTTGGAAGAAAGAGTTAGGAAGCAATTTTACAGACTTGGTTCTGCTTCTGTGTAGCATTTTTTTTTAATCCATCCTTATGAGGTTTCCCTCTATTGCTTTGCAAATTTCATTGTTCTTCTGGAATGTTGCCTTCATACAAGATAGTGCCTGTCGAGGGAGAGAAAGAAAGAGAGAAGGAGGCTTTTTAGTACCTTGACCTAATCTCATTCATCCCTCAGATTATCCCTGTTCCGCAGGGGCTGTCTACCCCGTGAGTATATGATAGCCATCCATCAGCACTTGCAACTCTGCAGAGGTTTTTTCAGGCTGAGGTCAGATTTGTACAGCTTTTATTAAAGAATCACTGATTCTACAGGTGGACAGCAACCTGTTAGGAGGTCTGTTTAATTTTTATTGGTAATTTTTCCTTCCTATGTGGAATTATCTCTTAAAAAGTTTTTCTGTCTTTTAGCTTTAAAGTTCCTCAGAAATGTGACTTGCAGCGGCAGAGAGGACTGTTTCTTAGCTTAACAAATCTCACTAACTGATGGTGTTTTCTATTGCTCAGTCTTACTTTTTTTCCCTTCTTAATGTCGTCTCGTTAAAACTATCGTAGCCTTTGCATCCCACTAAGTGATTTACAGAATCTGGTGAAACACAAATGTCTTCCCTTGACCACTGGTGCAGGCAAAGAAGCTCATTTAGCATTAGCTCTCTCAAATGTAAAGAAATTGTGTCTTATTTTTAAACTTTATCATCCTCCATAAATTTATTCTTTTTGGTAGGGTTCAGCGTAAATGCACTTCATCAATGAGGATTTTTTTTTTTTTACCACTTCCGATCAAGTCCCTGAGCCTTCAGCTTTGTTGGGATGGTATATAAAGTGGCAGTCTGGGGCAGATTAAACATATGTTAAAATAAAGGAATCAGCCAGCAGGCCAGAGGGCTTTCCTGAATGGTTGTTTTAATGCTCACAAATATTATGGCTAATTTAGATACAGCCATAACTAGATATAGCTGTCAGATCAGGAAGAGAGATACTGAAAGGCTCATGGACCAAAATGACATATTGAGTTGACTGCTGGAGCAGTCGTGCGTCTCCTGGCCAGGCATGTGCTGGGAGAACAGGGGGAGTTTCTCTGAACAGGAAATTTACTGCTATGTTCACAGCAGGCTGAACAGGTTGAAATAAGATTTTTTTGGGGTAAAAAAAAAAATAAATGGTGGGGGAGTGGGGAATCTCTCCCTCTTATGGTAGGATTAGTTCAGAGTTGGCTCTCCTTCCCCCAGGATGTGTGAGGAGAAGATGACCAGAGAATAGCTAGTTAATATTTCTTCTGCCTGCCCAGGAAAAGCAAGTTTTAAAACCCTTCCTGGCAGCGGGAAGCTGGGTTGTGGAGCTCAGTGCCAGAGGAAATTAAGGAGGACAAAGATATAAAAGAGTTAAAAATGGAAGTAGGGAGGCTCATGGAGGGTAGTTTCCATGGTGGCTATAAACTGTAACTGTCCAGATGTAGATTGCTCATTCAAGTTCTCTTTGAATCTCTGATTTAACAGAAAGTAGGAGGAATATGTCCTGGTTTTATACTCTTCCTTAACTGCCTGTTCTGAGCCATGATCAAGGACAGCATTCAGGATACTGGCACGACTATTCTTGCAGGTTAGGGGCCTTGAATTTTTTTTTCTCCAGAAATAGGAGATACTCATTTCAGTGTATATTTCTGTGGGGTTTTGGGGTGGGTTTTTTTTGTTGTTGTTGTTTGTGTTTTTAAGGTTGCACTGAAAATAGATTATCAAATTATATTATTCAGGCTCCGTTCTGGCTTGGGTAAGGAGATAATGCACAGATGTTCATTAGGTACCTGTAGCGATGAGGGAAGATGGATCTTTTACTACTGTCTTCTACTTTTTGAGCAGCTCTGCAAGTCTTGGGTAGGAATTGAATTATGTATTTGTCATTGCACACTCAGCTTAGAGAATGGATCCAACTGATGCTTCAATTTCATATTTCTAGAAACTGCATGCCGTGCTGTTGTGTACTACTTTTGTGTCCTTTAAAATTATATCATAAGCAGCTTCGTTGTGAATTTGTTTAAATAATTGTGTGTCAGACAAGACGGATTTAATAGATTCTGACTCTCTTTCTCTCCCTGATAAAGATGATGGTTGGGTTTTGGGTTTCTTTTTTTTTTTTTTTTTTTTTTTTTTAATTACATACTGGTAAAGATTGAGGACTTTGGATATAATCTAAATAGGTTTTGATTTCAGTTAATTAGGGAAGAAACAAGTAGAAGAAATAACTTCTTACACAAATTCTTTTTTTTCTGTAGCTTCTTGATAGATGGCAATCTTAGACACTTCTTTGAATCAGTCCATTAAAGCGTATTTGAGACTTACATACCAGTTTTATAGTAGTATGCTGATTATTTCTGAAAAAATGTGGCCGGCACATAGTGAATTATACTGTTGAGTTCTTCAGGATTGAGACAAATATTTACAAGTGCATTTCAGTCCATTCTCCACCACTCTGATTTTTCTATTCTCTGTTCCTGGAAGGAGAAGTAAGATAAGACCAGGGAGCTGGAGGGGATGGGCTGGGGTGAATGGGAGAGAGATTAACAATACTGAAGGCAGATAACTATTTCACTTTATTTTAGATATTTAAAATTCCTACTTGGGTTTTGAAATCTAGTATATTTAGTGAAGAAAAAAAATGCTAATATCATTAGCATTTTCGTTTATGGATAATTCTGTTTTAAGTCGTCCTTTCCCAAGAGTAGTTTTAATATTGCTGCTATCTATTCCAGGAAAGGAGAAAGCAAAGATTGCTTTTAGATTGCGGGTTGGGAATTTACTTAAACATAAATCCCTGAAGAGTAGAACCACTTGAGTTCTGTTTAGCTCTGCTTTAATTGTGTTGAAATGTTTCAGGAGATAGTTACTATATGAAATATCACCTATCACTTAGAAATTTATGTGAAATTATTTTAGAGTATGAATCACAAGAGTTACTAGTTCACAATTTTGACTTGTGTAAAAAAAAAAATCCATAAATTTGGGGATGAACATTAGTTCTCTTGTTAGCTAGCTGAATTATATTGAAATATATATATAATTAGTACTATATCTGTACAGAATAACAACACCTTGGTGGAATTACCCTGGGTGTATACCTCTAGCAGGATATATGCCTTGCTCCTGAACTCCTGGAAAATATTTTCTGGTTATATTAAAGAGTATAGAGATATAGATTGTTAAAGTCCATTGAAGCCTGTGTTTTATCTTTATTGCAAATCTGTTGGCATGTGGGTGCATATGATGGCACGTACATCCTTTGTCTTCTAGAATTCCAGGTACCAATGAACACTGTTACAATCCGCATTTTATATCTGTTTGCACAGCAAAATTTAAATGACTGAAGCCTACAGATTCCTAAGGTGTAAGCTTATATTTCAGATTTGGTTCCTGAAAATATGTCCTTTTCCTGGAATATGATCTAAAAGGATGTGCAATGGTCAGAAATAGGCACAAGTTCCCAAGCACCAAAGATTTTAGTATTTCATAGCTCTTCCCAGCTGGATTTCAACCTAATTTGGCACATATATCGTAGTTGACCTCAGACAGAATAATTCAGATGTTTGAACCTCTTAGATGTGTAGCCAAAAGCGAGTTGTCTTGTTGCATGTATTTTTAAACATCTGCAAGCTTAGCTGGGAAGCAGAATGCAAATTCTAGGATACCTGTGAGGTTATGAAAATCCCTTTGGGACTGTGGGGAATCTTGGAGCTTACAAATATATGGTTTATCCAAGCACGCTGAATTTAGAAGTTTAGTATTTGTTTTAATTTCTAGTAACTCAAGTACAAATGACAATAGTAGCAGCTCATCAATAATTTAATAGTAAATGTATAATTGAGGTAATATCTTTTGTTGAACCTTTTAATGGCTGTTCCATGAGGACTGGAGGAATTGTTTCCTGCACTTTGTATTTCTGCTATATTCGGATACAGGAATAACTTGTTCACATATGCTGAAAAAGTTTAATGTTGTAGCCAGTTAACACTAGCAGAATTGTTTCTTTCAATGGCTCTCTTTTACTCAGGTAGGTACCAATACATAGACAAGGGAGATTTCTAATAGGCTGCAGAGGAATTCCCATGCCTCTTTCATAGGAATAGGAAGGGGCTAAGTGCTCAGCTTGTGGTGAGGTGGGGAGTTGAATTAGTACTTTCAGACTGTTGGCTAATATAAAGATGTGCTGTTTGTTTTGGCTTGATTAAATGTTGCACACATATAAGAATGCCCTATTTTCACTATACAGTAATTTTTGCTTCAGATACTCCATTCTCTGACTATGTTTCTTTAAAAGCAATGTGAGGAAGCCTGCGTTTCAGCATGATGTCCTTCGTTGACCAGTTGACCTTTGAGGGAGAATTGAATCTAAGCATTGATTTCTTTTTTAAAATACTTACATTGTTTGCAATCATGGGTTTGTTTCCAAGAAAGAATCGTTTGGTCCTTCACCATTATAAAGCCTATAGCGTGAGCTCTGTTGAGATTTTCTACTGTGGAGGTTGTGCTCATAAGCACCTATAATCCAGGATTCTCTTGGCTACAAAAGCACATCAATGCTCTTTTTATAATGGTAAGCTCTTACTTTTGGCCAAACTCCTGTTTAGTCATAGGCCCATAACTTACATCCACCCTCTTCTACCAGCCGTCCTGAACAAAGTTCCATTTCAGTGGCTGGTGAAATGGCTTGTCTGTGCAGCAATTCATAAGGTGCTCTCAAATCTCTGAAAAGCTGCAATCTGTTTTCAGAAACATTGTGAGCATTGATTAAAACAAAGATCTGTTGCAGTAAGGAAGTGGGCGTGTGCCATCATGTTTTAGATGAGTTCACATTGTATGCTATGACCCAACAACAAAAATTCACTAGGTTCAAAACTTCCCTAAGGCTTCCTTAGTTCCAGTCTGTAGGGTCCTTTGTTGTAAAAGCTGTATTTTTATGAAAGTGAAGGCAACAAACTACATAGGCCCCACAAATTTGTGAGTTCATTTGGCATCCCCATACAGGATCTGCTGCCAGTATGCGTTCACAGATGAGACCAAACATGCTGTCATCTTTCCACAGTGATCCCTTTTCTTCTGAAAAAAAATTTTTTTTTTAATAAACAAATATATTAGCCTGGGAAAATAAGTTTTCTCAGTTTTGAATTTTAGCAGGACAGTGGAATGGATTTCTTGAGGAAGCAGTAGAAATTGCCCCATATGTTTCGTGTAATACTGGGTTCATCTTTGCTTTCTCATCTTCAGTAATGAGACATGCAGGAGCTGCTTCTCTGAATAGTCCCCTCACTGACGTTATTTAACTAAACAATATCTAATAACCTGGCAGTGATAACTGAGCATAGTATCTTTTGCAGTCAGTGAAGGTGAGGAGCTGTGGTTGTGATCTTTTTCCCGTCTGTGCCATGGATATTTGCTTTCTTTTTCTCTCAAGTGCCTCAGTAAAATGTTGGCCTTGAGCTTTGGAAGCTTGAGGTGGAGAAAAAGGAGAGAAATAACTCTGGAGCTCCGTTCCAGAAAGCAAGATATCCAGGAACAAGATCCAGGTGGGAATTCAAGTGTGTTTCTGAGCACTACAATCACTATATTTAGGAACGATGATTTGGTACCTCAGCAACCAGGAGTAGGAAATGGCCTCAGCTGGTGTAATTTCAATTGAGGATGATACACTGTAGTAATTTTCTGATTATATACATTATAACAGGTTGGTATTCAAAGACCTGATACAGAAGAAATGTGTTAGAACAGCACCCTTATACACTCAAATACCTTTTAACATATATAGGAGTCTCTTCAAATCTTGGTTTGAAAGGACTTACAGCGTTGCACATTGTATATGGCAAAACAAAGCTCCTCAGAGACTGGCAGTTTTTTAATGTTGAGCTGAGAAACAGCTGCCTGAGCAGTGTTTCAGGAGAATGGAAACGAGGGAGATCTGCTACAGCTTGTTTGCAGAGAACAATAGTGCGTTGTGGTTTTCTAGATTTTTCTTCCCTTGTAATTGTGACATTGTTGATTAAACTCTGAAGTTTTTGGCAGTGTCTCATCATGAGGTAAGCGAAAGTCTAGAACCTGCTAAAGACCTAGTTGAGCTATAAAGTGAAGAAAAGCTTAATTTAAAAAGAGCTTGAAAGGAAACCATGTTCGGGGGGGGGATTAATTGGGGTCTATGAAGTCAAACTTTTATGTGAGTCTAAGTGTATTTGGCAGGATGGCTGTTCTTGTAGGTTTATTTCTGTCATGTCTTAACACCAGGCTAGTCACAAAGCAACTCCAGCTGTATAATTTTAAACTAGGATGTCACCTATATTGTGGCAAACAACCTTTATACTTTCTATTTCTCAGGATTTGACGACAGAGCAGCAAAGTTGCCAGAAATCATCTTTGTCTCACCTTGCGCTTTCACTCCACAGATGCTGGGGACTTGCTAAGCCATTGCCGACCCTCAGCAGCAAGGCCATGCCAAGCCCTGTTCCATGTCCCAGGGGAGCCTGGCGCCAAGAGCAGCAAAACCCGCTGGGGGGTAACACAGGTGCGTGAAGAATGTTGGGAACATGGCTCCCTATTGATTTTACATTAATGTTTGACACGTAGAGCAGGGATAATATTCCAGTGGCAATTACCCTCAAGACATGCACCATTATACAAAATAAATGTCAGTGCTTGCCCTCCATAGTGCACGCAGCCGTCTAACTCACACAGTTAATTTGAAGATCTTGAAAATTTAGGTTGTCCACTCCTCTGTCCTGGCAGAGTGCAATTAATTAGTATGTCTTGAAATAATTATTAAAAGTACAACCTTGGGGATTTTTTCTGCTCCTTGTTGCTGTCTTTGGGAGCAACAATAAATGTTCAGGCTATACAAGAAGGATAAATATTTAGGTTTGATCCATCCTGCTCTTTCCTGCTCTCTGCTGCACCTTTCTGTATCTCCCTCAGCCTTTCTGATGGCTTATTAGTAAAGATCCAGTTTCAGATAGTCAGTACTAAAGAGCACACAGAGAGAATGCTGATGTTGAGCATAGATTAATTTCTAATAAATCACAAGTCAGTGATTGGTAAAAGTCAAGTTCTGATAAAAAGACGAATCAAGCTCTGATAAAACACAAGTCAGGCCTCATATTTGGAGATAAATATTTTTAACAATTCCAGGATTTTTCTTGAATTTTGGTTTCTAAGTTATTATGATTGAGCTTCAGGTGCAAGTTGAAGTTTTTTCAATTTTCTTGTCAGTGAAATGTGCATACTTCATAGCTAGAGACTGAAATCCACTATTCTTTTAGTCAAACAGAGGTGGACGAAAAAGGGAAAAAAGACTTCCACATTCCATTCTGTCACAGCATAAAGGTTCATGGTGTGGGAACACCCAGATTTGCAGAGAAGAGTTGTGTTCATTTTGTCTTAGTCCTCTGCTGAGAATGACAACTGTAAACATAACTGTGGAGAACACTATCCACTTACATGTGGAGAGAAACATCAAATCAACATATTTCATTGCCTAAGACATAATTTGAATAATATGAAATTTTTTTTTTTTTCTATTTTAAACCTGAAGACAGGACAACACAGAAACTCTGAGTCGTTCACTTAAACAAGAGTTACCTCATGGTCTTTTTCCCAAGTATTGGGCAGGTAATTTGTTCGATGCTGAAAGAACAAAGCATAAGCTTCAAACATCTCTTCTCCTTATATTCTTTTGAATCACTGTATGGTAATTTATTTAAGTGACTTCTGTTGCTCCTTTAATGACTACATACTTTTCTTGCTGTGTTTTCTTGCATAGGATCACAGGATGACTACACAGTTACTTCAGTGATATCAGTAATGGACTAGATAATATTAGATTTCTATACTGAAATAACTCCACAGTATGTAAAAAAAGAGAAAAAAAAGATTATGCTTTTCATGCTTGAAGAAATATAACACTGATTAGAACCTAGGTTGTTAAGATTAAGGCAGTTGCGAGGCATTACTTGAAATCGTGTTAGCTTTTCATATCTTAGTTATAAAATGGTACCACAAAACACTTCACAAAAAACTGAATAAAAATATGTCTTTTGACTGTGTACCATTTTCAGTGTTCTTTGAGTCACAAAAAGTTTCATTTCTTCCTTACTAATCTGCCAAGTCTAGAAAAATAAATTTTATTATTCAGAATAAGTTACTGTGCATGTTTTTAACTGGATATTATGCTAAGAGTATTATTTATTTTCTTACTGGCAATATGCTTTCTAAGCATAAGTGTAAATGGTATATCAAGTTAATAGAACAGTATTTTTATATTACTTACCCTGTTGAGCACATAAGCTTTTTTCAACAAGATAGAAAATTAGTAAGACAGAGTCTTATCCAATTTTTATTTAATGACAATCTTTAATTCAAATGTTTTGTAAGAAAAAAAATGAGAAATATTTAATGTTTTTTTCACCAAGGAAAACCGTACTGAGAACAGCAGAAACTGTTTATCTGGAGTATAAAATATTTCTCTGTTCTTAGGAGATACAAATACCTTTTGGTTTCTCATATCAATGAAGTTCTCTTCTCATGTAGTGGATTATCGTTTGCTTACAGCTTCCAGTACAGAAAATTATTTTGAGATACAGTTTAGGCAGTAAGCCTGTAATAGTTTATTATGTTGTGAATTTCCGTTGCTTGTTCCTATTGTGCAGGTAATGACTTTGGGGGTGGAGAATGAAATGAAATTCCCCATTGAGTAGATAAACACCCATTTATTACTACTACTCTGGGTGCCAAATTATAGACTAGTTGGTAGTGAGAACCTCTACCGGTTTTTAGCCTTTGACTCGAGATGAGTGAGGTAATCACATGACTCATATCACCTCCAAAGAAAAAGCTCCTCTTCAGAAAAAGCGGTTGAAAGACTGTTGCTGTATTATTAATAATAAACAGAGGCAAGACAGAATCCCTGATGTCTGAGGATGATGAGGTGAGA
Organism: Limosa lapponica baueri; assembly: GCA_002844005.1. NCBI lineage: Eukaryota > Metazoa > Chordata > Aves > Charadriiformes > Scolopacidae > Limosa > Limosa lapponica. The sequence continues at coordinate 344,025 of KZ505990.1, forward strand.
CTTTGAATTGTCCCGTAGGAAACAGTTTTATTTCATTTATTTTCTTCCAACAAGTTTTGCATTTCCTTTGTTGCCACAGGCAGCTGTAAGGCTTTCAAGTATAGAGTACAAAATGCAAATAGTAACTCTACAGTTGATAAGTGGTTGGAAATGTTTAGTGCCACAGAACGGCAGAGCTGCTTGGAATGTGTTATCTCATACATATATTTCTATTTTGTAATACATCTGCTTGGGCTTCATGGGTAGCTTTGACTAGCAAGGAACAATATGCAGGGATGCTCAGGCTCTGCTAATGTCACAGCGGTGGCAATACAGTATGGTAAAATACTTAGGGCGAGCATCAAAAGAGAATAGTACTGCTTCAGTGGAAAAAAAAAAGATCACTGTTGCTAATCACTAGTGATAGACTTTGAATTAGTGATGGGTATGTAGTCAGAGGCTCATTGTTTCATTAAGGACAGATGACATCATTCAACGATGTCATTTAAAATTAACACTTCATAAGGAATCACCTATGCTTTACATGTAATTATACTTCTATTTTGATGATTTAGATTCAATGCTTCAGCAGCCCTGCCTTGGGGACATTGGCTAGCAAGTTTGCCTGGTAATGTTTAACAAGATCCAGGGGTGGGATGACACCTAACCTGTGTGAGATATGAGGAGCAAGGGAATCCCTCTGATCTAGTACATTCCTATTGCTTTCAGGTCACCATCACTGGCACCTCTTTCAAAAGGAACCAGTTATCTTCATAATATATTGCACTTCCTTATATTTCTTGCTCAATGGAAGTGACTTTGTCTGGATGCATGAACACGTGATGTTTATTTTTGTGCCCCCAGCAACTCAGAATGGGTGTATGTGAAATGTCTGTCAACCTACTAAGTACTTAGCTAATGAAATTATACACTTTAGAAGCAATATGCATTGGATAGGGGATGTAATGATGCAAGGGTAAGTCACACCACAAATCAGCGCAAAATTTAAATTAATGAAGTTTGGGTTTGGGGCTTAGTTTAGTTCAAGTGATTTTAAGTTAGGCAGATATTTGGGTTTTTTTTCCCCATTCGGCAGTTTTGTTAGTAAAAACTGCCAATGGACAGTTTTGGTTTAAAAACAGCAACACTCAGCAAGTGTTAAGTGCAGTAGGCAAGTGCCATTTGTGTATGTTGGCAGAAAAGAGGATAATGCTGTGGAAGTTAACAGTGTGTTTACAGTTGCATATCATACATTAGTTGATCCATGACTTTCATGCAAGTCCAAAGAAAATCAACCAGGAGGATCAGCATTCTAGAAAACTTTCACAAAACCCATAATTTGAAAGAATTATTCTGTTAAAGAAAAGATTTAAGATTTAGATTCAAATACGTGAAAGGTTGCTGCGGAGAGAAAAGTAATAAACTGTCCGCTTTGTCTACAGGGAACAGGACAAGAATAATAATGCAGTTAAATGGTAGTGAGGGAGATGTAAATTAGACATTAGGGAAACCTTTGTAAATGTAAGGTTAGTGAAGGACAGCGGCTGATTGATTGGAGGTGCTGCAGCATCTCTATTGGAGATTTTGGGAACGAGTTAGGTAAACATCTGTCAGAGGCAGGTCCGTGGTTCTGTTTGGGAGCATCGGGGTGGGTGAGGTGGCCTCCTGACATCCCTAGCCACCCTGCCTAGCCGAGATCCCATTTTACGCTGTGTTGGGACCCAGTGAGGTTAGAAACTCTGAAATGAAACAGCTTCTTTATCATGGATGGTTTTATGATTGTCTCATCTTACTCTTGTTAGGATATAAGATAAAGCTTTAATATACTTTTCACCAGCAATTTTCCATAATTTTCTTTTCCAAAAAAGGGTGTTAAGAGAATCCTGTTTGGATTTGACTTGTGAAAATGCAGCATGTCTGTTTAATACTGTTTAAGCCCTGCTTCTGTATTATTTGGCAGTTGTATTATTTGTTCATATGTTGTGAATGAAGTTTTTTTCTAATAATTTGAAACAAAATTTGCATATTGTCTTTGGGTAAAATTGAACCTCAGAAATTTAGGGCTTAAGTTCCATTTTAATTTAAGGAAGATTTGATGAAATTAATTAAATTGGGGGTTGCAAAATGCCCTTCTGTTTTTTTCAGATGTAGGAGCATAAAAATTGAAATTTTTTTTATTCTGAGTTTATGGGGCATTACATCATTTCCCACATTAATTTAAACTTTTGTTCTCTAGATAAGGTGTTATTTACAGTAAAATCTACAGTATTCAGAGTAATATAATGTGTCTGGTTGCAGCTGATGAAGACATTGTTTTCTAGAATGAATGGTAAAGCTCACTGGAGCATTAAAGAGGGTATTCTTGGTATCTCATATGTAGATACAGTCTAGACACTTGAATAATCAGCAGAGTCATTAGAATGTCTGCCTGTAAGTATGCCAGTGTTGGTGGTGAGAAAAAAGAAATATTTCTTGCTCATCATTGTCTTTCTTCACCATTTTTCTTAGCATCTGACCTTTCATGCTTAGATATTAATTGCCCTACTTGTAGTTTGTCTTTCCATTTCTTTTTGTTTCAGTTCAATGACTGAAACGGGAAAATAATATTGGAGCCCCATTGATGTATTTTCATTGAATGGTAACAGAATGTAGCCAACTGTTATTATGCAGTCCTAATTCATTTTATTTACAGCAATGGAGATTAGAAAAGCACTTTCGAACAGAAATTAAACCATTGTTTTTCACAAATGCTTGTTCCAACATGCTCTTAGATTTGGAAAAAGATCAATGCAAAGTTCCATCAATATTTTTTAATTAGGAAAAATTTTAATTGTGATCTCAGACTTCAAATACATTCGTGGTATTTCTGAGTACTACAATAGTGGCATATGTGGCTCCTGCTTCTCTTAAGTTTCTTCTTTGAAAAGCACAATTAAAATTGTATTTTTGCCACTGCTGTCATCACACATTAGTTCTACAGCAATTTTAAAGGGGGAATTTGCTTTGAGTCCAACAGGATGGGGCTGAAGTGCTACACATGAGAGAGAATATATTCTAGTGGGTTTTTAATAGAAGTAGAAAAAACACTGTTTGTCTTACAGAAACAAGTAAAGGGCCTCCTGTGACACATAAGATTTTGTAAGCACACTGAACTGGCAATCAGCTAATCTCTAGTGTCAGAATGATATCAGTAATTGGATCCCCTATGAAACAGCAGGAGTCAGTGGTGGGTGGATTGTTTCTTTGCAGTGTGGTGCAGGCAGCTGAGTTCTCTGTGCTCAGCTGCGAGGTTGTGGAAGCATGATTGCCACAGTACCAGGAGAATTGAGGCAGGTTTTTAATTACTGCTTTATTGAATTATTTGGTATTATTTCTTGCAAGTGCGCAATGAAGCACCATGTGAGAATACTAATTTCTACTTGGTTAATCATGGGTGGTAGCACTTCTGCTGCATGCTTCTAGCGTGCTTGTGTCTTTTAGTTTTATATTAATCATGAGAGATACCACTTTTACATTTGTATAGTTAACTTAGGTAGATTTTTGAGTCAGAAATAACATTATTAATGTGCTTCTGATATTATGATTGAAAGTCACAAGAGAGATTGCAGCTTTACATGGCACCACCATGGGAATGCCTTGTTGTTTGAGAACAAAAACAACCCAAAAATGTAGAAGGCAGAAGTAAAAAAGGGTTTTATTTTCTGTTGTTTGTAATACGTTCCTGTTTTGACTCAACTAATTTTCAGAAGTCCCTGTTCTGCTATGAGTATTTTCACCAAGAGCAATAACTCCTACAAGACAGATGTCCTGATATTTTGAAAGAGTGGTTTAAATATGTATGTGTATGGTTTTTTGCATCTATTTGATGTTTAAATTAATTTTAGAGACAGCCATGGATATAAGATGCTCTTTCTCTTCTAACTGCCTCAGTCCATACTTCTGTGAAATAGTATAGCATATTTTTCAAGCTGTTTAGGGAGCTAAAACGCTAACTTTTTAATCACTAAAATGCCAAATAAAGCCAAGCCTTTGAAACTGTATAAAAAAATGGTTCCTATCACATAATGTATTTAGCATGACTTGAACAACAGCTTCAAGCTTTTGAAGTTGATTTTTTTTCCAGCTTTGACAAAAATTCCCCTCCCCCATCACCTGCAACTGTTACTGATGCTTGAATGAGTCTAAATACTTGGAATCTGTTTTCCTGTCTTATGCTGAATCTGGAAGACCTCAAAGTCAGTCCCTGTTCAAATTATTTCCATTGAGCAGAAATAGAAATAGAGAATATCACTGTGGGGAATATATATAGGTGGGGAATAGGGAATACATAGGCAGGGGAATACATAGAGGGGGCATCTTAAGATGGGGTTTATTTATGATTGATGTTTGTGTGTTCTACATTTATACTCTATTTTAATAACTTCTTAAGAAATGAACTTAGTTTCAGTGTTTATCCTCCATCCACAGCGTCACTTTATTTGTTACAGATAAGAACCAGGCAAATAGAGGGAGAACAGTGTTGTGCCTTCTCAGTCATGTGCCATTGATATATGCACTGTGACAACAGTAAACCGTTGTTTCATGCAGTTAAAGCAGGATTAAAACTAGCTTTGTAAAGAGATCAAGGAATGATGGTTTACGTTCAGTAGGTTTTAATAACTTTTCAGAGAAAGAAAACTTTTGATCTGATTAGACATAGAAAAGCTGGGAGTTTCTTTAAAACATCATTGCATTTTTCTACTAGTTACTCAACCCCATTATTGGTCCTTGAATTTTGTAAAGTATTTTTTCTCTTTGAAATTAATTACTTATCTTCCCAGAACTGTTTTGTAGAAGTTAGTTCTTTAAATGAAAGTGTTTACGAATGGTGAGCTCAAGTGAGTTTTGTCTTTTCTGCCCTCAATGGTTAAATAAAAAAAAAAATTAGGCCTACTGGGCTCATTTTATTATTTGCCTAATGAATGCTACACATAGAAGTTAAGTCTCCTCTTATGGAGTTTTTAAATGTCTTTACTGTAGCTTTACTGGGGTGCTAGCCCTGGGGCATTGGTTCAGAGGTAGGTTTGGGGTTTTTCCTCTTTTCAAAACTGCTGCTCTGGTAGATGCACAGACACAGTTTTGTTTTGTTTTGTTCTTTTAAACTTTGTTTCCCAACCACCACCTCCTGCCAGAATTTCCCCAGTCTTAACTTTTTTTTTTTCCTCCCCTACTTTAAGCAAGTTTTCTGTGAGAAGGCATTATATGCAGGATTTTGCTACAGCCACTTTTCACATTTAGAATACTGCTTTCCCAGCTTATTTTGGCATATAGAGCAAAGTGATAAGATCGCTATGTAGGAAAGTTGGACAAATACATCAATGCTGTACTTGGCGCTGATATTTTTCCAAATACCCCATTTTCTTAGTTGTCTTTTTCATATTCCACATAATCCCAGTATCACAGTTTCAGGGTCTCAATCAGATCCCAACTTGGTGGTTAGTGCTTCTTTTTTGATACATTTTTTTAAAAAACTTTATACAAAAGGTAGTTTCCTTCCCTTTATTTTCTTTATGTGAGAAATGCCATTTAGGTTTTACTTTACTTTGCCCAAATATACATTTTTTTTTCACCAGCTGTTTCCGTGGCTCGATGTGCAGTGAGACAGCTTCTTGGTTCCCAATGCCGGCTTGCTCTGACAGGCTGCATTGACTAATTGGTCTCTGCCATTTTCTTGATGTTCATCTCCTTTCTCTTGCTTTCCCAGTTAGAGCAGAGCCTCACTGAGAACAGCCCATAGGAAAGCGCTCTCCTTGAGCTTCTGACAACCACCTCGTCTCTTGCATGGTGCTATTAATGAAACAAAAGCAAAAGTCCTCATGTGGGCTTCTTGCAAGTAGTGAGGAGTCAAACTGTGAATTAAACATCTTTTGCCTACATTGCAGCTTAGAAAGAAACTGCTGAGTGATGTTTTTGAGGCACAGATTGATAGGCTTTTTAAGAACACCAAAGAGACTAACTGTTAAGTTTTTGATGTTATGTCTAGGTTTCTTTTAAAATAAAATAATGGAATAGTATAATGTCACATTGAGTAGGGTAATAGTATTAAGAATTGAGTCACAAGGTAGGTGTAGTACAATTGCAATACCCCATTCTCACACACAATATATAATTTTTAGCATCTTTCTGCTCTTCAGATTGACTAAGTCCATACAGAAATGGATAGCATTACCGGTGTTCAGAAAAATGAAGGAAATTAATGCTGTGATTTCATTTACCTGCTTCACTAGAATTTTAATTCTGTTTGAATATTATAGAGAAGTTTTCTATTCATGGTGTTTCATGACATTATTTTAAAAACATTTGCTCATGAATCAATGCCATTGTATAGCAGAACAGTCAACTTTTTAATGTGGAATTCAAGTTTGGAATTTTCAATAGATACAGAGGCACAGAACATTTGATCCATTCAGATTTAAAGCTCCACTTTAAAAAAAGTGTACTCAGCAGAATAGAGGAATTTAAAATTACAGCATCTAAACTGTCTTGATTCTGTCCAATCAAAATGTCCTGTAAGTATAACATGATTGTGTTTAAAAAGTTTCAGCATTCGTGATTGACAAGAAATGAATAGCAATTTAGCTGTTTTTCCACATGGTTTCTTTTTCCTTAAGACAGACAAATGGTCCAGAGTTAAAACTTTTGGGTTACCTTACTTACGTGTTTTTCTGCTTACCCTGCTCCAGGCTTTTTTGTTTGCCTGGCTTTTTTTCTGAGTTTCCTAAGTCAATGGTTCTGGACTAACTACTAGTATGTGTAAAACCTATGTATATATTTTTATTTCTGATATAAATTCTTAGCCTTAGTTCCATTGCAAAGTATTTTGACCATAAATAGACTTAGAATTAGATTATTCTGCCATATTCCTGATGACATGTACTGTCATTAAATCTTATATGAACTATAAGTTTCCATATTATGTTAACTCAAATTTTAATTTATATTCGGGTAGCATCTGTAACTTCTAAACCAACCCTGAGTTAGACAGGATGTAATGCTGCTGTTAGAGCAGCACAGTTGTTCAAGCACAGTACAAACTAGACTTGAGCTGCTACAAGGTATTCTGCCCTTGACTTGTTGGAGGATTTGCTTACTGAAATCAGTGCCAAGGTATATCAGTGATATACAGTCCCTTGTATATCAGTTTCTTTGGTATCCACAGTAGGTAGTCAAACCCATGCAGCTGCACAATGTGTCAGACTTCACCAGCTACTATGGCAGATGGCCACCAAAGTTGTTGGCCTTCAGGCTAAATGCTCAGTTAGCTTCAATTTTTGACTCTTGGGTCCATTCTCCATTATCCTACAGTCTCATGAAAATCAGTATATTTCAATGGAAACCATCAATAAATAAGTTTCATTTACTTCTTTTTGACCTGAGTTCAGGTAGCTTGTAGGTTTATGTATGCATATACATAAAAACATTTCCAGGTATGTAGATTAAAGTTCATTGATAACTTCGTATAACTGCAGCTTTTTTTTTCTTTTTTTAATTTAAATGTGTGTAAGATTTGGGTTAAAAAAATATGGAAATTTTGAACAATTGAATTTTAATCACAGTCACTCAGGATTAAAAATACAGTTACTAAGTTCCTTAGCCATTTAAAAACATTTTAATTACAAATTATACCTGTGCAAAACAATTTGTTTAATGAACGTAAATCTGAAATCCAAGATATGGTGTATTTTTCATATATTTCAGTAGACTAAATGGCTTATAACAGCTTGTATTGGGGTAAAGCACCAAAATTACCTTCAGCATTTTGCTAGAAATATGCAAAGCAAAAGTTTTGTCAAAGAAGTTCACTAAATTGTGGTTTTATCTGGTATCCTAGTGTTTAAGGAGAGAGCTAAGATCTGAAATCACTTTCTTGGGAAAGTGAAAGATGTTCTCTCTTATGGCCTATTGCTGCACTTGTGTTTGCTCAATACCTTGGTCTCATAGCTGCAGGGACCGGGCTATAACACTGTGTATAAAAAGGCTGATACTTCCGCCCCATTCCCTCTTTCTCCAGTAGGACTCCAAAGTTTATGCGTTCCCCAGTGCACTGAAAGTTGTGACAGGGACCTACAGGAGTCACAGGCAAGGTGGGGAGCTCCAAGAGGACCAATAGCCATATCGTTCACATATCTGTGTTCTGGGAGGAGCTGGGGTCCTATTGATGGATCCCGCAGGGAGGGCACAAAGAGGGAGCAGATGAACTCTGGAGTTTGTCCCTTCTGCTCAGTGGTGGAGTGGTCTCTTCCTCCTGGTGACTGTGGAGGCAGGCCCTTTCCTTGACTTACCTTTGAGCTAGGGGGAAGCAGGGCAGGACAGAGCACCAGGAAAAGGCAGGCCTGGGCTTGGCAACAAATGTCTGTTGAAAAATCTTTAAATGAAGACAAGAAGAGAAGCTTAGGGAGGAAATGGGAGTGTTGCCTGGCCCATTTTGGCTGCTGTCAAATGCCTTTCTGCATTTCTAACTAGTCAGTACAGGCTTTTTTTTCTTAAAAATCAAAATGGGTAAAATTCTGGTCTATGTTATTTTATGTGCAGCAAAGACAGACAACTTTTGGAAGTCTTTGACTTCAAATCTCTTAACTGAGTAGACAACACAAAATGAGAAGAGTTAGCACACTCTGTAGGGGGAAGCAAAACAGAACTAGGACAACTTATTCTTTGCTATAATTGCCCATAGCTGTGGGTACATGTGACCACCTTTTCTTTGCTGTTGTTTTGTAAGCAGCTTTTAAGTCATGTCCCTCACAGAAAAACAGAATAGAAATGGATACTAAATGAGAAAAACCTTTCAAAGACTTTTCTCAAAACTCAATCATCCAGTTTTTAAAGTGCATGTTACGTGAAGTACCTGTCATAGTTGTTCTTGGAAATGAAGGTAAAATTTTGAGGAGGAATTAAAAGATTGTTTACTGGATGTTTTTATTCAATACCATATGAATCTCATCTGCTGATTAGTTAGGTTCATTTGCAAATGTGAAAGGAGGGGAATGAGATAATTCAGAAGAAAAGCTGTATGGTATCATCCTGAGTGTCATTATGCAACACATGAAGGACGCCCAGGTGATCAGGCCCAGCCAGCACGGGTTCATGAGGGGCAGGTCCTGCTTGACAAACCTGATCTCCTTCTATGACAAAGTGACTCGCTTGGTGGATGAGGGAAAGGCTGTGGATGTT
>KZ505990.1:354440-367689 GCA_002844005.1 Limosa lapponica baueri
AAATCCAAACTCAACTAGTAGTGATTCAGTAGTTACCCGTTAACAGTTATTATTTGGTCAACAGCAAAATGAGAAATCAAGATGATACCTAATTGGTATTTTTGAAAAACTTTTCCATCTGAAGCAAAATATGTTTGCTGATGCTAATGGACATTGTAGTGGCACAGGGGATGAAGCTGGAGGCATTTTGTATGACTGGCTCTTGTGGTAAGTGAGGCCAGATGTTAGATGGACAGTCCTCTGTTTTGAATACATTTTAATGTTTTCAGCCTTTCTTCCAGTGTTATTTATGCCAGTGTACACTTTTTATTAACTTCAGTGGATGTAGGATTGTGACCTTACATCGTAATTTTATTGAGTCTTCTTGGAAAAAATGTTCACATAGACCCTGAAAATGTTTCATATTTCAGATAAAACAGAATACATTAAGATTGTGTTTAGAGAATGAGGAAGAAAACTTTAAAGTAGATCACAATTCCTACAGATGGTATTTGCATTAATAACAAGTGCTAGAAATGTTTTCGTGGTTTAGTTCTCACTTGACTGGGGAGAATAGTAAAGAAGGAAAGCATTTCTTTGCCAGTGCTGTTAGTCATTTGTCTGTTCTATAATTACAGCAAAATTTGTGGCTGGTCATATGGAAAGGACTGAAAAGTGTCTGTGAAATTAAGAAAGAACTTTGGAAAATTTACCATATTCAGTAAAAGCTCATCTAATTTTAGTATGTGTTGTGGCTTCAAATTTATGTCCCTTTGTCAGTAAGCTAATATGAAAGAATTTAATTGGGAAATACCTTTTACCCTTTTCCTCAGTGGGATTGTGCTTTCAAACCTATTCAAATTCATCATCGGTCTTGTACAAATTATCTTAGAAAGCCCAAGGAAAAATCAATGGGAATATTTCCCTCAGGGTCCACCGTACTGATTACAAAAATATCCATACTTAATACTGAGTTTATGCTTATATCTTCACAACTGATCATGAAACAGATTCAGTGTATAATCTCATACGGAGCCAATAATGTTGCAAATGCTTCCAGTACTGGTAAATTTGTAAAGACTTGCATTTACACAAACTGTGCTTTGCACTTCTGACAAAAATACACGTGTAACTTCCAGGGCATAATGTGTGCTCATTTTCTTGCCACATGCGAGAAAGCTCCAGGGAGACATTATTGTGGCCTTTCAGTACTTAAAGGGGGCTTGTAAGAAAGATGGGGACAGGCTTTTTAGTACAGCCTGTTGCAATAGGACAAGGGGTAACAGTTTTAAAGCGATATAAGGAAGAAGTTTTTTATGATGAGGGTGGTGAAACACCAGAACAGGTTGCCCAGAGAGGTAGTAGATGCCCTGTCCCGGGAAACAGTCAAGGTTAGATTGGATGGGGCTTTGAGCAAACTGATCTAGTTGCAGATGTCCCTCCTCATTGCAGGGGAGATTGGACTAGGTGACCTTTAAAGGTCACTTCCAACCGAAACCATTCTATGATTCTATGTGCAAGTCTGACACATCGGACTTGACAGTGTATATCAGAACATCTCCCATTTTGAACTAGCTCTACTAACACTCTGTGATCGGCTGTAATAGCCTTTAACTTTCCTAGGGTGAATTACAAGTGTTTGCACTCATGCAAAGTGTAAATGTAAATGTTGACAGTGTCATGTAACAGTGACTTCTTGTCATTGCCACCAGCTGCATGATTCCATAATGTAGAATAGCAGCTAGAGCTCAGTTGTGAGATAAAAACCATACAGTTGACTTTTGGGGATCCCTATGTTAGTGTTGCCAAATTCCTGTAGAGTATGACATCTTTTTTTGTTTTGTTTTGTTTTTTTCAAGAAAGCAGAACTTTTGCAAATAATGTGGCTGTTTGCCTTCTACTAGGCTTGTAAAATTGTCAGTAATAATATTTCTATAGAAGTTTATTCTCCTTTTATTGTTTAGCCTAAATTTTGCTGTGGCGGAAACTCAGCCCGAATTTTGTCAGGCTGAAGGTGAAATTCTTTTACAAATGAGGACCAAATTAGATTAAGTTCTCTATTTTTGGAGAACCTCAGTAATGTTAACAATCCTCAACTTCCTATAGTGAATTTCTGATGGCTATGAAGTGGTTCAGTGTTAGCACCACTGTCATCAGAAAGGAGTGCAGTAGTGGCAGGGGAGACTTCTAATTTGCACGTATATTTTTAAATCCATGACAGAATAGTGAAGGCAGGAGGTGATACAGATTTTCGACAATGTCCACCTTATTATAGACTTCTGTGCCTGGTCTTATTTCAGTTTTACAGGCAAGGAGGTGTTAAATTTTGTCCCTTCTGTTCTCCTATGTTTGAACACGGGTGTTTGACTGTTCAGAAGTTATGTAAAATTATTGGCATCTTTAGCAGCCCTTCCTTTTGCCCAGGAATGCTATTTTGCACATGATAGAAAAAAACCAGTTCCTCTTCCCCAAACGGCACTTGTACGCCAGGCTGGTTTGCTCAGTCTCTGGAAATAGAGCATGATTGTTTCACCACGAGCAATCGGCTGGTTGCCTTCTTAAGCGTTTAGAGACACGTTTGCTGCGCTGTGGATTGGTGGGTACCATAAGTTCTAAAATTCATGCTATTAGAACTTGCTGGGAGCCACAGGCAGGTCCCTGAAGAGGGTGTCCCGTTTATATCCAACCCAGAATTAGGGGGATTTCATAGGAAGAATGGAATTCAGAAAGTAGTAGCCTTGCAACAAAAGTCCAAAACAGGGTGCCCTGTGCTTCTTCCTGCTGTGGCCAGCGAGACGTCTCTGTGGTCAGTGGTGCTGATGCTCTCCTGGAGGGATGGATAACTGCAGCTTGCTTGTTGTTGATGCTGAGTTTGTTGAGCCCTGCGACTTAAAAGCATTGTTTATTAAACCAACCAAACAAAGGAATTAAATAGATTATAGGCTTATCGTAGAGCAAGTGAAAGACAGAAAGCGCGTAATTGGAAGGAGGAGTGTTTTGACAGCTTTTGCAGATGGCAGTAGACAGAAAGGAGGATTGCATTCCTAAAGTGTAACTTTTTATTAATAACATTCAAATAATTCTAGCAGCTCTTTTGGGGTTATTGTACTTGTCGTGAAAAGTATGACTGGATTTCTTTCTAGATATTGGTTATGACAATTTTCCTTGGTTTTTTTTTCATGATTCAGAACACTTTCTGAGCAATGCCATTGTGCAGATTATGTACAATTTTTTGAAGCAATGCTCTGATTTGTTTTTGTAATGCTGTATTCTCTGGAAGGATCAGGAGTTCACTGTTACCTCAGAGACTTTGCACTATTTTATCACTCAGCAGTGTTTTCATATTCAGTATCATGTCTGAAGCAAAATATTTAAATGGAAGATTGTTTCAGAATACTTATTTTTCACAAACATATATAAACATAAAAATAACACAGTGAAGAATTATTTTTTTACATGCTTTTTGATTTTGCCTTTTAAAAACCAAAACAATTTCCTTAGGGATTTGCTTGTCTAAATCTATTTTCTCTCCAGCATATGAAATGACAGGCTATACAAAATGCCCAAATATTAATTTTTGTGGCATGTCTGTATATTCATCTGTCAACCTTCAGTGAATTTTCTGGTTTTCTATTAGCTTGTCCCAAACTGCTGGCAAGCTAAATTTCTCTAACAGGCATCAATTCACTGCATTAAATGCCTGTTCTGCCCTGCAAGACGTATTGATTATTTTTTTTCTCAGCAAAGTGACAAATACCATTTTCATGACAATAATAGAGATTGATTACGATTTTATGGAACAGAGAAGGAGCTGATATTGCTGAGAGAACCTTGGGGCTTATAAAAAATTGAAAAAAATCGTTTGAATTAATAAAGAATTTAATGAATTCATCTGTTGCTGATGAAGCTGAAGCATTTTTGATATAATGAAAACTACAGTAAATGCATGATCATTGCTGAAGTGAGGCAAGTTTAAATGTATTTATAACATCTGGTGTCTGAAATTACTTGGAGAAATGCTAGTAATCCATTTTGAAGAGCTCAGACTCTGAACTCTTTAAGACTTTAAGATAATTTTTTCTGCAGATTTAGGTATGCATGATCATGTACAAGTGAATATTGCAGCGCTATCCTGATGAGTGGAAGTCGAATCTGAAAGACCGAGGAAATATTGTCAGGTTTTGTGTAGGGGTTTTTATTTTAAACCTAATAGGACATAAATTTCTGTAGGCTTTGTGTTTTGGTTTTTTTTTTGTTTTGTTTTGTTCATTTTCATTTGCATCTCATGTTGTTATCTCCTTTGCTGGAGATAAGAAACTGTAGGTCAAACTCCTTTACCCTTGTTCTCACACCATATCCACTCCTTAAATGAGGCTGGACAGCCAGACAGTGAGGTTTCAAGATGAGAATGAATATTTGAATTTGACACAGAGTTAGATTATTCATGACATTGCATCAAAAGCAAGTTATAACAACAGAATTCATGCTGGGTATAATAGCATTTACAATTTGTAGGTATTTTTATATATTGTCTTATCTTTAAACGATACAAAACCTGTTTATGGATGCTTTCATATAGGCAGGGTTTTGAGTGTGATAAGACTGTAAAACTCACCTCTCTCATTCAATAACCTTGTATGAATTTTAATACTCTTTTTTTTTTTTTTTTACTTCGGAAAATATATTTTCCTGATTGATGTGTAGTTGCAAAACTAAGGTTGGAGTACAGTGGATGTAAGACTTTCAAACAAACTGGAAGGTAGGACAGCAAAGGAAAAAGGTTAGACTGGTAGCTGTAGTCCTTTGAAATTGCACTGTATTTTGCATTTAGTCTATTCTCTGATCTTCTCCATTCAGAAATATAAAGAACAGTGTTTTTAGTCTAGGAAACAAAATCCAGCAAACTAAGTTTACAGAGACAAGCCAGAGTAGTGTGCCAAACTAATTAGTTCTGTGTCTCTTGCACATTTGACATGTCAGTATGACTTAGAAAATTTTAGTCCTGCATCCCTAAAAAAAGTAAATAATCACAGTTCTTATTTAGTGTCAAGCCAAAAACAAGTCTAGTTTGAAGCCAAACACAGAGAAGAAATGTCTCAGAATTAGGTGTGAGGGCATTTGTATTGTTTCATTTAGCATACTTATAAGTATGTTCAGATGATTTTTTTCTTAGAATCCCAGGTGAACTATGAACTTAAACTTGAAGCTTGTGGTTTTTTACTTGAAATAATGAGATAACGTATTGTTTCCCTTCTGCTGACTCTATATACATATATGTTGAAAACACTGTAGAACAGCAGAGCTGAGGATGTAGTATTCAAACAAAAAACAAAACAAATAAACAAGTACACACATCCCACTGTGGAACTTCCGTAGAGCTTAATGGTTAAAATAAAAATAGATCAAATTTCTGCATTTGACTTATCATGAGCTTCTGAACTGTCCACATATTGCTCTAAAATTTTCTACTGTCTACTTTCAGTACAACAGTTATTTCAAGAGTGTATCTAAAACTGACCAGCAATATTTAAAGGAATAGAAAGTAAAATAATGCCTTCATTATAAAAAAGAATGGCTATGACCTTTTAAGTGACAGCTGTAGTACCAAAACAGCTGGGGAAACAGGCTGAAATTTTTCAAGGTGGCAGCTTTCTCTCAAGAGAAATGTCTTTGAAACGTCTCTATGAAAATGGTTCTGATTTGGTCTGAAGGTATTGTGATATTCCCATGGGCAGAAAAATTTTAGCAATAGTATATCCACCAGGTTACTTGGAAAAGAGGTTGCATCAGTCTCTGCTTACATATCTTATGTGATTTTTGCAGGATGTACACCTGGGATTTGCAGGAGTCCTGGTGTCATTCACTGTTGGCTGTAAATTGTAAAATGTTGGGCTTCCTCTTGACTCATTTACAGTGTACCAACAAGCATGTTTATGCCCCAAGAGGTCAGGCAATTGGTGTTGCTAAAGATTTAGGAGAAACCTTAGTTTTCCGTAAGTTTTCTTCTTCTTGGAAAGAGAATTTTGTCCACGCGTGATTGAGAGGCTGCAGTTAGACTTCCCTGGAGCTGAAGAGGATCCTGTGAGTCCTGAGAGCAGCCACAGTGCTGCACGAGTGTGTGTGCTCTGCTACTAGTGTTCTCCTTTGGTCCATGAGCAGGTGGAACTGCACTTGTGGGGCACTGCCACCGTACAGCCCTTTAGGACCCAAATTAGTTTTATATAGAAGCAGTGGAGAAGCCTTGGTGCAGTGCTCCCCAAAGGAGCTGCAGTGGCCGAGAAGGACCAGGGATACCCTGTGTCCTGTTCTGTACCTTGACCTTGCTCCTTAAACCATGGTGAATGTAGGCTCCATTGCGACTGTCAGCATGGTGAACTCTCTACAGTACCAAACGGATGGCCTTCCACAGTGTGTTTTAGCATCTGATTTGGACTGTGTCCATGATGGTGCCGCCTGGAAGTATATAATATCTTCCACTTTGTATTTCATGACTATTTTCTGGTACAAAATGCTAAGTTCAGAGGAGTTCTGTCAGCAATCACTGTGTTCATAACAGCATTGTGCTTCCGCACCATTTTGTGAAGCAGTAAAGTTCAGTGGCCATAAAATGGCGTCAGAAAATAAGTTAAAATGCACTCTGTGACTTTTTGCTGAAACAGAAAGTTAGCCTGATTTGTTTATAGCAGAGTAATTCTATTTGACTGCTTAAGGCTAGGCAAATGTTTCAAAAAGTTATTTTAAATATTATCCACAGCTTGAACATATGCAATCAGGAAGTAATGTATGACCAATGAAACAACGCCTAAAACTCCTCATAGGAATACTTGCTGAATTTTGTCTTACTGTTCTCATTTTCGCTTGGTGTGCTGAAAGAAACACTAGAAATTCTGCTTAAAACTGTGCTATACAAATTCATATTTGCAACTGATTTTGGAAATGTAATGAGAGATTTGAAAATGTTTGTTTCGTATTTTAAATTCCCCTCTGAAATATAAATTCAATTTAAATCATTAAAACTGAGTATAATGCTTATGTGATCGATGATTTAAATTATCATTGCATTTGCTAATTTTTTAATATCCTGTTTTCATAGTATTTAGCCAGATTAGGGACTGTGGGATGAAGCCCTACTTCCATTCAGTAGGTGAAGGACTCTTAAATCAGTCTCTGGAGTTATTTAATGGTTACCAATTACTCCTGCATTGTAAACAATCAAAGTGCTTGTATCTGCAGGCAGTAGATAACCTGAAAATCAAATATATCAGCTCTGCCCAGATCCTTGAAGAGATTGTCCTGTCAACTAAAACAAGAATAAAAGATGTGATTGTAAATAACATCTGTGGGACAAGCAGGTTAGTAACATTCATTTGAAAAATAAATAAAGAGCCACCTGTAGCAGGCAGTTGACATTAATTGAACATCTAGCAGGAAGCTAAGCCTTAAGAAACTTGCAAGCATGTATAGGTTCAATTGGCTTTGTTCCCTGATCGTTTTAAGTTATGGTTTGCCATCTTCTAATGCAAAGGTTTCCTTTATCCTTTCCTTACAAGATGCTGTAGCATATAACACTGATCCTTTTGGAGGTTTTAGAAACCTCTGCAATTCGGCTCCTTTGAGTAACGGAGTGAGGGCTAGCGCTACACTTTTTTCCTTATGTAAACGTTGTGTTTATGGCTAAATGCATGCCGTAGGAATTTTGCTTTAATACAAGAATTAATTTAATTAATTCAATTGAATAGTGATCTTACCTGATATTAATAGCTTTTTTCCTAGTTTTGTTTCTCATCACCAATGATACTAAGAGAAAAGAAGCTGATCACTACCTGTATTTTTTGATGGTTGAAATATCTCTATCTAATGAGTAGACAAGAAAAGCGAAGATTTATAGATAACATTATTTAAAATGTCATCAGTATTAGGAATAATAAAATTTTGGTGACCGTCAGACTTGCTTAATCCTGCAGCACTGAAGTTATTAGAGCTCTGGCCATTTAACATAAGTGCTGGAGTACAGAAAGAGATTTGAAACCAGTAATATTGCGACAGATATTTTGAGAATCCTAGGATGACCCTGCTATATATGGTTAGTTCTGTTCATAGTTTAAGCACGTGCTAAGCTCTTTTCTTTTTTTTCAAGAGAATGAAAGCATGGCGATAACAATTTCTTTATAGTAATTTTTGAATAGAAATATTTGGTAAATAAACTAAACGGAGGGGCAAGAGCAAATCTGTTAGCTGCTGGCTTTTTTGTATCGACTCTTTTCTTTTTTCTCTTAAAGATAGCTATTTAGTCCATTAGTGGATTTCTTCCCCCTTCCAGGCAGGCTTCCTGTAGGTTTCACTGTGGAGTAGCAGGTGTACAATTCCAAAGTGTCTTTACAAGTGGCTCAGCAGGGCTTCCTGTGCCGTACATTCACTGGAGACAGCTCATCTGTTTAATCCTTATGTTTTAGTCAACCTTTCTTATTATGCGGACAGGGCTCCCATGCTCAGCTGGATTTTGACTCTCAGAATGAATTGATGGAGCTCTTTGATCTTTGCTGTGTATTGCATCTGTTTCATCTTTCATCTTAACGCATGATCTTCCTAACTCCTAGCTAGCGCTTTATTTTATTTATTTTAATTTTTTTCACTTGAATCCATCAATTTTACTTTGTTCTTTTTGGCGTGGCTTTTTATGTGCAATGAACTTGATTGCACAACTTTAACATAATGATAATTAAGTTGGTACGGGTATTTAAAAACACAGGCAAAGACCCAGAGAGCCATGTTTGTTTAGGGTTGGTACTTTGCGTTTTAGAGCCTTGATGAGAATCCTTGAATGGGATGCATATGATTATTTACAAACTTGCAGATTACCGCACCTGATACCTTTGATAAATAGAGGAAATACCAAAGAATCATAGAATGTAACAGTATATATGTGTGGAGTAGCCTGCTACTGGATATTGACACCTGAACTACAGCAGCATCGAGCAGTGTTTTGCAGAACTACTATAATACAGTATTTTCTTGAGGTATACCACCTTGGAGGCCTGACACATGAGTGTATATTTGTGTTCATCCCTCCTAAATTCCTGCTCAAAATTAAGTGGCTTCTTAGGTATACTATTAAGCAGGGATGCTTTTCCTTAACTGCGGGTTTATTCTGCTCCAGGCACTTTTGATTCAAGTTCCGTGTTCTAGCTCAGTTAAATGGCAAGCTTACAGCTAGGTTTTGGGTTTTTCTTTTTCTCCCCCTAAATTTAAGTATGACAACCAGCAAGGGATTACTGTTTTTCAAATGAAACCAGCAAAGTAACAATTTTGATTATACTTTTTATTTGAAACTAGCACTATCAACAGAGTGTTTTATAATGGTATATTTGATTCCTGCACTTACACCATCGAGTTTAAATTCCCTTCTCAAAAAGATTTAAACCAGTGTTAGGTTTTAAGTGAGAGTAGCAATTTAATTTTTCTAGTGATCATTAATGCTAGAGTGGCAAGAACATTTTCAAGTGAGCAAAGAGCTTTGGGTGTGCAACAGCTAAAATCTTAAAGAGTCTTTGCTCATAAGAGTTTTGACATATTTCACTGCAGTCCAGCACCTTACGTACATGGCATACTCAGAGCTATTTCATATTTTGGTCCATATACTGGTCATATTTTTGTCTTAGAAACCCTTTGGAAACAGACAACATCTGGGCATTGAAGTTTTTGTGTGGTGTGGTTTTTTTTGTTTTGTTTTGTTCTTTCTCAGGAGAGGGCTTTGTATGCAGAACTTCCACCTCACTGTTTGGTGTAGTGAAGTCTGGGGCAGTTGATTGTTACGTGATGGCAAACCCCCCATTTACAACTGGAGAGGGATCCTTCAGTGGTTCTTCTTCGATCAACTACATATGACCCATTCACTCATGTTACATGGGAGTCTTTTAATATCTTTGTGCAAATACCATCTTTATAAAGTGAAAAACAGCATAAAACACTCATTTTTGGAAAAAACAACATTTTTCCTTTTGAACTTGTTAGGCTATATTTAACAGGAACACAGCACCATGCAGAATGGACTTGAACATGTGGAATATTTCAGTATGCATGTTCTTTTGCCAGCTTTGAAAACTTCAGTGGCATGTAACACAGTCATGTATTCTTATTGCAAGACTTTGCAACATTTTCATTTTTAAATTGGCCTTACAAAATGACATATTATAGGCTTGATTTCATAGTGGCATAGGTAGATACCACTGTTAATAATAATATTTTTTTGTAATGAAAGTGTAAAAGAATCTCAGTCTGATATGATGCAAATACATCTGCTGCAAAAAAAAGGTAATGTGATAATTTTACATGGTATAATAAATACCTCCCTCCCCAAACAAAAAAACAAAAACCCAAAAAACCCCAGAACTATGCTTTTCTTACTGTGAGATCTTCTTTGAGGTACTGCTTGATATAAAACTGTAAAAGAGCTTGCTGTCCTCCGATACTGAAAATAATAGATAACAAACATTGATGTAAAGTCCAGTTTTAGAGTATATAAGAAAGAAATTTGAAAAAAAAAATTATTAATGACTTCACCTCCTTGTTCTCTCTCTTTTTTTTTTTTTAATTTGCCTTTGGAGATATTGCTTTTTAACTGCTCTGAGTATATAAGAAAGAAATTTGAAAAAAAAATTATTAATGACTTCACCTCCTTGTTCTCTCTCTTTTTTTTTTTTTAATTTGCCTTTGGAGATATTGCTTTTTAACTGCTCTGAAATTAATCAGGTGTAAAGTATTATCTGTCAGGAAATTAACTAATTGTATTGAAAGAAGCTCAGTAAGTCAATTTAGAAAATTATTAAAATCCTCAGTGCCTGTGTTGGGCAGTTTCACAATTTGAGACCTACCTTTGGAGAATCCAGACCTAAAACATAACTACATTAGGTCTTTTACTTTTTATTTAAAAATCAGTAATAAACAGACCATTTTAGTGTTTTGGGTTGTTGTATTATTATTTTTTTTTCAATTTCATATCAGTTGGGTGTTTTAACTTACTTCACTTTGACTGGATCATTGCAGATACAGCCTTTCTAATGGGTCATGTAACAGTTTGTTTCTGCCACATTATGAGTGTTTTACATGCTTCAATTTTATTCAGACAAAATGGATCCTTTTAGGAGGCTACTTCAGCTGTAAGTGCATGTTTTATTTTGGGGAAAAAAATATAAAATGACACATTAAAAGTAAGTACTGTGTAATCTAAAGAGATTGTGTTGCTGTAACATGAAGTATGTTTTTCCCAACATATTTTGTGTTCTGGTCTCCAGAATAAGCATTTGTTTAATTCAGTTGTTATTTCATTCTCTCTCTGTGTATGTATGTCTGTCTGCCATCCCACTTCCAGTTTACTGTAAGTAAACTGGAACTGGGATTTAAGTTTACTCTTGCACAGGAGAAGCCTTCAGGCTTTAAGAAAAGGCCTTTTAACCACAAAATTGGGAATGAATTTCTGCATGAGTCTCTTTTAAAATGGTGCAAACACTGCCTTTAGGGAAGAGCTATTGCCAGCTCCTGGAGCCATGGTGGTCAGATGCCTCACCTGACCTAGTGAGGGACTCTCTGAGAAGGTGCTTTATATATGAAAAATGTCCTTCCATTAACACAATGCAAGTTTTTTATTGTCTCATCTTTACAGAATGATACAAACAAAACACTCTAATACAGGATTGTAGTCTGTAGTCTGAGTGTGAACGAATGCCTTGCATTTTGTTTTTTGAATTAACACATAATCTTTTTTGTAGATTTCAGCTCAGTCTTAGTTTCTTATTCACATGAGCTTTCCTATTTTGCAGTTATGTTGTCAGTTATTTAACTGTGCACTCTTGGTACTGATTTTTGTCATTCTGCGGCACAGGAGAACTGTATCAAAATCTCATCTAATGTGTTGCATGAAGACATCATGACATTTCATGTACTAAGTAAACTTCCATGCCATGGGTCGGCAAAAGTTGGGAGTGTATACCTGGAAAAAATTGCTCCATGCTTGCCCTTGTATTTTTTCCCTGGACACCCACTACTGGACGAAGGCAGGATGCTGGTATCTGAGCCGGTGTATATATTCTTGCTGATCAGTTTAAAAAGAGATATGTCTGGCTACTAGTGTAGGTAACAGAATAACAGAACATTGGTGCAAGAAAAGGGGAGTGGCAAGGAAAAAAAAAAATTGTTTTCAGGCTTGCCTGCAGCTGGCCACAGCAGAATAGAACAAAAGTCCTTCGGTTCATGTGTAGTGACAACATTATAGCAGGATAAAACTGGCACTGTTTATCATGATGCAGGTGGAGAAATGGTCTTTTTCCCCTTTTTCTTTCTTGTACAGTTCCTAGCATGTAAGCAAGATTGCTTTCCTTGCAATGCATTAATATTTCACCTCTATTCATTCTGTGCTAAGGATTGACGCAACATGTGGCCTCTTCACATCTGCCTTGTGGCGCTTCCCCTTCGAGAAGCTGTGTGACCTTTGCAGACGTTGTTCTGCACTGTGAAACTTTATGGTTTCATTCTTTTCGGTAGAATATACGTGCAATTTATGATGCAGGCTAACTCTGCACTGCTAAAAATAAAATTAAAAAAAATTAATAAAATCCATGACTATTTTTGACACATATGATATGCCAAAATGAGAAACTATACCATAAGCTCTCTGTCTGTAGCTACATATGCTCTTTCTTGGAGTGATGGGGGGAATCAGTGAGTGAGAGGGTCAGTGTGTCACCCAGCCTTCAAAGCTCCTGATTTCAGGAAGAGGTTCACCACAGAGGGACATTGCTTCTCAGACCTGGGCTGATGTGTGTTACCCCTAAACCTGCCGACTGGCATCTGTGCACCATCCTCCATTGGCTTCATGCCCTTGTGTTGCTCCTTTCCTTCTCCTAGTTTGTGTGTTGTAGCATAGTCAAACTTGTAGGCTCCTTATTAATTGGCAGCTGCTGAATATTAAAAGTTAATTTAAAAGCCCACTGGATTACGATGTGAAAAGCATTCCTTTCATTACATTGCCCATTATTTTAAATGTATAATTGACATATATTATCGCTTAATTTCACTTAATTTTTGTAACGAGGTACTGAATGGAAGATTTACAGGATTTACAAGAGTACAAATGGAAGGTTTATTAGAGAGGCATTTTGAAGGTTAAGCTTATGAATAGGTATACATAACTAAAACAAAATGGGTTTAAGTCAATCGGGGGTTGTGAAATACTATTGTGACTGTTGTTCAACATGTTTTAGAATATTCATTTTTT